>JAWWEU010000040.1:66013986-66106390 GCA_035583155.1 Acropternis orthonyx | reverse complement strand
TGGGCAGGCCCTGGCACAGGTTGGGCAGAGAAGCTGTGGCTGCCCCATCCCTGAGAGTGTCCAAGGGCAGGTTGGACAGGGCTTGGAGAAACATGGGCTGATGGAAGGTGTCCCTGCTCATGGCAGTGGGGTGGAACTGGATGATCTTTAAGGACCCTTCCAACTCAAACCAGTCTGGGGTTCTGTGGTTCTATAATTCTGATGAGCAGTTGACTCCTTGAGTACTCAGCCCTGCTTGAAACAATTTAGCTGCCTGTCCTACCCGTCTCCCTTACTCAATAAAGTGTTCTCAGCTGAAAACTACAACATAGGTATGTCAGAAAGCACTCACTGCTTACTTATTGAAAGAGAAAAGACAATGCAGGCCTGAACATTGGTATTAGGTGAGTCCTGTTCCAGTGTGATACATATTACCACATTAAATAATGCTCAGACATTTTTTAAATATAACTTTCAGGAAGTGCATAAACATATTTACTTCATGATTTGTGCCCCATTTATCCATACCAAAACTAGGTCAAGAATCCATCAGTTTGGACCCTGGACATATGCACAGTGTGTAGTTTCCAACAGAGCTTATAATGTTCAATAAATTAATATAAGGGAAGATAAATAATATGTAACAGAAGAAGGAAAAATAAACTAAACATTAGGATGCATCATTTCCATGTTTTTTGTAAACTTTTATGTTATTCACATATCACTTAAGGATCAGCAGAAATGCAAAATGCATAACCTAAAGATACATTAAAAAATCTGAGCAAAAAAACCATAAAAACCAACAAAGAAAACATTTTAATCCTGAAGGCTGGTGGAAAAAGTACTTTGAAGGGAAATGGTGTTTGTTCTTGTGTTATTAAATCAAAATATGGATTTAAAAAAAATTATGGGAGTGTTTCTTCATTTATGTCATCCATTTAGCACCTGTCAGTCAAAAAAAAATACACCAAAGGATGCTGAGTTTACTTAAACACAAATCCCTTAACAGGATCAGATTTTATCACTCATGTTGAGTTTTATCTTTCAAGTCTGTGTGTGTGTGTAAGGTGAAATTCTTGTCTCAGAGCAAATAGGACAGTGTGTTGGATATTGTGAGAAAGTATCTTAAAAGGCAAGTAAACCTTTCCAGTCCTACAGCTGGAAATACCGGGTGTATCTCCGTGCCCAGTGTGCTGTGCATGGTGGAACTCTGACATTCAGAGCCCGCTCTCCACCTGTGCAGGTCTCGATGGACCTTCATGTCTGGCCGTGGCAGTGACTGACGCTTGATAACTTGCCTGATTTTTCTCTTTTTTTGGGAGAAGTAGAGGGACCTTTGGAAAGAGTTCTTGACTCTTGGGACAACACAGGGGGAAAATAATGCTCAAATGCATCTTGGCCCTTAAGCCATTTTCATTGAAGCTGATGGTAAAACCCTCTTTAACTTTACTGGGAACAGGCCGGATCCATTTAAAGTGCTATTTTGTAATATAAATCTTTTAAGTCTAAAATATTTCCATACAGTGGAGCAAAGAAGTCTCACGTCATCAGAAAGGCTGCTTCTTGTTAGGCTGTTACAATGTGCTATTTCTTTTCAAATAATATTTACTAACATGAGAGACAAATACATTCGTACAATTTGGAAGTCCGACGCTGCAGCTGGGTGTTTGCAGCTTTTATACATTATTGTACTTATGACCATAATTTTAACTCTTCAGTTGCATAAAACAAAGCCCAGATGTTTCTCAGCAGCATTTCCTCATCAAGTCTTTTAGCTGAGCCTTACTGGAGTGTAGTGCAGAGTTTGGTTACGGTTAAGCTGAAATTAAAATGTTCCAAGAGTATGGAGGGGACTACGTGGTGAGGCAGGGGTAGGAAGGGGGAAGAGGAACACAGAAGAAGGAAACAATCTTCTTCTCTAGCTTTGCCAAGTCCCCACCTGTGGGACCCTGGAGAACTCTCAAGTTCTCGTCCTCGGATCGTCCCTCCTTGACAGTGGCTTGAAAATGATTAAGTGAGAGAATAGTAGCAGAAAAAGCCCTCAAAATATCAAGGTCAGGCACGTTGCCTTCTCCAGATGTACAGGGGCTCCAGGGTTCAAATCTGGATTTCTCTGTGCTCCTGAGTTGCTGTGATGTCCTGCCCAGTACCCTGCCTTCTCAGGAATATATTGAGGGCAACACAATTTCCATGGATTAGTTGTTTGTTTTCCCTGGTGTTAGCTTGGCTGAGTAGGCAGCATTATGTAGTCATACAGGTCTTACCAGTGATCTCCTGACAGGGGGGTATTGTCCAAGTGTCAATTTAACCAAGCTTTTGCCAAATGCCACTACAAGTCTCTCCTTTCTTTTTCTGGGTGTGTTGTGTCCAACTGTGGTGTCCTATGACAGGCTTTTCAGGGGAGGAATTGTCTTTACAGCTGGTGTATGTATAGCATCTTGTGCAGTGGCCCAGGCTTACAGATACTGGTGATGAGATGCCCTTATCTGAAGACAGACTGATCTTTTAAATCCATGTTTCCAAGTAGATGATGATTAACAAAGAGGGGGAAAAAAAAAAAAAACAGAAGAAAAGTGAGAGGGTGCATATACATCTTGGTGAGAAAGGAGACTTTTGTTGTCTCTGCATTTTCCTTGTCTCAGGGAATATCTATGGCTTCACATCAAAACACTGGGAAAAACACAGAGATGGATATGGTGAATACCCAAATAGCTCCTAGGGTTACAGATCTGCACATAAATGAAAGCATAAAAATGACTACATTTGAACTAAGAGCTTACTGGGTATATTCTATCTGCACTAGGAAGAATTATTGTATTTACTGTTCAAATTAGTGTGACAGGGCCCATTTTGATTCCAATATCTTCCTTGAAATAACAAGGGAGTCTATTTGGGGTTGGATTGAGTGGGATGGAAGTAGAAAGCTTGGTGGGATTTTCAGGTGGGGAAGCAGGGCCTGCACACACCCAATGGCATCAGCAGAGTGTTTGTGACACTTGTTGCTTTTGTTTAATACTTCACCTGACTGTGACAGTTCCACAACTGGAACCCCAAAGCACTGTCAAGTAAATGCAACAGGAGACTCAATACAAAAATCTTTATGTATTACTTGTTTTTCACCTAATATAAATATCATATTCCTCTTGTCATTAGTTTACTGTGGCAAATTCCTCTTCTTTTCCGTAATATCAGACTTATATTCCATTTTATTGTTGTCTTATGGCAACTTTATTTCAGATTGAATTTACAAGCACAAATACCACCATATAACAATGGTCCTCTGTCTACATTTATGATACTTTCCAGTGCACTCTGAGGAGCAAAATGTAAAAAAATATGCTAAAACAGTCTCCTGTTCTGATGAAAAGTTACTAGCAGTTATAACATAATTAACTTAACCAACAAGGCAATAAAAATTAAGTGGCCTGTTTGTGAGTGATGCATATCCCATATTAAAGCTAAATTTCCTGTAAGTTATACACTGAAACATTTTCCAGTATGACATTCATAACTTTGTGTTCAACAACACTGTTTCCTTGGTTTTTTTGGAATCCAACAAGAGGACCGCAGTTGACCAAAAGGCTGTGTTCCATCAGTGGGAAAGCTTAGGGAAAATGCTGTAAGTGTTACACACTATATTTTTCTCTGACCAGACTTGACTTGAATGGTCAAATGGTAAGGTCATTATTTTTTGTATTTCTGAGGAAGTAATATTTTTGCTACTAGTAAGTGACTATTTGTAATTTTTGCTATTATAGTAAGCACCTATCCAATCAATCTTGATTTTTAAATCTCTTTTAGTCTCTGGAACAAATATACTTACAAGAAAAAGTCCAGTTTGTTTAAAATCACAGAATGACTTAGGTTGGCAGGGACTTTGGAGGTCATCTGGCCCAACCTCCTACTCAAGGCCTAACCTACTAAGATGGGTTGGTTTTCTTCTTCTTTTTTTTTTTTATATATTTCAATAGCAGTACTTTTTGGCAATAGTTCTCACTGAAAAGCTTGTTCTAAACGACTTTCCATTTACTAAATTTCTCTGGTTAACTTCTCTGCTATGAACGTACCCTGTAGTCACCTTTGGAATGAACAATCCCTGTTCATGATTTATTCTGCTCCTGCCTCTTGTATTGACAATGGAAATGAATAGAGACTAACCTGAAAATTTAGGGTAAAATACAGTTTGGAAATGTTGTTTTCTCCTGTATCAGAGGGTTTCTAATACCGTATTCTGAAGAATTATTGCTTTGAAGCAGAAGGAAATTAAAGCATTCTTCTATCTTTAGATCCAGAAGAAAATGACTTCATTTCTGTATATTTTCAGAGATGATGAGCTGCTGATTTATGATACTTCTCAACTTACAGAAAGGCTGAACAAAATGTGAAAACTAAAGGCCTGGCTTTGCTCTCAGCTGTTCCGGTATAATCCAAGCTCAGCTTCTCCAGTGTTGATGAATTCATCCTAGTTTTACACTGCTGTTAACAAACCAGAATTTATTGTATAGTTTGAATGAAAGAATTGAACCATTTTCTTCTTTTTTCAGATGACAAGCTTTCTCTTATTTGGTCTGTAGTCTCTCTTTCTCACCCTTTCCCTATTCTATAATTTAAAAAAAATGTGTATTTTCAAAAGAACAATGGCAAACTCTACCTGAAAAACTGTGTTAAACAGTTTTGCAAACTCTTGTTTTTTAAAAAGAAGCCCCCTGCAGACCATGAAACCCAGGAAGGATCCTGTGGAGGATTTGGTCATGTTTAGAAACCATCCAGAGTAGCTATGACAACTTCGTATCCTGGGGCCAAGATCATGTCCACATACCAAATCCCTGACACTATGCAAGATCCTAATCCAATGTGAAGAGGAAACTGTAAAATTAGAATTGCCTAAAATAACTCCTAGAGAGAATATTGCTGGTTCTTGAGAAGATTTTTTTTTTTTTTTTGACATCCTAAACACAGCTTTTTCTTAAAATGTTTGAAACAGGAAACTTGTGAAAGAAAAGAAAATAATGAAATTAATAAGGTATCCACAACCCTGGAAAAACAAGTTCCCAGCTAGGTCCCTTTTTTGTTACTTGTTGTGATTTCTTTAACCTTCTTTGGTCAGTTAAATGGACTTGGAGTGTTCTAGAAGCCTCTGGGTTTATATTTGAAATAGGAGTGGTATCAAGGTGGGTTTCAGCTCCCTCTGATGTGGATGAGCTGGGATTAATGGTGAATGCAGCCAAGGGAGCCTGATCTCAGCAAAGGGAGGTGGTCAGGGTCCGATTGATCACCTGGGCCAGGCAGTTCAAATGCGGACTGTATTTTTTTAGATTACATATGGAGGTGAAACATTCCTAAGTGATAGAATTCTGCTTTTCTGTGCAATGACTATACTGGCTACAGTGCCGGTAGCCCATGCTTTCTGGTAAAAGCCGAGCTCTGTGTTAATTCTCGTAGTTATTGATTGGGAATATTGTTTCTGCTTCCTGTCTCTGCAGCGAGATTTTTATATCCTGCCTGTATTTGATCCCTTTCTGTTTCTCTGGATATGGCAGGGTTCTACAAGGCAGGCTTTTATAAAGGAAGAGAGACTTGGAAAATACATTACTAAGGTACTGATTTAAAAAAAAATGGTTCATAAACGATGTTTTGGTTTCAGCAACCAGGACCAGATTTTGAACATTGGCTCATGTAGAACCAAATTCGAACATTTTAATAATGGCATATTAACATAACTGTCTTGTGCAAAATATTTCTGGCCACTTTTAATGAAAGCAAATAGAAATAGTGATATATCTGAATAAAGAGGAAAAGATGGTAATTTTCATTATTCCTCCATTCCTCTCTCCTTTTGCTCTCAGCCCAAGTGAGGGAGAACTAAAAGACAAAATCTCCTCTTTAGTGAATTTGTAGCAGAAACTGTGAAATAGATATTCCAACTTATGCCTTAACCTTTGTCCTCTGGGGTCATGTTCTTGCACACTCTTCATCTACTGGATTAATAGAGCCAGAGGATTTTCGTCACTGAAAAAAAAATGTTCAGATTTTACATGGGTTATGGACTGCTTTGATTTGTGAAAACGCATTCTCAGTGAATAAGTTCTTATCCAGGAAAAACTCTGCACCACGATAACGGTGATCTGCAAGTCAGTTTTAACTTGGCACCTTTTACGTTTGGCAACAGATTTTAGCTTCTTATAACACTGAGTTATTATTAAGATACCATATTGCAGATTTTATGAAGGAATCATGTTTTCAAATGTTGGGCTTTTTTTTCTTTTTTTAAATCAGGAAATGCAACAGATAGACTTTTTACAGGCGTGTGACATTATGCTTTACATATCCTGTACATTTCATTTTATTCCCCTTAAAATAATAATCATAATGCATGTATTTAGGAATCAAAGACCTGTATTATACTGCCCAAATACAAAAGGTTTCACTTCATGTTTCAAGATCTTTTCCATTCTCCACATTTATAACATGACCAACGTCAATATTGCACTGGCACTGGTCGCTTTTTCTATTAGACACAATTCTGAGTGTGTCTGACTGGTCCTGGTTCAAGGTATCTGTCACATGAGGTACAGAATTTCTCTCAGTAGAGATTGCTTTGTTTTTAAATCAAGTGAATCAGCAAAAATACCTGTAAAAGGATAAAAAGTGTTTAAGGATAATGGAGGATGCACTTGGTGACAGCAGTTTGTATAAGGGTGGGTGAAGTTGTATGAGCCTGGCATGTACAAAGAGATGACACTTAGTAATTGCTTATTCTGTTTGCCTTTTTTGTTGACTAATCTTTTTATCTGTCTCTCTGGAGTGAGGTATGCTAGATGTACTGTTGCTTTTCAAAAGGAAGCACTGAAGCAACCCACATGGAGCCATAAGGAAAATAAACTGTCGTTTCTAATACAAGGCACATGAAGAAAAGTTCTTTTGCATCACTTTGTTTCCTGTTCAAAGCTGTTTCTCAGACTATGCAAATTTGCCAGCTTACATTATTGTTCTGAGGAGCTTCATACAAGGAGGGGGGTTTTTGTCTAGCAAGGCTAATGAGGTCCTATAGCAGAAAGATACACAATATCAACAAGTAAACAGCTATCCTGGGATTAATGTTCAAGTGTTAATTAATTTCTAAATGCATATTAATTTGGTGTAACTTTTCCATCCTTGTACTAGAACTGAAAGTAGGATATCTGTGACTCCAGTAATTAAATTAACCAAACCCCTTTTTAAAAAAAGACTTTGCATGGCAGTGTTCCTACAGGTGCTCTTCCTCTGCTTTCCAAAGCTGTGAAGTGGATTCATCTCTATGTGCATCACAATCCTGTGTCCCTCACATACCAGCAGTAATAAGAAGAGTCACCAATCGCCTTGTTAGTGCAACAGTCAAACACTGCTGTGATAGGAAAACCCATGAAGCATTTCTGATGTTCCTGAGATCCATCAGCATTGCCAGCCTTCCCACCTCCTTTGTGGAGGACCCAAATTAAGTATTTTTGTAGCTGGAGTTGAGGGATGAGACATCTTATTGCTACATGCAGAGGTAACGGAGCTTTTTAGATCAGGGACATCG
This sequence comes from Acropternis orthonyx, assembly GCA_035583155.1. Taxonomy (NCBI): domain Eukaryota; kingdom Metazoa; phylum Chordata; class Aves; order Passeriformes; family Rhinocryptidae; genus Acropternis; species Acropternis orthonyx. The sequence continues at coordinate 66,098,850 of JAWWEU010000040.1, read as the reverse complement.
CAGATGTTTCTTTTAGGCCCACATTAGAAACTTTTGCTCACACACTGATGTCAGCCTGGGTCTGAAAACAAAATAAATCCCACCCACCCAGTGGTGCTCAGCCAACAAAGTTCCGGGTGTGGATACAGCTGTGTTGCCAGGAAAAGGCTGCTGCCAGGTTGACCTGTTGGGTTCAGAACCTGGTGTAACTACAAGGGCACAAAATCCCCTTCGGCAATCCCCTTCCCTGTGCAGAGCTCTGCTGTCGTGGCTGTGTAACACTCACAGGGACTGTAACTGCAGACAGATCCTGGGAGAGGCTCCTGAGGGCAGCAGTTCAGATGGACCTGTATGAGAACAAAGGGGAGACAAAGACACTAAGAAAGGGATGCTAAAAGCACAACATGTTGCTGGCAGGTCTGGTCGTAGGTGTCCCTGTTGACTGCAGGAGCCCCTTTGAAAATTTCTCACTCCATAAATCCATTTTTTTCCCATCTGGAAGGTACATTTCTTATGTGTGCCAGTTTCCACTGGCTGCAGAAACATCTGCTGGTGTGAGTAGGTTTTTTTTAACTCAGAAACACCGAGCATTTGTTGCCCTTGCACTGGCAACTAACTGCTGAAGAGCTTATCCCAGGAGGATTGCTCCATGTAGTAGTAGAAAGGAGCCAGGTCTTTAGCCAGATCCTAGTGGAACTGTAAATGCCTCTGGCTCTCAGCAGATACTACAGTGAATGAGAACTCTCTCTGCCTGCCTTACAGTCACAGAAAAAGGACTACACAAAACCATAACCCAGCAGTATATCAGGTTCAAAGTATTTCTTCTGTCATCACATGCATCTGCCTTAGGTTATCAGAAAACCACAGGGAATTACACCAGTGAGAAAATATTCAAAGGTCAGCCCAGGATCAGTCTGAGTGACAGGTGATGGTTGTGCTTTTACTAAGCTGTCTCTGATACCTGTTGAGGTAGGAATGGTTGAGTTCCTGGGAGCCAGCAGCTTTAGAACCCTTTAGTGTATGTCGACTTTTTTGATTACTCTTTCATCTGAGATGAATGTGAGAAAGCTTGGAGAGGTTGCAGCAGTGGCAGAGAAACATGACTGTGATGATCTTTGACCAAAATCAATTGTCCAAAGCACTTCAGCATGGAAAAAAATGTCACTGGACAATGAAACAATAGGAATTAGTGGAGAGAAGATGCTGAAGAGGGAGTGATTGTTCACTGTCTTCTGCTGTATGAGAAGCAGAGGGCATCAAGTGGAGTTTAAATTACTCAATACTTTGGAGATATCTCTGGTTCCTGAGTGAAGTCCGTTGGAAGCTGGATGAGACAAGTATCAGGGCATTGATCTTAGACTCTAGGCCTTTGTATGGCAGCTGTTTCTACAGTTTTTATGTCCTCATCAGGAAATAAAAAGCTAAATACCCTCCTTCTCTGCCCCACAAGGAGGCTGACAGAGAACTCCTGTGAAGACAAGGAGGTGAGGCTGCAGATAGAGAGGGTAACAAAAATGGGAAAAGGCGAGCACTGCTTCCAGGAGTTCTGGAAGAACTGGAAGAGCAGCTGCAGCCTAGCACCTGCAGTGTGCACATGCACCCATTTTCCCTTGTCCCGGGAAGTGGTGTGGGTCTGGGAACCCTGTGAGTGTGCTCATGTCTGTGTTCTGCTGTGGGGTCTCCAACTTCTGTCCCTACTGAACCAAGGTGGCTGTAGCCAGGAGTACAGCCTGGCCTGTACCTGGACTCCTGCCCAGGCATGTGATGGCCAGAGGAGCAGCCACTTGTGGTCTGGTTGCCGGGAAAGGGAGTGAGAGAGTCTGACCCTGCGTCCTGGGGTCACAATGTTGGGGCACACTGGACAGAGTGTGCTATCAGGGAAAGGGCAGCAGAGGAGAAAGGGGGTCCTGTGGTTCACAGCTCTCAGGTGCCAGGTGGCTACATGGAGGCTCCTTTGGTTTTCCCCTGCAAGGACCAGGAAAATGTTAAATAGCTGTTTCAATGAAAGTATTAAAAGTATTTTGGTTGAACATCAGGAATAAGTCATGCTAGGTATTGACATTGTTATCAAACAGATTTGATAATGCAGCTATTTAAAATCCATATGTTATAAGTGTGAAGTTCTGGCATGATTGAAATGAGGGTATTAGTGAGTCAAACATAGTAATTTTGAGAAACTGCAGGCTATGGAAAGTTTGCAGTTTCCTATTCCAATCAAAGGTTTTTTTAAAAAAAAGTCCAAGTATCAGAACTTCTAAATTAATTTTCTGAAAAATCAGTTGCTTCAAAATGGTATCCGAGCCATAAGATACAACAGATAGAACATATTAGTGGTTCTCTTGTTGGGAGCAACCTGTCTGTTGGCCAGCGACTGGCAGGAGAGCAAACACACCTTTCCCTCAGAGCATTGTTTGGAAACGGGCAGAGAACATGGTGCAAGGCCTGCTGCCTTCCCACCGTGTAGGGGACAGCCCAGCACCAGCCTGGAGACAATGGCAGCACTCCTGCAAGCTCAGACATGCAAGAATGAACCACAGCAGAACGTGAAACAGATTTTTTTCTGAACTAGAAAAGCCTTTGCCCTCGAGTATTTTTAACGCACATATTTCAGAGCATGTCAGACAATTGATCAGCAATCTGTTGCTGAAGTGATGTATTTATCTGATGCATGGTTTCACTTAGCAGCTACAACACGTACAGAAAAGAACTGAAAAAAAAGTGAACTGGAACTCTATGCAACAACTCTTATTCAAAACAGATGTATTACTTGGTATATGTTTAACATTCTCCTCATAATCCCAACTTGATCCTTAACCATCATGCATTAGAGTGTTGCTTTTAAAGAAGATGAAAATGGGCTGCTAAAATGCTGCCCATATAATCTGAATTATTTTCAGCCCTGTTGTTAAAGCTTAGAGATAAAATTCTCTTTTGAACTGAAGTTGAAGGCATTGTGTTTGATGTATTGGTATAATTCCTGCAATATAAATACTCATAAATTAAGTTAGTGGTATGGTATGGTTTCCTGTAGTCTGTTTCCAGAATCAATATTTTATTGAATGAACTTCTTATTTTAACTTCTCACTTACTGACCCAGTGGCACAGCTGTGATGTGTGCTTGATCACTTACTCTCCTTTATTTTTTTTAAAATCAGACCTGACTATGCAGCAGTGTAGATGGGGCATGGTTTCAGAAGAATTGCACTTAATATTGCGTGGAAAGAGATTGAAAACAGCACTATCATGCCCTAATGTAGAGACTCCCATCTCAACATCCTGTATTAATTTAGAAAACAGCTATGTAATGTTACCCCCATTTTATGGGCAGGAAAGTTGAAGCCATGATTATTTCCTTCTTAAAGGATGCTTAACTTTAAGCACCTCCTATAACATCCACTTTTCTAAATGTGGATTTTATTTTTAAAAATCCTTTATACATAGCAATTACCATTTAGTTAATTACCCAAGATGTATTGCAAGCCTCTGCCAATGAGTGTGTGACCTCAAGCCCAGCAAAAGACTGTTCATTCTCAGCAGGTAGAATTATCTCACCTATTGCACTGTGCTGGGGGTGTGTTAATAAAAGCAGCAGTAGATGAAGATGCTCTGCAGTACTTTGGTGGTTCAGGTGGTCCATTGGCCCAGGAGAGCTCAGCCTTCTGCTCTGAATTTTAGCCCTCCTGACTTCATGAACAAGCCAAACTTCACGTGGTGTGATTGCCATCTGCTGCCCTGGTTTTAGTCTCTTTCAGTTTGTGTTACTACAGCATAAATTATTGACTATTAGTAATCATATTGGTAGGTTTACCCTTTTGCTGTAAATTCTCTCCAGCAGGCAGTCTGTGATGTACTTCTGAGGGTGAGCTAGTGACAAAGACAGATGGCAATTTGAAATTCTTCCCTTGGTTGATTTTCGATAAAATTATGAGTACAGAAAAGCAGGTTAGTGTGCTTTCCTCTCCTCATGTTGCTTGTGTGAAATTACACAATTCCCATGCAACTCTCTGCAAGTCAACTGTCCCCTGTGATGAGAAGTTTCCTACAGGCACTTCCCCTCAGTAAAACCCAATGAGAGCGAGATCAATTGTCTGGTTAAGAATATAGAAAGGCAGAAACAATGACATGAATTAGGGGAACACTTTAGAGGCTGGATGTCGTGGTTGGCTAAAACAAAATGCAGTAAGAAATGAAAACTACAATGATCACTTGAAAAAAGCATCCAAAATATTCAGTGTTGTTGGTCCTTTTGGTTTTACACCTGAAGATTTTCTGCACCTCCTGTGAAAAAAGCCTTGTTCTGAAAGTGGAAGTGCAGCTTTCATTACTTAACCATTCTTGATAGTAGAGGGAAGTTGGGAATATGAAATCTGAAAAAAGACAGCAAAAAGTCCCAACACAATCTCAAAGTTTCAAATATTATTTTTCCTTACAGAAAAGCCTGTGGGGTTTTAAGTTCTTAGGGCTGGAAATAGTGGAAAACTTATTTTTTTATAATATTAATAATAACTATTGAATAAAATCTTACTTAACAATATTTGTAACAAATTTAACAATATTTGTAACAACCAATGATACCTTGAGCAGGTTTGTAGCAATGCATAGCTCCTGTGCTCTGTCCTTTTCAGGAACACAAAAATTACTAGCAATCATCATCAGTCCACACAGACCTTCAGGTACTCCAGGTCTCCTGGGAGCTTTGGGTTGCTGCAGCCAAACCTGTTGCTGCATCTCTAAGATGCAGAGCCAATAAGTTTATGATTTCCCTCTCAAACTGTTCCTCGTTCCCTCTTTTCTTTGCCCGTGCTTGTTCTATGTCTGTGCTTTATAGGCTACATCACATTTAAACACACAGTGATCCCACTGCAGGTTTTGGGGCCAGAGGAGGGAATGTAGGAGCGGTACTAACAGAAAGATTGCTCTTTCTGTGGTGGCCAGAAAAACTGTTAGATGAAACTGCTTCTTTTTATCAGCGTTTAAAAAAGTATTTTCTCATGTGGTGAGAACTGCTATGTGGATGAAGTTCAGGAAGGTGGAGGGTGTGTGAAAACCTATTTTATAAAAGGAAAACTGGATTATTTTGTAGTTAGTTCTGTACCTAAAATGTCCCTACAGGTTAAGTTTCCAAGTTCTTCGTTCTCAGACATTCTGTTCCAAATGGCCAAAGGGAGAATGAACAAGAAGGTCTAAGTTGAATGCCTTCATAGATGCAGTCTGAATACTCTGATTTGCACAACATGCTCTGTAGGTTTATAGGGCCATGATGCCACCATAAGGCTCTGAGACCTCACAGACATTCTGCCAACCCATTTGTAGCCCTAAACCTGACAAATCGCCTGTAGCCAGTGAATACTGACTTCATATGAGCAAGATATGAACCTGGCATCTAGATTCAGTTTCTTCTGTAGATTTGTCCAGGACATCACTCTGGATGTTTTCAAATAATGTAAACTCCATGAAGGTTGGTAGTATTCTCCAGTGGAGTTTAAAATGGGTTTTGTGAGATTTGATATTCCTGAGGGCAGCCATGTAGTGCTGCAGCAGGGAGGAAACAGACCTCCAAAACATGCCACTGTAAGAAAAGAGCAAGGAAAAGCCCAGTTCTGGAAAATCCACTGGCACAACAAAAAGGTGTGGAAGTCTGGGAAAACAAAGAATTGGAGCTGAATAATGTTATATCAGTTCTGTATGCTTTTAAGAATAATTGGAAAGTCTTCCATGAGGAGTTTCTGTTCAGTTTTATCTCAGTCAGGGATAGAAGTTAACTTGGTCCCGTAAAGAGCTGAACTTCCTGAGCAGACACACACTGGAAGTTTTGTTGCATTGGCATAGGAAGCTCTTTTTCTGTGTGTGTAAGACATTTCACATTTATGTTCTCACTTCAAGCAGAATTAAAGGTGTAGGGCCTGTTCCAGAGCCCTCTCAAGGCAGTGATATCTGCACACTGACCTTTGTGGGTTTTACACCTCTTTTTTTGAGCGCCTTTTTTTAAATTTTTTTAATTAGCTGCCATTTATATAACAGAGTTAAAAATCCAGGGAACTCAAAGAACTCAAAATTTGCAGTTTGGGATAGAAAGGGAGGGATACTGAACCCAACAAAACCAACCCCTGCCTTTGCTGCTACTTGCTGACTAAGCATAAGGAGAGTTTTCCAGCTCTCCACTGACTGGGTGGGACTGACAGCTCACTGCCAGGTTCCTGCTGCTCCTGGGAAACCACCATTCATCCAGCCTGCAATCTGCAGAATAAAGGAACCAGATAATCAATGACACTCTCCTCTGTCCATATTTAAACATTTATGGCATAGATGTTGACAGATGATCTCACCATCTAAGCTCCCTTTGTAGTTGATGGAAGGACAAAGACACTTCTGTCTTATATTTTTCTATGTGTATTTGCAAATAAACAAGTGGATATATATATATACAAATGTAAAGACTCACAAAAGTTATTTTAAATGGTATCATGACAAAACTTGAAGAAGAGAATGAGACATTCTTTCCCGGTCTTGTTTTTTATTCCTTGTGCTTTGCAAAAGCAAAGTTAGTGTGTTTTGTGCAGACAAAAGAATAAATACTCTGAAACTCCAGCAAAAAAAATGTACAGCAGATATAAATACAAACAAAATTCAGGGTAGCTGACACCTTTCTGGGGTATGTATGATTAGATATTCTGTCTACAACTAGCTGTTATGTAAAGGCTGTGGGAACATCTACAGTTAACAAAGCTGACACTTCATTCCGGCCACATTAATGAGGTGTTCAATGTCCTGCTCCTCTGCTGGGCTTTTGCATCACTGACCCAAAAGCTGCACCACCATTAATGCAGAGAGAGTCTTTTTTTGTCCCATGTCCAGCTGATCAGCTTTCCCCCTGTGCTTCATCCTGCAGTCTCCCTCTGAGAGAGACCTACAACTTGAGAGTCACAGACTGCAGGGAGTGCTTAGTTTTCTGAGAAGAGATGAAACTGCGGCTCTCTTTGAACAAAGCCACTTATCTTAGTATAGGATCAGCACCTTGTTCATCCCCCAAAACTTTTCTGATAAGGCTGAGCTGAAGTCTCAGCCCTTCCTCAACAGATGTGATTTTGCCCTTCTTGAAGGTTGCAAAAACATCTGTCCAGACACATCTGGAGTCACAAGGAGACTGATTAAAAACCTGGAAGACAGACATTTCCCAGTCCAAGCTTTTTGCCACTGAAGCAGTTACCGTAATGCAAAACTGAATGATTTCGGGGGGGGAAAAAAAAAAAAAAAAAAAAGGTCTTTGTAGTGAGTTGCTGTTCCCTCGTTGTTCCTGAACTGGTGGAGCCCTCTCATGTTTCATTAAGCTGGAGAGACAGGCAGAGAGATTTGGAGGAGCCCTTGAAGGCAGACAGAAGGAAGGGTACATACTTAGGAGAGAGTTGTGTTTGACTGATGGCACCGTGGGCCAGTCTGTGTGCCTATGGCACATCTGTCCTGGACTGAGGGGACACGATGGTGTTTTCCTGTGACCTTGATTGCTTTGGTAGGGTGAGCCAGCAGAGAGTGGATAGTGAGGAGGAAGCCAAGCAGGACACACTGGCCTGCCCCTGCAGGATGCAGTGTCTCCGTGGGTGTAGCTGGGCTTGGCTGCTGCCCACGATGGTCCTGTCCTGGGCAGGGGTGGTGACAGGGTCTCTGCACTCCACAACTCCACTGCACAGCTCCTGGTGGCACACTGAGTTAGGACTGACAGCTAGGAAATCTCTCCTCTTCTTCATGTTGTGATTAAGAAAAGATTTCACTAGTCCTGTCAAAAAAGAAGATTCATTGGGGTAAACGAAAAACTACTCATTTAATACAGAAGTCTGGTATTGCAGTAAACTGGCTGTTTTGTCCACAAAAAACTGACCATGTTTTCATTTAAACCTGATCCCATTACTGTTGTTTTTATATTTGTGTTACATTTACATAAAGTTTACTGACCAAATATGTCTTTCCTCTTGCACGTTTGTATGTTTCACGGTTCAGCACATCTGTGGTATTGTTTAGCTATCAACAAAACTAACACAATATAAAAACTCTGATCTCACTGAGGCTTTCTCTCACCAGCTTGGATGTTATGTTTCAATTACTCCTAAAGGTAGGTTTCAATCCGGGCTGTTCCCTGCTCTGCCACCTCACGGGAAGGAGCCCTCCCCTGCTGCAGATACTTGGGTCTACAGCTGTGACCTGGCCAGCTGTGGGAACCAGTGTGTGAACATGAGGTGGGCAGCCTGCTGAGCCCTGCATTAGACACCTCCCTGTGGAGCTTTATATTTGCACAGATGCAGAATCCCCCTTTCTAGAGCTTGCAGGGCACTCTGTGGGCATGGCTGGCTAATGGTCATTGACCCTTAGTGGGAGATGGGTGTCTCTTTTGCCTCTCTGAAAAATCACCCCAATGTGACTGGCGAAAGTCACTTCTCTCTATCCCAGCAGCCAGATCTTTCTTCGCATTATTTCACACTTTCTAGCACTGTGGGATCATCGTGTTCATACATGAGGAAGGAATTTAACTTTCTGAGTGGACCTGGGTGCCATCAGTTTAGTGACACTGTTCAGATAAGGAAATAAATGCTACATGATGGTGCTTATCCTTGCCTGTGACAAAACACCAGCTGTTGTACAAGCTTCATTTGAAAATTATCTGTGGAGCACTTTTCACCTTCATGAATGCACACAGGGGAAGAAGTGGTTTGGTTGGATTAGCATAAACCTTAAAAAAAAAAAAAGAAAAGCAATATGTTATGCAACGGATTCTTAGTTTTTAAATCTTCACAGGTGGAGAAGACACACACTGATCAGGACAGAGTCACATGTGAACCAGCTGAATTGGGAAAAAAACTTGCAGTGTCTCAATATATAATGGATGATGAAAAATGCTTAGGAGCACCCTGGACTCAGGGGCCAGTAGTAAACTCCTAGTCCCTAAAACATGGTGTTTGCATACAAGGGCATGGTCTCACCTACAGGCATTAGCCATTGCTTCACTACTGGCAGCCTCTCTGGAGCTCTGAGGTGTATTTTACTCATGAATCATTGTGTGTTTTAAGTTCTGTGATAGTAGGAGTGGAACTTCGTGAGAAGTTATGAAGGTCTTGGTAGCAAGTATGCTGAATTGCCTTTCTCTTTGAAACAAGGCAGGCTGTTCACAGGGGCATGTGGCAAGAGGATGAGAGAAAAAGGACCTAAGTTGAAACCAACAGTGTTCATGCTGGATTTAAAGCCCCACTTTTTGTACCAAAAGGCAGTGGAGGAGGCTGGACCGAGAGGCTGTGCAGCCTCCATGCTCAGAGGCTTTTAAGACCCAGCTGAGCAACCTGGTCTTACTGCACAGTTGTCCCTGCATCAAGCAACAGGTTGGACTGAGGTCCCTTCCAACCTGAATTATTGTCTGTGGACCAAGGTCAGATCCTCTGTGTCTCAATAAAGCTCCCCCTGAAGATGACTGCATGCTTAGGTCAGGGCAGTATCAGTGAGTTGACAGCTGTTTTACAGAATCAGCCCTACAGAATGGCTAGAAATGAATAGGAAATATGTGCACATTTAAAATGTTAAAACTGCAAGTATAATAAATATCTCATTTAGTGTCAGTGAGTTAATGTTGAGAAGGTAAAACAGAACATCAGATGTTCTTTTTTTTTCCCCCAAAGCCCATCTAACTTCACAGATAAATTATCACAGAAACAGTTACGAATAACCTATTTCAACCACAGGATTTGTGGCTTGGATATCACTGTGGTAACAGTACTGCAGCTGCTCTTTGAACAGTTTGGCATATACCTATGCACTTCACCCAGCAGTTAAAGCACATGCTTTGAGCGGTGGGGTGATTCGACATGCAGAATTTCCTGGGTGGACTGCAAATCCCTAAGTATATATTTTTGCAAGCCATTGAAGAGTCTGAACTTTTCTGCATAATTGTTGTTCTTACTCTCTTTTTCACCTTACAGTGTCTCAACACAGATTTATTTTCAGAAAGCCAAGAGCTAGGTGGATTTCCCAGGGAAAAAGAACAACTAAAAATACTTCTATTCCGTATTCATTCAGGGGCTTTGTCTTAAATTGGAGTACACGAGATTACTGATCTAATGTAACTTGGCATTTTACAAGAACATGAAGCATCAGCCCCAAACTGCCATAAGCTGTGACACTGTGACACCAGGCCCAGAAAGCACTGTATAGCAACATTATGCCAATTAGATATGTTCATTTGTGTTACTTGCAGGCAGTGGAAGACAAGCCTTTTCATCCTCCCTTCCAGATTCACCGTCTGTACCAGTTATGAATGAGAGGCTGAAACTGTGAATTACTCAGCCTGTTCATCAAGAACAGCAGGGCCAAATTCTTCCCCCTACCTGGCACGAAGCATTATTTATGAACTTCGTGGGAGCTTCTGTACTACTCAGTGTATCCCTGTCAGCCTGTTGTCTTCTGAAAATAGTTGTCACTATTCCCATTTTGAGACTGTAGTACTGATGAAAGGCAGTAGTGCTCCTCTGGAGGGGCTATGTATTATTAAGAAATAGCCTAAATGTGAAAGATAAACAAATAATAATTTTTAACCACCAACAGCATGGGCTAAATATGAAAGATGAGGCAAAGCAAATGTTGGTGTCTGGCTTTTCAGTCCTTTCAGTATTAAATTAAATATCTTTCTACTAAAAGACCCAAAGGCTGCTGAAATCAGTGGAAAGACATCCAGTGCAGAGGATTTCTAGAAAGACCCACCATTCTGAAGACAATTGGCTTACACACAGCCATTCCTTCCTGATGGATATTTGCAGCTGGGGCTAATAATAGCCTTTAACGTTCTTTCTAATAAATCTCTTGTCCTATGTTTAGTATGTCCAGTGTTAACTTACATTTCAAGCACTAAATATGTTTATCTCTACTGGGAGTTATCAGATGTAAGCAAATCAAAATGCTGTGACTATTTGACCCCTGCAAACAAAGATAATTCTGTAGGATCCAAATCTCTGTGTAGAATTATTTCCTTTTTTAGTATCTTGATGAAAAGAAGTTTATACTTGCCCTTGGAAATGGTCTTTATCAGGTTTTCTGATAGATACTATCATTCTGGTTCTTTGCTTTTGGAATGTTTGGGGTTTTTTTCAGTACCTCTATATATCATATTTTCTGCAAAAATCATATGTAAATGGATGGGAGTTTTGAACATATGCTACATATTATAAAATGCAAAATGTGTTTACAAATAAATTTCTGAAGAAATTTGACATTTTTCAGGGTCACTTCCTATACTTCTTTTTTCTCTTTGTTTCTGACAAGTGAAATCCCACTGCTGACTGAGGGACAGGCCTATATACTCTCTATACATGGAGAAGAGGAGCTGGACATGTCAATAGAATCTCTTCCTCCTCCTCTTAACTAGTCATGTCTTGCAAAACTAACACCCGCCGTGAAACTAGAATTGGTTTTCTGTTGAAAGTTCACTGAAGTTTTGAACTGAAGGAGGGTTTTAATCCTGGCCCTCTCTCAAGCAGAAACACATTCTGAAAATCAAACTTAAAGTCTCTCTCTGAAAACTGCATTAGTATTAGCAAACACTCTGCTGTCGCTGTGGGATACAGCACTTTAAAACAGCTATTTCACCGTGGAATTTTCCTCTCCTGTCTCAGATGCTGTGAACTGTTCAAGCTCAGTCAAGCAGAGCACTGGCAATGCTTGCAATCCCCTTTGGCAGGCGAGCAGCAAATGACTGGGCTGGGATTCTGTCCCAGAACAACTATCCCTGTTGGAAACCTTAGCTAAGATGAGGAGCACCACATCTGTAATCTATACATTTCTTCTGCAGGCCTCTTAAAATAAGGATATATAAATACAGAAACCTGTTGAGGCCAGCATGTGGGGACAAAACTTTTATTTGAAGGGAGTAGAACAGAGAGACAGTGATGTCACGGGGTTTGAGGTAAATCCCAGCCCTGTTCCCAACCTGTTGTGCAAACATAGGTGGCATTTGCACCTAGACAGATTTTCCAAGTTCCTCTGGGAGGGTTACCAGAGTAGGGAAAGAAGACACTAGTGCTGGGGTGAGGAAAGACAAGTCTGTGTTTGATAGTGTTGCCTATTTTGGTGCATTACCACATCCCATGTTGAGAAGCTCACAGCACTAACACTAGGAGTTTAGGCACTGGAGGTCAGTTTTCTGGAGCCCAGAGTCCTTCTTCTGCCACATCCCTTGTTTGTGATTGTAGGGAAGTTGCTTCTCCATCTGGTATCTGTTTCTCTGTCCCTTGTTCACTGTATAGTTAAGTGGTGCAGGGATGGACACACAATATATTGCCAGAAGTCTCCACCTCAGTAGTCCCACAAAATATACTACACTACTTTTCAGGAAATGGTCTGCTTGGGCAGCTCGGGGCAGTCTGTGCTACTCAGGAGCACACATGTGCTCAGGCAGTGCTGTTGAATGCAACCTGCTTACTGATGGGGAATGGGCTGCAGGAGAGCAGGCGAGAACACTTGCTTGAAAAGTGAGACTGCCCAGTGTTGGAGACTGCTGGACTATGGACAGATTTGGCTTTGAGAGGATGTGGCTGCAGGCCTGGGAAAGCAGTAGAAAACATCACCTGTGTCCTTGGGCCAGGCTTGGGAAAGCTGAAGAAAGAGGAAAACAACTGTGGAAAACAAGAGTATGTTTTGGGACTTGCCAGCATGAGGAGAGATGGTAACCACCTATCAGAAGATGGTTTGGGACTGACAGACAAGTGTGCTTGGCAAACGATATGTAGTTTGTGTGTGTGTGTGTGCAGTAGAAAAATAATATAAAAGGATAAGCCTGTAGTTAATAAATGGCTTCTCTTGATCATCATATTGGCGTGCAGAGTCGTCCTGGCCCTGCATGGAGAACACGAAACCCAACAGCCCAGCCCCATTTGGGCTACACACACTGTTGGTACAGACCTCACAGCAAGGAAGATCCCTGCTTGTATTCCCATTCCTGTCCTCAGCTGCAGCATCAGCCCTCAGGCAACTTGACCACAATACCACTGCCAGTATCAGAAAGTAGAAGGAAACCCAAGTGGCCACCTTGCTCTGAAGTATGTACAGTCTGGGACATTTTCATAGACTGAACTGTGGCTTTTACAACAAAGAAAATCACTCTAAAGGGACTCCCAAAGAATCCGGTGACTCCAAATCATGCACAAATCGTGCACGTCATCCAGACAAGTAATAGAATAATATTGGCATTAATCTCTGTGTCAGAGTGAATACTTGTAACATGAGGGTAAGTCCCACTCTCTGTGGTGTGAATGGAGGTGTAGTTCAGTGTGAGCCCTCTGAAACTCCAGAGGGAAGGCACTGTAAAAGTACAGCACATTATCATCTGAAAAATCAGGAACTGAACAGATCAAATACTGAAGCCAACAGAACTTCTGTGTATGCAGTACTGCACTGGAATCTAGACTGAGACTTGGCATTTTCAGAGATAATCACTGGAGCTGAGGCAGGGCTAAATGTTGAATTAATCCACATGATAGGTCACCATCCTTTCGTCTTTCCTTCTTGGAGGAAGTAAATAAATCTGTCAGTTTAATCTAGCACATTAACCTTAATCCTACAATTTACTTACTAGGGGATTTGTATAATCTACCCAATAAATAAGGACAGTAATTATTCCTGCTACAGAGGGCTGTGAGAAATATTTGCAATGAAGCTTGAAGCTGGATTTAAGAACTGTTTTGGTTTTATTAGAAACACAAAACTCTGGCCAGGTTTCCTGGAAAATTCCGTGGGTCCCGATGCAGGTGGAAGCTAATTTTCTCTGAGTGTATGTGTTTGCTTAGCCAAAGTGTAGATCCAGGGTTGCACGTGGTCCTGAACACAGGAGAGGAAGAACCTCTAGGAATATATTTGCATGAGCACACTGGAAGAACAGCCTTGTGCTTCACAGAGGTCCAGCCACAGCATGATTCCACCAAGAAGTCTCATGGTGGAGAAAAGCAACACAGCTCCATCTATCCCGTCTGCTAACAGGCCTTACTGCCTTCTCCAGACATCCCTAGATGTCCATCTGTTGTATCAAATCTATTTCTTTAACTTTCCTGTTGGGAGATGAACTTCAGATGCGATTTGAATGATCATAAGTCTAATAGAGATAATTAGCAGCACTATAAGGGAAAGTCCTAAAGGGCTTCAGCGATTCTCTTGCACAGCAAGCTCTGTTCCTCTCACACTATTCCTTCCCAAAAGAGAGAAATGCTTTTCAGAGTTTAAGACAGTGGCATTTGAGGGCTCAGAACATCAAAAGCACCCTTTGCAGTCCCCTGAACTCCTGTTTCCCTGGGTTATATGGGAAGGGCAAACTCTTCCTCTTTCTTGAACACTGGATATCATGGGCATTGACAAGCACTTGCCTCATTGCAAATATAACCAGGATTAGCAACTGAAAATAAAGCAATCCTACCTCCTGGAGAAGTTTTTTTTGCTATTTCTCATTGCCAAAGGTGTGTTGGTAGGTATGAGAGAGACAGAGAGGTCGCGTTTTACACGTGATCCTTGTAGTCCTTCTTTGTTGGTCTCATTTCATTGATGCAGATTCCTTAAACACACTGACACATGAAGCTCGATTTAGGAACTTGAGGTGAAGGGACATGTGGGCAACTCCCATTATTAATGTCAATCCAAGTATCCACCCTGAATCCAGGTGCGTGGAGGGCTCCTGGCTGCCTGTTCAGATGACAGGGTGCCCATGCAGAGAGGGGCTGGACTGCTGTCCCAGGACACAGGGCATTCTGCAGTAGGGGTGTCACCAGGGCCACACTTAAACAGAGTTAACACCGTCTCCTCAACAGAACAACCGTCCTGGTGGGTAATTAATTGAGCTTCCAGCAGAATCTGTCAGCTGTCCACAACAAGCTGGCTTGCCTGACTAAGCAGCCCTGATGGAACTGCGTGCTCCGATTCCTGTGGGGTGTGCAGGGTGGGGGGCTTGGCTGTGTTTGACATGCTTACATGTGAAAGAGGCTCTTGCGTGCTCAGTTCCCCTGCCTGTGTGTGAGGCAGACAGGGAGAGGTGTCAGCTTTGAGTTGGCCTTTATGGAGGCAGGAAACTCAGCCTCGCACAACCAATCAGAGCTAAACAGAAGAAATTTCAGCACAGGACAGAATCAAGAAGGTTTCAAATCCTACATTCATTCACAGCAAGGAAATTGTTGCAGCTGTTTCCAAAAGCGTGTGCAGCAGGGGAATTCTTTGTGGGATCGTGGTGGTAGGGAGGGGGTCGTGTCATGCAGCGCCCTATACCACAGGGGCCCGCGTAGGAGGGGTCTCCTAATCCTCCTCAGTTAACACCAGCTTCACATCTGTAAGTAATGTGGTAACTCCCATACATGGTCTTATACGTCTAGAAACAGAAGCATCAACTGTTAATAACATCCCCTCAGAGTATATGCTCTTTTTACTGTTATTTAAAGACTTCAGTAGCTTCCCCAGCACCTTACAGGCACTTTCTAATTACTCACACAGTGAAAAAAGCCCCAGGCCCAAACGCTGGTGTGTGGTGTGAACACAGAGGAGGGATAGCTGCCCTTGGATAGCTGCAAAGCTGTCGTGACACTGCACTAAGGCACCCATTGCTCATCTCTGTTTTGAAGCAAAACTAACTGTATGAGTTACTAATCCAGCCGTGGATGGAGGCTTAGGTTAACACCTGTGTTTTTATGGATCACCTTCTTAAGAGCATCAAGTCCTGGTCTGGAGGTGTTCTGTGCTTGGTTTTTTGGGGGGCCAGGGTGAAACACACAACACCTTTTTTGTTTCTTGCAGGGAAGAGAGAAGAGTGTTTCTTGTTAATTGTGTCAATAGACAATCACAGATTGTGGACAGGCATAACAAAAAAAGGCATCATTCAGCATCTTCTCTGATTTATGGACTGTTTCTGAATGAACTGTTTAACAATAGTATTTGTTCCCATAATACCCTTTAAGTGCAGATGGCTGATTTATTTCCCTGATGTTCCCATCAGGATGCAGACCCAAGCAGTGCATGGCAGGGGGATTACTGTACTTGCTGGGTGGTTGAAGTCACTTGCACTTTGCCCTCTTGCTGCCACCTGAGGCATGTGGTAATCACCCAACAATGTACCACCTGTCATCTCGTATTGCTGAGCTCTGTGTCCTGCTTAAATGCTGCCTTGTCAAAAGTCACTTTGAATTATTGGCAGGAAGGCCACCCAGGACACGGATCTGGCAAAAAGAGAGTACAGAGCAATGTTTTAAGGGGTATAACAGTGCTACTGATGTGCTGAGCAGTTCGTGTGCACTATGTGCGGTGCTGTAGCAGATTAAAGCTTGTAAGGATGATGCTGAATGTGGTCTCTAGCCTGAACAGCAGCAGCTCAGGGAGTGCAGGGCCATGTGAGGAAGGAGAGGCTGTTTCACAGGTGAAAGAATGACAAACTAATGGAATTCTCAAGTCAGGTATGAAAAGTACCAAAAAAACCCAATTTAACTTCTATAAAAGCAGTTGACTATTATTGCAATTGCTTGAAGCCTTTGACGTAAAGGGAAGTGCAAGGGACAAGTTCCATAATATTTTGGGTCAGGGAGGCTGGCAGGGCCTTGTAATTAATACTTGGCAAAGGACAGTGATTGTGATCAGCCTCTTGAGTTACTGCAGCTGGGGATTTCTGCACCTGTATGGGCAGGTTACAAAGGCAGAGATAACCGAAGTTTTACTGTGCTCATGAATTTGGTGACAGAGGAGAAAGATAAAATCAGGTATGAAATGTTAGTTTGGTGATTTAAGCAAGAGGTATCACTGCAAGAGAACAGCTGCTTTTTACTTTGTTATTGTTTTACTACTGATGAAGAGAGAAATTAGCAAATATATTTTGCTGTTCTTCATTGTGGTGATTACAGGACTTTTTAAACCTGTTGCTTCTGATGGACTCTAATAAACTTGTATGTTGTGATTTGCCTGGGGGGGGCAGAAATATGCATTTAATGCTTTGAGAAAGTGGATACTTAATACCAAGATACGAAATGTTTCTCTTGGTGGCATCAGGCTTGTACTTAAGGAATCCCTATTTGAGGGCATAAGGTACAATGGCACTGGGAGGTGGGAGATACATTGTGTTTGATGTACACAGATCACTAAAAAGCCAGCATGAAATTATTTATTTTAATATGTTGGATGTTTTGAATTGAAAGTTACAAGGAAGATTATGCATGAATGTAAAGAATCATGTGTTCAGAAGTGCTAAAGACTTTACTTGAATGATGTGACAGTGTATTTCAGATGCTTTTTAGTCATGCACCTGAACGGCTTGTATGGTGAAGTGTTTATTTTGAAGGTGAGCTGGTTTATTTAGGAGGGGAACAAACAGCATATATTACTTTTTTATATGTATTATTTGCATTGTTCCCAGAAGGGAAAGGTATTTTCTTTCAGACTTTCTCAACTTGCTCAATGTGACCCATGAAAAATTCACTAACCTGACATCTGGTAGCGGTGCAATGTAGCTGATTCCCTTAACTGCCTGTCAACTGGATAACATCATAGTTAATTGACAAGAGATTGTTGTCCAGGCCTAGAGAAGACCTTTCTGGTACATTTTTATACCTAGGATAGGCCTGTAGTGTACAGCTCTGTCCTTGCTGCTTATCTGCCCCTGAGAAGCCAAACTTGCCTGAGGCAACTACTATTTCTTTAATCTGCATTAAACAAAGAGGCTTTTGAGGCACATAAGTAAGTCTGAGACCTCACTTACCTGGCCAAGTAAACAATGTCATAGGTGCACTTTGCCCCCTGGCAAAGGAGGGGAATGTCCTAGTGCTGTGTTACAACCTCTCCAGCTCCTTCCCATGGGATGTAAGACTTTCCCCCTTCGGAAGGTCTCCTGTACTGCACAGGCAGAGCTGGGTTCTGTCCCTCTTGCCCTGCACAGTAACCACAGGTACCTTCCTGATAGAGCTCCAGCCATGCACGGCTCACCCCCTGCCTTCTTGTTCACTCTGGCTTGGATTTATTCCTTGGAAACTAAAACTTTCACATTATCTTCTGAAATTGCGTGCTTTAAAGAAGCCTTTTGAGTGGGCCTTTTGTTCTGGTTTTGCATAGGACACTGCAGAGTAAGAGCCTAGTTCAGGATTTAGGATATTGTTGCCACTTTATTTCAGTATAAATGCCTAAGTCTCTTGGAAGAGGAAGCGGGTGGTGGCAAGATACATCTAGTACTTTGAGACGCTGCTTATTCTAGTTAGGCAACTATTTAGTTTTTATGACCTGTTTAGATCAAATCACCAAAACCAGAGATTTCTATGCAGAGGCATAGTAGAAAAAAATGTGTAACAGTAGATCTTCCTGTGAAAAGGCACCATTTCAGTTTAAACTGAGGAAAATATTTTCTATTGGAGTCAAATTTCTGGGAGCACATACTCTCCCTCTCCCCTGCACCTTTATTTTAGTGTCTAAATATTTCTTCATAAAACATTTTTACACATTGTAGTATGTTGATTAGGTAAGACAGCGGACTTACCTTTGCAACTCTTGTCCTTGCAGTCTTGCCACCTCTAGAAAGAAAAATCCCTCCAAGGTTAGAGCCCAAATTGGCTAAAAAGTGGATTAGAAGTCATCTGAGCAACTGTGATTCACAATAAGTGGAAGTCTTACTTGCTGTCTTAATATCTTCAGAAAAAAATTGACTCATGGATAGGCCACTGAATTTCTTATATAGTAAGCTCCACACCCTTCTCTCTATTAGAGTTACTTGCAGTAGCCTTTCATTTAGGGTTGTATGCTTAGTGCCTGGTTTTTCTCTCATTTCTATTCCACTTAGTTCACAGCTCATATTGACAATTCTGTATGCACAGCAGCGTATCTCACCTGAAAAGCCTCCTTCGGGGTGGTGCCCACAGAACAACTGCCCAGATGCTCTGTGCTTGGGGCTCTTTGTTTGCTGTTTCTGACATCTGGGGGGGTTGTGGTGGCTGTAGGAAGGCAGCAACCTTCAGTCCTTTTAAGGTACGTCTTAATACTCGGGTAGTGGATTGTGTTTATTGCCCTCATCCATAGAGAAGTTAAATTCTTTCAGGCCTTGGGAGACCCAGGTCAATGCAAAATAACAACAGAACTGGTCTGCAGTCCTGCATGTGCAGCACACATAAGGAGCCCTCAAGAGAATAGGAAGACTTTTTTTTATGGACAATATTGCAGTTTTCATGGACTTGGAACCATGTATGTTCCAGATACAGTCAGTGATTCTTACAGCACTCCAAATCTTGATTTGCTTTGTTTTTTTCTTTTTAATGGCAATTGAAACTTAAATTGGTGTCAGTGGCTACAGAGATTTGGGTTTTTCCAGACTGTTAGAAGATGAGTGTCCATTTTTCTAATAAGAAGAAATTCAGTTGATACTCAGAAGGCAATTCTATGGTATACTGACTTCTATGATAGTTCTCATCAAAATATTCTAAAATAAAAAGGGAAAAAGAACATTTCTTCTATTCAGAAGAGTAATGACTGAGCTTTAGAAATCAAATATAGAAGTTGGCACCAACAATTCATAATATTTTGGGATTATTCCTTGAATATATTTATATTCTAATAAATGTATTTAGCTTTTTTCAGAAAGCCTATTATACATCTGGAGCTGGTAGTGAAATAACATTCATGTTGCACTATTCTCAAGCAGCTACTAAAATTCTTGTTCATCTTAAAAAAAACCTGCTGCACCTTCTGTGAGCTTCCAAGGTTGTTTGCCAGACAGATGTGGTCAAGCACAAGCAAGGATACACTGAGCTGACTGGAGCTTGAAGTCCTCATGAAATACCTCCTTTTCTGTCGTTCTCCCTGTATAAATTGCTTGCCAAACAAGTCCAGGTTTGTGGCAGCTTTGCTTTGTTTGTGCAGCTGGATAGATCAGCACCTGAAAAACAGGAAGGTTCTTTTGGAGGGGGAATGGACCAAAGAAGGTTCAAAGATAATTAAGACCAGCACTTTTGAACTCAGGTATGTAAATTTGGATTCCCGTGTTTAAAATCAGATTTGGTGAATACCTGCTGAATTTACTGAAAGTTGTTATTTAGTATATTTGAAAAATATTCCTGTGCTTTGATTTTGATGTTTTTCTATAAAAACCTGGGCCTATATTCTTGGAGGCACAGACCCATAAAGATACACCTGTAAGGAGACTCAAAGACTTAACAGAGAAGGAGTGAATATGAGGTATGGAGTATAGTGGCAAAGTGCATTAGTTGTGAAGGGGGGGGCAGGTGGAGAAGTTGACAGAAGAAATTAACTCACCTGTTTTATCTCATGCATCAGAGGTGAACAACTGTGAGGGGCTCTTTGATAAATGCCAAGAGCAGAATATTGACTGATTTATTTTTTTTTTTCAGTCCCTGTTCAGAGCTGTGTGAAACAGAATAATTTGCAGCTGAAAACCGGGCATACCCAGGGAGGTGGTGCCACAGCAGCAGTTCTGTGTAGCTTGGGGGGTGTGGTGTTGATATTTGCTGGCACGAATTCACATTTTGCTTGACAACTGTCAACCAGCTGCACAAGGTGGTTCGACATTGGCTTATGGAAGAAAAAGAATAATAAATGGAAACAGAGGAGTATAAGGTAGAGGAACTTAACTGGCTAAAATACAGAATAAGCTAATGAGTCATACCAGTGATTTAAACAATGTACTAGCACTTCTGGGAAAAGTACAGGAGTCCTTAAGTAGTCATTGGAAAATATGAGGGTGAAAAATACCCAGTAGTATAAACAGACTGCCCCTTTGAATCTGAAGACATGCCTTCTTTCAAATCTGGTAGCTCAAGGTGGATGTTGAATTTAGCCTTGATTTAAGAATAAGAATCACTGATCAAATGCAAGAGAAAAAAATTGCTATTAAAAAAAGTTTTTGTTCTGATGGGTGTTTCTTGAAATAATGTATAGGAGGCAACCAGATAATGCAATTTAAGGGCTGGGGACACCATAACTTGTTTGGGATACTGTGAAGTATCAGTGAACTGAGTTTAAAGACTGGAATCTCCACTTTGTTAAAATGGATAAATGAATCCATGTCTATACAGTGCCAGAGTCCTCTGAAGAAATCTTAAACCAGGAGAGGTGGTTGCTCCCATTTTTCAGGTGTGTTCTCACTCTGCTCAGAGAAGAAAACTTCTCTGCTGCCAAGGGTGAATGGACACCCCAAATTATGGACATAAACTGTTTCAAGGTGAAGTATTTCTTAAAATGGGGTAAGGTAGTGGTGATCCTCCACTCCCACTGGTGTCCTGGCTGCCTTAGACACCCTAGCGAGGTTGTGCTGTCATGAAGTGGGGCATGAACAGTTGGAGAGTGGTACAGAACTCACTGGGGTTTTTAATAGTTGTGAAAATATTTGGTAGAATTATGGAGTCTTCTTTTTTTCCCCTGTTGCAAATAGGATATTTCTATGCAGACACTCATTTCAGAATAGGCTTGTCTTAAAGATTCTTGGTGAAATGGACAGTTAAAAGCTTTTATTCAAGCTCTGGGATTAATAATGGCGGTACTCCACCATGTGCTGTAATTCTTTTAATAGCTTCATTCCATTATCAACTATTTATTAAAAAGATTTCACCACAGATACGGGCTTTATGGAGATTACTGTGCACTATACTTAATTACCAGATGTTCAGTATGTTTACAGTATATCTGGTATTCAAGTAAACTTCTCCGTGTGAAAACCATCTAAAATGAACAGTTAAAATACCACTGTAAAGCTTTGTATTATAATAACTTGAAATGGAAATTCCAGCTGGGCAGTGTTATGAAAGTAAAACTACAAAGAATTTCAGTCCTACTCCAAAACAACATTATTGAACCCCAGTAAAAATGTGTTCCGCTGTCTGAATTTACCTTATGCATTCAGTCCATCAGATAAATCATCACCCATGTATCTTTCAAATTCTTGGCTAGTTTGCTGCTGTCTTTCATCAAAACTATATAAACTCAACTTTATGCCTGAATTTGTAACCAAACTTCAGAGTTCTGTGGTTTGGGAGCTTAAAACTAAGACATGCCAAAGCTCAGGACAAGTGTATTAGATTGTCTCAGTTCAATCATGCAGCTTCCTTAATTCTGTTTTCCAGGCAGTTTTTTATTACTCATGAACTCTGATCTTTTTCAATTTACCCCTTTTAGGAACACGTGACTAGCAAAGTTCTTCAAGCCTAAGGCCAGTTGGTGGTAAGCTCATCTTACCACCTTAAAAACAGAAAGATCCTTTGCTCTTTGTGTCTCAAGAAGTTGACTGATCTGGAATATTTTTCCAATTTTGAACCTAGTTTTATTCCTGTTTTACACCACTCAGTACTGGACTGACATTGTTTTTCATTTAAATGATCCTTCTTGCCTATTGTTGATTTTGAGCAATTGTAGTCTTTTAGACTCCCCAATGAGTCTTATTTAATCCTAGGCTAAGCAACTCAGGCTGTTTTCCAGTCTACTCTCTATTGCTCTGGTAACATGTTTTTCATCTTTGTATGACCAGAACAGCACACAATACTCTGCACAAAGTCTCATGAGTGACCTTTAAATAAATTTCGCAATTCCTTTTCAGGGAAACATTTATGAATTCCAATATATCTTTTCATAGATGCGTATCAGCAGTTCATAGTCAACTTGTGGTCCATTAAAATAACCAGATGACTCTGTTCTCCTCATTTCTACCTTAAGAACTGCTAATTTGAATCCAAATTCTTGTCCCTATGCTCTCTGTGGATGATAGCACTCTGTACTTCGTGCCTTTTTTCTGATATCACCAAACACAGCTCAGTGTGCTTTGATTGCTCCTCTCCCAAATGTGCTGCTGTGTCACACGGTTGTTAATATTAAATCAAATCTTTCTGCAATTACCTTTCTGTTAAACTTGCACTAAATGTCAGTGATTTGATGGCAAATACATCTGTTACTCATGCACTGGGATAACTGAAATACCTGCAGTACTGGTGTTTTCCTCTGATTATCTGCTGCAGAAAGGGCTGGAGTGACTCAGTTATTAATATAACCTAATTCTATAATAACAATGCTATGCATGTGTGCCTATGTTCAGGTCTGTGTTTCTGACTCTGCTTGCTTTTGGCAACAGCAGATTTGTCCTGTTGCTTCAGTGAAACTTTCACTGATCTCTTCCAGCCTGAACCTCAACTGGTTTGCTCTTAAACTTCTTCTTTCAAGCCCAATGCATGTGAGCAGTGCTGTTTAAGCTCTCTTTAATTTTATATTCTGTGAACTTGGGCCTGGATCTGCTCTCAGTGGCACATAGGGAAGTTTTACTGTCGACCTTAAAGAGGACCAGGACCCAGGCTTTATTAAAAAGGGTATCACCACAGATACAGCATCTAAAGGGATTATAACGGAGTAAATGCAATTACGTATTTCTCAGCATGTTGCCATTATTTGCCAGTGAAATGTAATAGGTTTGATCCTTGTGGTACCTCTCAATGTAACTGCTACAAGTCTGAAAAGTATTGAATCACCTCACATAAGAAATTATGAAGAAATGAAGGTATAGAGGTTCAGCTAAATTCTTAGCAGCTTGTTTCAAGCGTTTTAGCTTAAGGTCTTAGGTTTGCTTGGTGATGGATGTGGAAGCAGTGTCAACACACCTTGGAAGTGTGGCAGACTGCTGGGCTATGGACAGATTTGGCTTTGAGAGGATGGGGCTGCAGGCCTGGGAAAGCAGTAGAAAACACCACCTGTGTCCTTGGGCATGGCTTGGGAAAGCTGAAGAAAGAGGAAAACAGCTGTGGAAAACAAGAGTATGTTTTGGGACTTGCCAGCATGAGGAGAGATGGTAACCACTTATCAGCAGATGGTTTAAGACTCATGGACAAGTATACCTAGCCAATGAGATGTAGCTTATATGTGTGTGGACAGTAGAAAAATAATATAAAAGGATAAGCTTGTAGTTAATAAAATGGCTTTTCTTCTTCCTTGAACAAGCCTGATTCTGCACCATTTTTGGCCCTCGCATGGAAGAATTGGTTTTTTATATCTCAGTAGGATAACTTTTGTTTCCATGTGATTTGTGACAAAAACTGTTTCAGTAGCGTAGCAATAAAGATGACCAGAAGTGCTAAGTGTCTCCACCAAAGCTGCTCCCTCCAATTCCTGGCATTAATTAGTGTTTCGGACTAACTTGCTTCTTCATTCTGCTGAAGCGGCAAAATCCAAACTGTTCACTGCTCTTTCTCGTAATGAAAATTGTGTGACTCCTACTCACAGAATTGTTCCTCTAAACTCTGAGACACAATGTAACCCCAATTTCAAACAAGCTGCAAGAAATCAGACAGGTGATGGTGTTGCTGTTGCCTGCATTTGTACTAATTCTGTTGGCAGGTCCCAGGTGCAATTCCAACAGAATACAAAGGTGATTTCCATTTCTGAAAAGTTAGGGAGTTATGGGGTTTTTTTCATATTAGTTTTGGCAATGCCAATTATGACACTGTCTAGAAAAAAATAATTACATTTTTAATTAACAAGTGAAAGCATTCTCATGCTTTCATGTTCTGAAGAGTTGAAAAATTCAGTATGAGGCTCAAAAAACAACAAAAAAAAATGGTTCTACAGTGACTTTCAGGTTTTTTGGGGAAACCTCTGTATTTCAAGTTACTACGAGGATTGCTTTATGCCTAGGACTGGCAAGAGGGTGTTGTTCATAAAAGGCTGGCGGTGAGCTGCTTGCTGTTGAGAAATAAGGTAGTGAACTACTCCTGACAGGGGTCAAGCAGGGTGGTGTGAACATGAAATGATCAGGATACTGGCGGGAGCAGGATGTGAGGCAGTATTTTGAGACATTAGCCAGGATGTTATAAGAAATTCGGAAATGCCACTGGACGGGAGGGATGGATACTCAAGTATGTGCTCGAGGGATGTGAAGAAGTGGAAGCCTGGAGAACATGATGAAGCACAAAAGGAAAACAGGAAAGGAAGGAAGCTGAGGAGAGAAAACTGAAGGGGAGCTGCCAGGGGATGAATGACGGAGTGGAGAAGAGCATAAAAAATGAACTGGGCAGATGCTCATTGAGATTAGCCAGGAATGGAGTGACAAACAAATACCCAACTCTGCCCTGCAAGGCTGAAGCGCAGGAGAGTTCTAGTCACCCAAGTCCCGGCAGGAGCTGTGGGAGTTGGTGTGTCAGAGAAATGATCACCTTGGACCGCGTCCTGCACAGCCCTTCCTTGCCGCACCCTCCAGAGTTCTCACTGAGCTCAGCGTGCTGCATGTTTTGCCCAGGGTGGATAAACGTAAGGTTTTCTAGGCAAGAATGGCTGTAATCTTTTCATTTTCATGAGTGCCTTCTGGAGGCCACGTCCTCCTTGTCTCACAAAGAAATAGTGAGGTTTGCCCATGTCTGCAGAAGCTGGGAGTGACTGATGACTTGTGACACCCAAAGCCAAGCTGCACGTGGCACAAACGGCAGCAGAACAGGCCCTGGAGTGTTTTAGGCTTTGTGAGAGAAGGGAGAGCCCTGACAGCTTTCTTGAAGGCTAGTTCAGCTTTTGGTTTTGTTCCAAATTGGCAAGTCTGCACTTGTATCTCCATCTCTCAATTTCCAAGGATTACAAGGGGGTATTTGAGTTGTGTGGCTGCATGGAATATAAGTTCTTTTGCATCAGTGGTTCCTTGTGGCTAGTTTTTTTCTTACCTTTCTCTCTTCTTTTGTCTTCAGTGTGCTCTGGTTGTTACTTAAGACCTGAGACTCCAGTTGTGGGTAATGTAGCCTCTAACAGGATCTGTGAAGGTTTTGATTTAGATTTGTCAGTATGTCTTTAGCTGAATTGAATGTACTAAATGTGTTCATCTTGCCATGGCATAGCACTCTGTCCTGGAGTTTCTTGGAAAAAGGTTGCCCACTTCCACACTGCTCTGGCATGGCATCAGGGCAAAACAACATGAAACATATTTGCCTCTTTTTGCCCTTTTCCACCACTCCTTAGTGCAAAGGAGCAATGAGAGCAGAAAGCAGTCAGAACTGGTATAGATGACAAGGCAGGATACCATCCTTTTCCCTAGCCTTTTTCCATTTGCTTTCCACAAAGGAAATGGTATTTTTCCATCACTATTCGACTCTTTCAGAAACAACAAGCAAACAGGAATAGGGGCCACTGGAATTTATTGGCTGATGGTTTGGTGGGGTTTTCCTCTGGAACTTTTATCTTCCTGTGTTTCAAAGGACCAGCTCTTCAGGATAGCAAGTTTAGGAATCGTCTATTCAGAGCTTACTCTGTAGTGCCACATCTGCTTGCCTGTTAGTCCGGTGCCAGAGGAATTTGTCCTGTGCTCAGTGTAAGGGGCTCAGCCATGCAGAGCTGCCTTTGCAATGTCAGAGAACGGGACATTTTGTTCAGAGTTTCCCTGGAAATGTCTGCAGCTGAAGCCCTGCCTCACACTTGCAAAAACATTGAAAACATGTCTTGCTCTTATTTGCTACCATCTGTTTATATTTCCTGTCAAACACCCTCATGGAGTAACTTTAAAAACAAGAGTAGAGCATTTGAGTGATAGGCATGAAACCCTGATCTCACTGGAATCAATGCAAAACCCCCTGTGATCCTGCAGTTAGGCTCTTCCATCAAAAATGTGCTAACAATTAGGAATAACTGTGTCCTCTTTACCACCTTACAGTTGTTCTTAACATCACATCTCAGACTGGTGTCTGACGCAATTGAGTTTGATGCTTGCCACAATTAAATTGTTACTGAATTGTATTGGACTTACAAACCCTTCAGGACCCTGTTTGTGTCTTGGATTTAGATACTAGACAAGCTATTTATATTTTTCCCCTGTAGCCTGGAAAGAATAAAGCTTCTAGTTATCTTGATAGGCTTGCATATTGAATAACTCAGTTATTTACATAACGATGTTTCTCCGAAAGGAAACTATGTGAACTCTGGAGCTACTTTTCCACCCTGTGTTTACAATAAATCTTCCAATTATTCATAAGTTAAAAGGTGTCATTCCCATAGGAATATAAAGTGCACATAGTCTAAGAAAGTGTAGCAAAATTAATCTGAATAATCCTGTGACACTGTTTCTTGAAATATTTCCCTTTTTGCTTTGTATGGCGAGATGAAAGAAATCTGTGCTGGTAGGTGCCCCATAAACAGAATTGCTCATGGATGTAGTTTAAATGTCTCAAATCGACACACACATTCAACATATCAGTCAAGTGTCAAAACAGCTTAATTGCTTTTTTCACAGCTTTGATCATACTTGTGTTTTATTGGACTATTCACATTTTCAGTTATAATCACTTGTTATCTTTCCATACAGTTCTAACAAGTACTGTCTTCATCAAGATTTTTGTTGTTCAACTTCCCTATTTCATTTTTATTCTGCTAAATGAGCATTTCCCTTTCTTTAGAAAAACATATAAATCAAAAGGGTCAATTTGCTTTTGTGTCCTGAAACAAAGCTCTCTTTGTTTTATTTCTGCCCTGTCATTTATTATCCCCAGCATGTTTGATATTAGTGATAACGAATTTTACACGGAATAAATTACATGTGCCTCCTGATGAATAAAGCCCCTGTTACTGTGCAGTTAATAATGCTGGTTGCAAACTTGGTTAATGTCTTACAAATGTTTTCAGTAATAACACATCAGCCTTTATTTATATTTCCTAGGAGAAAGCTGTCTTTAAGGACTCAGTAGTTTATAAAGGGGCATGACTAGTGTCATCCAAAGAGATTTTTAAACTTAAATCCTCCTGCTCTCAATTAAAAGGTATGACACAATTCTTTGTCCAGCTTGCCTTCTGTTTACAATATTTACATGAAACATGGCACATTGTTTAAAGCAAACACTATAATTATGTATGCTTCATCAGGTCAGAGCACAATAATGCATGTGCAGTGTTCAGGACTAAGTTTGCTCTCTAGATGCATTATAACCTATTTGGCATGATTTTTTTCTCAGTGTATATATTAATGGCCAATAATGGCCCTGATCCAGGAAAGCTTTTAAAGCGTGCACCTAACCTTAAGTAGGTGATGGGATCCCTGAAACTTGCTGTTCTTTGCTGGTTTGTGCTTTAAACAAACAAACACTTCACTGTTCACTGCCCCAAACCTTCCCTTTCCTGACATCATTCTCCTTGTTTGTAAGGATCAGTTCCAGCAGCGCTGCTCTTGTGTCCTGCTGTGCTGCCTTTCAGCAGATCCAGGGGAGGTTCAAGCCTCTCACAAGGACCAGGCTATGTGAATGTGAGGCTCTTTCTGCCAACAGGCTGAAAATAGCTTTTCCTTGAGCAGACAGACCCCACCAAACACCCATCACCCCATCTCCCATGCTTGTCTGCCCTCTAGCCCTGACCCCAAAGCTCTCACCGGCTCCCTGTCTGTCCCAGGCACAGCTCCTCGCATTCCTGCTGCTCTCTCATGGACTCAGCTACTCCCTCTCCTTGTCTTCCCAGCCTGTCCTTCCCACAGCCTGTACCCAGCCGTTGCCACACTCCTGTCTGAGCTATCCCACCTTGTCTGTATCCCAGAGAGATCGTAACCCTGTAATGGCACATAGACCTACAATTCCTGTAACTCGCTCCTGATGCTGCACGTGATTTATGAGGTGAAGCTATCTTCTTGATGTGTGAATATGGCACTTGATATGGTCTAGAGCCCAAACTAGGAATTTAAACTAGAGTAAACTAGATCAGTGAGTAAAATGAATATAAGATGTAATCCCTCCATGAAGGCACTGCCACAATTGTTTATATTTGCACTGCTGCTTTCATTGTAGTTGGGAAAAAATTCTCAGTAAACTAAAGGGTCCCCTAGTCCCGGTATGTTCTTTTCATAGGAATATTCTCTAGTTTCTCTCTTATGTGTACTGTGTATTCAAGTTTGTAACCTCTCTTCAGGCCTGAGGTTATGTTCTAAGGGTGCTGGACTTCATGATCCCTATGGATCTCTTCCACCCTGAGGTTCTGATACATCCCTCGGTGTGCACTGAATACAGTCTGTTTTTTCTGCTCAGCGCTTTACAATTTTTTAAAAAAAATTTTATGGGCCTGGTAATTCTCACCTTCCTTTTTTAATTCTCACTGAGTGGAGAATGGAGGTGTGATACCTGTGACCCTTTCACTGTGCAGCAGAGGCACTACTTGCACTGTGTGATGGTCATGACCTGCTGCCTACCCCTGCTATAACTGACAGGGATCAGCCATTAGGTGCTCACTTGACTCTTCCCACTCATTTTCTGAGTTTGTTCTGTTTCCTCAAAGTTCAAAGGTCACAGCATTTTGGGGAAAACTTTAATTTGTAATTGTCTCTCTGATTTGCTGTGATTAAAATGCTCAGTGGACAAAGGAGAGCATGAGCCCATTTTGTGCTGTGTTACTTGGCTGTGGAGTGGACCAAATATGCTGTTCAACGGGAGAGAAATTATGGAAGGAGACGACAAAAGAGGACAATCCAAGCCAGGAAGGTTCCGTAACAAAGGGCTCTTCTGCTAGATGCATCTTTGTGATGTCAGACAATTTTACCTTTAAACTGCTCGAGTAGTCAGTGTCAGAAATCAGCTGGTTAGAGGCCAGGTCTGTAAGGTTAGTGTAACCCCAGGCTTTGTTCAATCGAGTTATAGAATAAAACTGTCTTCCATGTTTTACACTGGGAGCTATGTGCATACAGTTTTACAAATGGCACTCAAATGTGATCAAATCCTGCAGCTGGGTGTTTATAGCGGTGCTGAAGACAGTCTTCTGATGGTAGCGAAACGAAGTCCGCATTTCCACATCCAGATGTGGGGCATAAACATGAGCATAAGGCCTTGCACTTAGAAACCGTTGACACAAAAAGGGAGAGCAGCCCATTGTTCACTGTGTGTTTGGGTTTTTTCTCTGAGTTCCCAGCAGAAAGGGAAGTTACCTTTATGGGATTTTTTTTCTTTCACATTTTCTTGATTTCATAATGGCAGGATGACTCAATTACTCCCCAAATATGATGGATGTCCAACTTGGATTCCTTCCACTCCTGGGTCTATAAGAAATAAGAAGGGCATTCTAAGATCTTCTTTATTAGGGTCTTAGATTTTTGTCTGGAAGTTGTGTTTACACATTACCAGCCTCAGGCACTTCAAGTCTAAAAGTCTGAATTGCTGCAAATACAAATTCCGTGTTCCTTAGGGTAACAGCTGAT
Organism: Acropternis orthonyx; assembly: GCA_035583155.1. Taxonomy (NCBI): domain Eukaryota; kingdom Metazoa; phylum Chordata; class Aves; order Passeriformes; family Rhinocryptidae; genus Acropternis; species Acropternis orthonyx. Next base: position 66,068,729 of record JAWWEU010000040.1, on the reverse strand, counting down.
TTTGGTTTTGTGTTTTGCTGTTGTTTGGGGTTTTTTTAATTCTCTGAAAACACCTACAGCACTACATAATTTGAAGAGTTAGAGCAGTGGCAGAGGGATGAACAGCCAGGGAGCATTGACTTGAAAGGTTCATGAGGTATTTAGCATTTCCCAAACTGGACCTACACTTGACTTTTGCCTTTTTAGCAAGATTGTCTGAAATAAACAGTCCAGCTAAAACAAACATGGGGACTTTGTCTCCCTGATTGTGCTTTTTAGGGTTGGAATGTATATAGTGGTATACTCAGCATGATGATGTAAATGAGTGTAAGAATGTGACTGAGGCTAACCTCAGGAATTAAAATAGTCTTTTATTAAATCACAATTAATACAGGTGGAAAAACCCCAACCAGATACACACTCAGACATACAAGTGCTTTTTCAGGTCTAGTGACCTCTTAGCCCATATACCTTAAGTACATAAAAGTATAGAATCTATTATGTTGGGGAAAAAAGTTACTATCTGCTGTAAGTCACCCTGCGAGGTTATACAACCTCTTTACAAGTGAAGACATGCCACGATTTTGGAAAAAAAATCCCCTTCTCTTCTACTCAGGCAGCCACGTGGAGGCAGCAGTGAAAATTGCGTCCATCAGATGTAAACTCCAGGCCATGAAAGCAGGTGCCTTGAGCATCGTGCCTTTAGGTGCAGCCTTCTGGCTCTGGCAGCTCCTTGGAAGCAAAGGCAATGGCACCAGAATTAGTCAATGTACAAGATGATGTCAGTGGAACTAATCTATTTTAGTCTAATTAATGTGTTTAGCAGTTGTGCAGCAAAGTATCAAAAATATAGATGAAGGCAGAAGAACAACTAGAGTTTACCTGCTTTGGAGAATTTTGTCTTAATAAGTACCACTTTATTTTTAGGTTCAGCAATTAAAGTTGATATATAGACCATATAAAATATCAATATTCAGAAGCAAGAAGTCAAAGTCCAGAGTAAATCTGGGTTCACAAAGGCCTTTGTTCCAAGGAGTAAAAAGCTGTTAAAAAAAACAACAAAACAAAACAAAAAACCCCACCACGATTAACTATTTCTTGAGTATATCTAAAATACCTAAGGGAAAGAGCTAAACATAGGCTTGCAGCTTTAATTTTCCTTTCTTTGTCTTTTGGCTGTTGCAGTCCTATGATTTATATTAGTATATGATTCAGTTTTAAAAAAATTCAAGCATAGTTAAAATGACTAGAAGTGATTTATAGTGTCAGTCTAGAAGATTGTTGTTTTTTTTTTTTTGTTTATCCACCTGTTTTCTGACTCCTTGAATAATTTCGCTTTCTTTTATTTAAAAAAAAAAAAAAAAAAAAAAAAGCCAGCCTGCTGTTACTGAAACAAATAGGTACTGTAGGGCACTTGAGTCGCAGGCTTTGTTTTGCTGCCTGCATTAGGTGGGTTTAGGGGCCAGATGCACTGAACTTTGCAACAGACAGTGCTGGGACCATCTGTGCAGAGTTGGGGGGTGTCAAAGAAAGGCTGTTTGTGTAAGTCGTGGGAAACGTAGTGGCCTGCCTGCCAGTGTGCTACATGAATTGAACTAATTGAAGATTATACTCTAGAGTTTGCCGTAGCTCAGTGAGAGGATAATCCTTCATCAGCTGCAGTCGCAGCCAGTAATTGGTGCTTATTACAGGGAGGAGTTCCCCCGCAGTGCTGCAGAAACTGAGAGGCTTTAGTGTTTAATTACTGTCTTTCAATAGAGATGGGAGGAAGGGGAGAAAAAAAAAGGCCAGGGTAAGAAAGTCCGGGAATAAGGGGAGGGGCAGCAAATGTAATGCAATTTCTGATAGTCTAGGCTAGACATTTAACAAGTGAGAGCGCCTTTTGTGTGAGAACACAACGTTCTGGCATGGGTAATGAAACTCTGTTGTTTGTAATTAACCCCCACGTCACCATGAAGTCTTTGTCTGGGATATTGTCTTAAAGGGATTGTTTTCCACACCTCCAGCTCAGCTGAAAAGATTTTATAAAAGTCTGACTTGCCACATTCATGACAACTTCACTTTTGAAAAGGTGTTTTGATGTGATGGGGTTTACTTTATTTAATTTATTGCAGCCCTGACTGGAGGTGATGCTCCCATTTGTCTCTGTCTCCATATTCATATTGGAGACTGAGGAAGCAGAACATACACATACATCTACACAAAGGCAGTTTAACGATCCTGGACTTTTAGAAGTGAAAGTGTTGTTCATTTAGCTAAAAAGAGATGCCACTGGGGTTTGGACTTTCCTGATATAATATTGTTCCCTAGGTTAAAATCAGTGTGATGTGATAAACCTGAAGTCTTCTTACGTGCATTTTCCCCCACTCTTCCTTTCCAGACACACTTTTCCCTTACCCCGACCCCTTCAATATTGGTGTTAAATGAGTCTTATTTGGGGAGCTATGATGAGCCACTCTGTTCCATAATGAATTACAGTTTAAGAGTTTCCAAAAGTTAATTATATTGAAAAACATGGATATAACTTCAGCAAGTTAATCTAAACCCATTTCCTCAGTTTCAAGATTGGGGACCTAATGGGCACCTGTCCATGTCATGGGATTGTGTGGTGATGTGTCTCCCTGCCTGCTCCTGTGCTTCCAGAAAGTCGTTTGGTTGGCTAATATAAATAGAACTGACCAACATCATTCCTGAAAAGCTCCAGCTCCAGGAATGATGCTGCTACTGTGTTTAGGAAGCAGAGTCTATAAGCACTGTTACATGAATTGCCTTGGTCATGCTCTCCACAGCACTATGGAGCAGGGTGAATACAAAATGTACTGCAGACACTTATTGGGTATTTACAGCATAGCTGGTCTTTAATTAGCACAGTTTCTTAATGTCTGATGGTTTGCAGAGTACTTGAGTTCTTACCCTTCTTTTCCTCCTCCAGCAACATGGATGCTGGGGTTCATGCCCACCATGCTGGTCTCACAGGTGCTGTGGAAGAGGCCGTGCTGCCTCACAGATGGGGCACAACCTCATCCTGATCATGGCCCAGAAATGGAAAGCCTCACCAGGGAAGTGCAGCTCTGCTTGGTCCTCCCGGATCAGCCCCAGCAGGCCTGGGGGCTCTTTGCCCAAACGAAGGGCACGCACCATGCTGGCAGCACCAAGCAGCTTGCCCCTAGGGAGGGAGGGGGTGCGGGCAGGCTGGGTGGAGCTGTGGCTTTGGGGGACCTGGGAGCACGGCAGGAGGAACACGGGCCCTGTTATCCATGCCCTGAACTGCTTCTGGTCCTGCTCCAGAGCTCACTGCCTGGTGCCTGATGCAGCAGCGAGCTGTGGGTCACACCGGGCCATGTCCTGCCTTGCCCCTCTAGGAACAAGGCAAGGTGGGGCAGAACAATGGGCTGGGGCAGGGAAGTGGGTTAGAGCCCAGACAGCACTGCATACAGATAAATGCCATTCCACTTCAACTTTTTTCCACTATGCTTGTCTTCACGTTGACCACATAAAGACAGCTGCCTTAGCTGGGTGAGGACAGAAAGCAAAGCTCTTTGCTGCTGTCATGTGTTTGTTATGGCATTCTTGGAATAGGGGAAATACTGTGCATTTAGTTCAACACCAGCATGAGACACTAAAGTTAGCTCCATTTGCCTTTTCCTTGTGCAAATTGCACAAATGAAAGCTTGTTTCACCTAAGTCTGCCAGGAAAAAATACAACAGGCTAGCATTGTTTGATGGTACAGAAAATAAAAAGCATGCCTGCTGCTAGAAAAGTCTCTTTATTTGTTTGTCCCTCTCCACATGTATGTAGAACGGGGTACAGAAGGCATCAGTCTTTCTCAAGTATGACATAAGCAGGTTAAGAATTAAATACAACTATCAAGTAAAGACAATATCCCTGGTAAAATATATATATATATATTTCTGGAGATTACTTCTGACAATGTGTATGGTGAATATATTTAAGTTTTAAACGTGCATTTTTTTATTGTGTACTTCCTTTTACACACAGCCAAGTACTCACTCAGCTGTGTCTTAAGACCTATGGGCTTCATTAGAATGTAAGTGTGCATTCAAATTAATTAGATCTCTAGACTATTCATTAATTATTTTTCTTGTGGCAGCAGATAACTAGCAAATAGCTGGGAAAAGTCACAGTGCCATGAAAAAAAAAGCCCTACCTTTATTTTATAAACAGCTGTCAGGAAGTTTGAAAGCTGTCAAAATAAGGAAATGGATCGGGAATTCACAGTACAAATTTTTGTATCAGAAGCAGAAACACAACCAGTGACCTTTCTGAAAAGAAACCCTTCATTTGTCTTTTGCTGCTGAATGCAGGCAACAGTAATGACCTAAATGAGACCTGTTGAGTGCAAACAGAAAATAAATGCATACTGGATTTCTAGCAACAGCCACTCAGTGATGTTTTCTTGGAAATTGTTAAATGCAGAAAGGTATCAATTTATTTTAACAAAAGAGCATTCACAGACTCTTACTAGTTTCCACCTTGGCACCTGTTGAGAGGCTCCTAATCATCAAAAAACTAATTTGGCTTCAGCACCAAGTATCAGGCCACAACCCTTTTTTGATGTCCAAATCCACAAGGTATCAGACATATCTGGGAGATGCTGCTCCTTTAGTACAGTGAGGTGGAAGGAAAGGCTAAGATTCCAACATAATAGGATCTATTCATTTCCAAACTTTTCCCTGAAGCTGTAGGACAAGCACTATAATAGTTGCATTTACTAACTGCCCAGCAGGCTCTGTAGTGAAAATTATTATACAGAGAAGATTACCAGGAATGTGACTTAAAAGTGATGCCATGAGGAGCCAAAAAAAATATATTTCCCTGAGCAGCCAAGAATCAGTTTAGGCTGGGAAACGCAAGCATGCAGCTAAACCATAACAGGGCAATATTGGCTAGAAAGGATTAGCTAACAGGAATCTGAGCCCTGCTCAAACCAAACAGGCTGGAATAAGGCTGAGCAGGAACTTTCCCAGGTTTGCTGGGAAGCTTGGCTGAGCACCTGATGACTCAGGTGATCTCTCACCAGAGATAATCTTTTTGCCAGTCCATCCTCCATCTTTTTTCTTGTGCCAGCCAAGAGTATCTTGAAATGTATAGAGATGTCTGAGTATTTGACATTTATGTATATAATACATATAACTTCAGTAACTTAAACTTTGGAAACCATTTAATCTGATTACAGCAATAATAAAAGATAGAAAAATTAGTCCATTTTCATACCTAAAAAGCATCAGTGGTCCTTCAAAAGAATCTACAGATAGATAAAATAGGCATCTTAGAAACTATTTAGAGAGTGTTAACTTTCGAGAAAGTAAGCTTTTTTTCAAATGTATTTATCCCGCTTAACAGATTTGCTTTGCAATTTTTAAATACCTAAATGTTTCTGTTCAAAATCCAGGAAACTTGTAATGGGGTAGGTATTTTATACTTGCAATGCCTTCTTAAGGCTTCGAAGGTTTTAGGAATTATAAGGTGCTAGATGAAAAGAAGCAATATTCTAGTTATGAATGCTAAGTATAATAAGGAGGACTAACGATTCTTCCCTTGCCTCAGGTAGGCCTGAGGATGGGTCTTGCTGGAGCAGTAGCCGTTCATTAGATATGTGGCAATTGCACTGTTAAGCTGAGTTACACTCAGGCAACAGCAAACATTAAATGAAGGGCATAATTGCAGTTTGTTCCAGTAAAACTGCCTGGAACAGGTCCAAGCTCAGCAGATTAGCTCACAGACATGGGAGCTGTGTGTTTGTCCCAGCCCTTAGGCTGAAGTGACTGAAGACAGAATTGTCACCTCTTTAAATGGTGTATTTTTTTACCTACGATTTCTAATTCTTATGATTGTAGCGGAAAAAAATCTGAATCAACCTTTTGACTCGTTTCTGAACACATAAATAGTATTTAAAAAACCTAAGGTGTTTCTTTTTATAAATAAAATTATTTTTGTTATCCTATTTTGAAGATTGGCTGGCACTTTTGAGTACTTACAGTTGTAACACCAGAAAGCTCTGAGGCCACATGGGGCCACTTCAGCAGGTCTGAAACGTGCATACTGCAATAATGTCTCATGCAGGACATGAAATGCATGGTGACTGGCCTCCTTGTCTTCCTCCCTCGCTGGGAACCTTCTGTGTGGCTCCAGGAGCAGATTCCTCTCTCTGGACACTCTTGTTCCCTTGTCCATGTACCTCAAACACTCTAGTGGAGAATTGTGTTAAACAGTGCTGATGTTAGAGGTTTGGTTGTTTTAAGCTCTTAAAATTGACTATTCTGCCTTCTTACAGCACCACAGAAAATGTAGTACCTGTTGGATTTTTTTAATTCTCTGCTTATTTGCTCCTCTGCATTGTATCACACCAAACACCTGAGCTGGGCTTTACCACATCTGGCTACAGACTGCTGCTGCTGCTTAAGGGGATTCCATAGCAAACCAAAATAAACAGGAACCCTTCAAACCTGGTTTAGTGGTTCATAACAAGCATAACTGGTTTTCAGTAATGCCCTCTGATTTCACTCCAAAGCTGCAAAAATGCAGTTTAGTCTTTTACTGGCAGTAAAATTCTTCTGAGATTGTACTATAGATGTAGGGCCTTGGTATGTAGAGCCCTTCTGTATCAAGGATTCCAACCCATGAGCAGTGGCCAAAACTTACTACTTAGTCATGAGCATCTCTTACTGGTCATAAACTAATGTTAGGAAACATAAACATAGCACTGCTATTAATGAAATGCTGCTGTATGTGAGGGGGGAATCTTTTGCTGCCTGTAAAACAGCAGTGTATAGGATCAGTGTGCTCACATTAATTAGATGGTTCTAAAATCTCCCTTCCTCCTGAAATTATTAATATTGCAAGTAAGTCACAGCTTTCTAATAAATGTGTATTTTCTCAGCTATATGTATCTATGTGTATCTATCTCCTTGTGACATAATATGTTAAATTAATTTGGATAATTCTATAAATTTTCCTGGACCATTGCCTTAATCTTCATTGCTTTTGGCAACCCACAGTCTGAGGTTTCTGTTTATAGTGACTGCCCTGTTAAACGGTGTTCATCTGAGTTTTTGGTCTGATGGTATGTAACCAGTGAGGGTCAGTAAACTACTACTAGTATCAAATATCAGCAGGAAAAAAAAGATAACACTCCAGGCAATCAGTGTTTAGAACTGAACTCTGAGTTCAAATTCATCAAAATGGCAGAGATACATTAATTCCAAGCAGGCTGAGCTCCCTGACCATGAAGATTTGGTTAAGCATGGATTCAGACTTTGGTTGCAGACTTTAGCCCAGCAATGCAAAGGAAAATTACACTGAACTTCAGAGGCTTGCAGTTTTGAGCTCACTGTTTTGATGGGATGAAAGAATCAAGTATTTGGGATTACAACATTTAACTGTTAAGAATTTACAGCTTATTAACCAATTAAAATTTCTTTAAGCTCTGGGTGTCCTGGCATGACTGGGCTACTCCAAATTCCTAAGGAGACTTAAGCATCTATAGTGTCTTAGCATAGTTAAGATTTCTTCCCTCATTAAAAAGACTTAACCATGCTAAGGTTCCTTGAACACATAAAGCTTGTATGTGCCCTAAGAGAGGCAAGAAGTGCTTGTGTAGCTGCAGGAACTCTGAGGAAAGTTAGCAAATGATATAAACAGTCTGAGTTCTCTTCTGCTTCATCATTGTGGGCATTAGAAACTGATCCTTTCCAAAAATCTTAGGTGAGGATTCCCTTACTCCTCCTGAAACAGCAAGTGAGGAAAAAAAGAGGCAGAAACTCACAGAGTTTTCTGGGCCATTTTGCAGCATCAGATGACATCAGATCAAGTTCAGAATAAATGTAGAAGTTGCGCTGACTGTTTCAGAAATCAACAGCATTCTGTTTGCTTGGTCTTCTTGGAAATGCTGGCAGGTATGTAGGGAATTAGGGGCTCTCTGGACCAGAGATGGAAAGCCTGAGACTGAGAATGACCTCATAATTTGGTGTTTAAGGCACTGAGGGGGAGCTCTGTGTTCTGGTTGGTCAGAGAGCAACTGTTTTTATTTCAAACGAACATATGATAAAATACTGTCTGCAGCACTGGGTTAAAGGGGGGAAACTTTTTATTCTTGTGGTTAGATCCACAACACAATTTTTCTTTTTTGAAAGAGAACAATTGCTGCTCCTACTCAGGAAATGGTTTGTGACTTTTCTGTTGCCAGTTGTAAGGTGTCAATCTTTGGTGTATGCACCTTTCTGGTTAGTATTTGAGATCAACTAGGTGAACAAGTTCCTATTCCTCCTGAACTTTATTACTGGTCCCACTTCAAGAAGGCCTGAATTGTGTATAAACTTAGTTGCTCACCTACAGTCAGAGGCCCTTGTGTAGCCAGGTATTAAAAAAGGTATAAATGCAGCAAATAGACCAGAACTGCAATACATTATTCTCTTATTGCCAGCTTCTAATTGCAATGGGAGGTGCTGGTCTGCTTTCACACACTTGTTTTTAATTAACAAAAACTACATGTCTGTGAGAAGTAATCCTGTATGACATGAGGTGTCAGATTTCATTGCCTTCTATTCTAACTTTAGATCTGTTGTTGGGTTATGAAGGTTTTTTTTAAATGTGAAGGGAAAAAAATAATGAAAAATGATGACCTAATACATTCACCAGTGTAATTCTCCTTGTCTAAATTACTGCTTGTCAATAGCAAGTTTTCTTTAAGTATGGCAGTGCAGTTTTGGCATGACATAATGCATAATTCTTATGTTTCTCCTTGTAAAATTCCACTATGTTCATCATTTCCAGCTGATCCTCCAAAAAAATTTTGCTCTTGGCTCCTATTTTATAAGTACAATGAAGTCTGTGCCAACAGCTTGTGCTTATCTAGTTCGGTTACAACAGTGATAGTCTGGTTTTCCAGCCTTAGGAAACAACTGAAACAATATTGATTTTCTTCAAGACTGCCAGTTGAACCAGCACCATAGTCAAGATTCCAATAGCTTTCTAAGTTTGGGGGGTTTTTTCCTAGTTTATTTGCCATTTATTGAACTTTAATAAAATTAAGGGAAAAGGCAATATGCTGATTTAAGAGCTGTTTTTTTCCCCATGTGATTTCAGAATGGAAGATTTGATGTTGTCAGTGTGTCATGAACTTGTACAAATAATTTTTTAGCAATGCTGTCCCATGAGCTACTGGTGGGAACCTAAACCACTCCAGCATTGGTTAGGAAGTTATGCTTGACTCAAAAAATTCTTTGCTAACTAGAGGTGGTATTTTTTTTTTTCTTACTGAAGGTTGAAAACATGTTCTGTATTTGAGATTTAACTTTGAGATATAAAAACGTAAACCACTAGTGCACGTTGTTCAACTACAGCTATACTAAACCTATGCTTACATTTGAAAAAAATCACAAAGAAATCTTTTATGTGGGATATAAATATAAAAAAGGTCAGACCTAAAAGAATTTTAGAAAAAGTAATGAGGAAATCATAACTAGAACTGAAATTGCATTTTACAACATAGTTTTCTATTTGCTGTGATACATGGATAAACATCTAGATTAGGTGTGAAAAAAGTTGCCAATATGTGTGCTCACAGCTTAATGTTTTACTATGAAATTCCAACTATGCACTTTGTGTATAAATAAATAATGACTCAGCTCAACCAGGTTTGAAAGCTCTGACCAATTTCTGCTAAAATAGATTATACCTCACTATTGGAATGCTGTTAGCGGAACTTTGTTGTTTACCATATTAATTTCTTCAAACAAATTATAATGTTCTATTTCTGCAGTCATGAACAGCCTTCCAGAGGCTTCAACAGGGAAAACAAGTGGAGACAAACTTTGAATAAATGAAAGAAGGTGCTTCTCAAAATGATGACGAACATGACTTTAAAATGTCAGGCCTTTACACATCACCTGGCAGAGCAAACATGGTTGGTATTTTAAAAAAGGCAGTGTGGAAGTCATACTGATTTGACACTAATGCTTTCAAGTTTCTTGTTTGGCAAGAGAAGTCCTAAAGTACAACAACTGATATCCTATGTTTTCATATTGATGAGAAAATGGTAATTAATTCTTATCTTTTATTTATGCACATAATATGTACACAAGCATCAGTGGGAAGTAAATACCAGTATCTTTAACACCAAACATTTCCAACTTATTATGATGTCTATTTCAATTATAACTGTGCGTTAATTTTTTTTTGTTTTCAGTACTTCCCAGTCAGAAGTGAAAGCTTTGTTTATACAGTTCTGCCCATGTGTAGACACTTAAACGCACTTGGACAATTTTTCTTGTGAATTCGGACTGAACTTTCACCTGTACACTGAAAGGTTTCACCCTCGGCATTTAATTACTCTAAACTAGATATGTGATAAAGGCAGTAGGAAATAACATGATCTGATTGAAAAGAGAAATTTGATTAGAGAGGCAGGAGTACATTTCACCCAGACCATCAGGGTTTGGAAGACTGCAGGGAGTTTTAAGGATGTCACACCAGCAAGCTGCAACTGGGCCCCAATTTATGAACCACAATGTCCACAGTCTTTTGAAGTTTGATTTTTCCTCCAGCTTATGTTAATTGGTTTCAGATAAGTTCTCTTAGAAGTTTAGCATATATCAAAAAAAAAAATCAAAAAAATCACTAAATATATATATTACTGTCCTAATATTTTTCTTTTAGATTCTGAAGTGGATATTTTTAAATACACCTTTTTTGTTGGGTTTGTTTGTTGGATGGCTTTTTTGTTGGTTTGTTTTTTGGTTTTTTTTAACAATTGCTATATGGGTTTCATTCCAAGTCCAAAAATTCTGACTGAAGTTTTTTTGCATATTTAGTGGGAAACTATTGATAGATGCATCATATTGAAAATAAATGGCCAATCACTTCACCTCTTTGGGACTGGATGCAAAAGGTGACTGAAACGCAAAGCAAAATATGATTGCTCAGCATCTTTATAGAGCTGTGAGTAATTTGATGAATCCTTTAATACGATGCCTTCAGCATTGAGGTATCAAATAGCTTCTTGCCTTTTCTCTTTGATTCTGCGTTTCCAAGTTAGACTGGGGCTCCCTGAGCAAATCCCTCTAGTTCTCCACGGTAGGGAGTGTGTGTCCCTGTTGGGAGCCGTTCCTTATCCCGAACTGGCTCTCTCGGAGGGGACACACCTAGGCACGCGTAAAACCAGGTCCTGTAAATACCTGCAGCCTCTCAGGGAATGGCACCGGAGTACTCTGTGTCCAGCGCCGGGGCCGCGGCTTGCAAACCGCTCTGGGAGTAAAGGTGCTGCATAAATAGATGAGCTTTATTTCTTTGATAGGAAATACATTCAAGAGGCTTTCGTAGCCTCTTCAGCGTCCAGCGAAATAAGAGAGTCCCCAGACTACCCTCTAAGCGGCGAAAAAACCAGCACCCGTCCCAGAAGCAGGAGCGCTGTGTTGCGGTGGCTCTGCCCGTCGCGTCCCGGGGCCTCGGGGAGGGAGTGCCGAGCCGGGTGGCCGTGCCCGCGGGGACCCCATCCCGGTCCCCATTCCCGCCGGGCCGCTCCCGGTGCCGCTCGGGGCTGCCCCGCCCGGGCCCGACACAGCGCTCTGCCCTCCGCAGGTGAGCGGGGCCGGGGCGCGGGCAGCGCCGTGTGCCCACCGTCTCCCGGAGTGGCACCGGGTCGGGCATCGGAGCCCCCGGGGGCGCTGAGGGGTGGAAGGGGCGCCCTGCCCCGCGGAGAGCTTCCCTGAGTCTCCAAACACCACAAAAACAGCCCCTGAGAAAGCAAAGGTGAGGGCGGCAGGTGGGTTTGTCCATCCCGCGGGGCGCACGGGCGGGCTGTGCCGCACGGCTGGGCAGGGACGCCGTGTCCTTGTGTGCCTGCTGTCCGGGAACGGACAAACTGCCCGGGAAGGTGTGTGCGGAAGGCTTGGGAACGGTGTGCCGGTGGTGTGGGGCTGTGAAGGACCTGTCTGTGATGGGCTGGTGCTTGTAGAATGCGAGCTGTCCGAGCCTCTCGACGGAATAGGAAACGGGGGGGTTTCCTCTCTGATAGGCAGCGTCCGTTCCTTTCCTCGAAAGTTGCTTGCTCTGAAGTCTGTTACATCTTAGTTGGTCAGAAGTGGGACTTTCCTTCTGGGCTGTAACTTAGGGGGAGCACAGAGGGAACAAGGAGAGGAGTTAACTGTCAGTGATGTTTAACTTTCACGTTTTTCATAATCTCTCCCTCTTCAGGCAGCCCTCTGAATTACTAAATCTGAACACATTTGTAACTCCTAAGTAGCTGCCAGCAGTGTAGGAGTATTTCTTCTGAATAATTCATTCTTCTGTTTCTTTCTTTTTTTTTTTTTTTTAATGGGGTTCTCTTTGCATGTTGAAGGCAGATCTTGACCTGTTTTTCCCTCTCACAGAACAGATTCAGTAATGCAAAATACTCCTTGGGTTCTCTGAGGTTCAGTAATGATGTCTCCCCCAATACCTTGTGGACACCTGTTGCTTAACTGGCCTCTGGTTTCTATCCCTCTCTGTTTGACCAGTCTTTATTTACTCATGTAATGAAGAAAGGGATGTAAAGTAAGGACAACTTGTTGGTAAAACTTTATGAACTTCTGGATATTTCATCCCCAACATGATGCAGAATGCTGGTGAACCTCTGTTCATACTTACAGTAGTAGTAGTGATGTATATGCCATATATGTACAACTTTAAAATGGTATCCCTTAGTACTAAATATTTAATGGCTTTAAATGTGACTCAGAAGTGAGCCCAGACTGCTTTGCAGATGTTTTCTGAATCTCGTGATCAAATACTCCTGGTTCTGTTAACTAGAATTTTAATTTGTGCATTGCCTCTGACTTGATCTCAGATAAACATGTTACTGTCTGTAGTGCCTTTAATTTCAGTGGCCTCTGTTCCAGCTGCCTCAGCAAAGCCCTCATCAGCTCTCCTTTCACAAAACATTGGGCACAGGATGGTCTGAATCCTGGCCCTCTGTCAGAGGGGAGGTACTTCAATGAAAACTCGCCTCCGTGTAGGATTTTATGAGGAAATTACTCTTAAAAAGCATAGCTATGTGCCAATGAAGGTAGGGGACTGGTGCTGGGGACTGAGACCTGCAGTGGTTAATAGGTTGGCAGCCATACAATGCCTCCCTCTCCCATGACAGCTTGGAGGACAGGGCTGCCTGTTCGGAAATTTGTTTCAAAATGTTATAAATGTTTTTCAGAAGCAATAGGTAAAGTTGTAAAATCAAATGACCTGAAAATAACTAGTGGTTTTATAAAACAAACCTGCCCTGCTTTGACTGGATTTCAGAATTTTCATACTGAGATTATATATGGCTAATGCTTTCATTTAAATGCTCTGGTTTCCAGTATGCAACTAAAGTAAACTTCACAGAGGAACTGGAAATTGTCAGACTAATGCTGTGTTTCCACATTCATAGGAAAAGAACAAAGGCCAAACCTACCTCTGCCTACTACATGATTGAGAGATCCCCCACAAAATGCCCTTTTTCAGTTAAAAGAATGCATGAGAAGGATGGGATTGAGAGAAAACTGCTTACAGAACGGTTGGAGAGTAAAATGTAGGCTAATCAGAGGATACAGTTAACGTATTCTGCTTCAGAAACACATATTTCCCTTTAAAAAAAAAATGCGAATCCTGAGGTAGGTACATAATTTCATGCCAAGTGTTCTGGTGGGTGGAGAGGAAGAAGAATTTACACTTGGATAGAGTGAAACCTTCATCAATGTGTAGCATAGAAATAGGCCCTACAGCATTACTAGGCAGTGAAACTGAAGTTTTCTGTAATTAGTGTTTGAAATCAGTGTTGGAGTATCTGTGTGATTTCTGGGCCCCAATTCCTGTATGGATCTCATATATTGTGATAGTAAAGTCTTCCTTCTTTTTTCATAAACCTTGAAAAACAGCATGGTCCTAGTTTTAGGCCCATCTAACTGTATGAATCAACACAGATTTTCTTTGCTAGTGACGTTGTGGATAGGGTAGATGAGTGTTACCCAAGATTTTTGCAAATGTGGGCACTGTTTGGGCTTCCCGTTTTACGCAATTCCCAAGGAAAAGAAATTACTATTATACTACTGTAACTGATGGCAGCAGCTCAGTTCCTCGGGGTGTTGGGGGGAGGCATGAAAGTCAGCTGTAATTATCAGCTGCAGGTGTAAATGCTGTCAGTATTGCTCAGGAGCAGCTGAGCTGCTGCCAGCACTTTAAGGGAGTGGTAATTCCCTGGCTGGGGTAAATCCCTGCAGCAGGGAATTAGAGCTGCTTCTGACTCCCCTGGAGGAAATGAGCTGCTTCCAGCTGTAAATCAGGGTCATTTGGTTTTATTGTTTTTCTTGGGTTTTTTTTTAATAGCTTAATATTTTAATTAAGTGTTCCCCTGCCTGTTTGACTACCACCCTCAGAATATTTGTTAGTTCATTGAGAGGTGCAGTTCAGGTATGAGAAGCAGTGGTTGGTCTGTCTTTTTTTTTTAAATCACTTGTGATCAGATGGCAGCATTACCAGAACCTCTACTGTGGCTTCTTACTGTTATTCCACCAAATAATAGTTTGTCTTTCATAAAATGACTAATTCACAAACCCATTATTTTGGCTTAATAGTGAAATCTGATTAAATGAATGACTGCTGGCATGAAGTTATTTCTGTTGTTGGGGTGAAGATCTGTACATCTGAAGAAGATTGGAGTATGTGGGACTGTTTTTGTAAACAATTCTTAGTCTGCTAATTCTTCCAGTCAAATAAACCTCAAGTTTTTATCCAATATACTTTAAAATGATGAGGGAAGAGGGAATGCTAAAAGTTCTACCTTTTAAATTAAATTTCAAAATGCAAACAGCTAAGCTTGCTTTCACAGTTGTTTCTCCTTTCATTCCTTAATATCATTTGCTGATATTTTACACAGAAGCTTAGGAGGAAAAACTGTCAATACTGAATGTTGGTTGGCTTGTAAATAACAGGAATTCACCTAGTGCTGTGTGTTTGTGAGCACAGGCTGCCGGCTGTCAGTGCCACCTGCACTTGCTGGCAGCCTGTGGCAAACAAGGGCTCGGAGCAGGCTGATACAATGGAGTCTGCATTAAAGATCCAGCTGCTGGTTTGCTGGTCTCTGTTTATTAGTCATATCGCCCTTTGTGTAGTTCCTAAAGAGTGCCTGTGTCTGCGTTAAGATTGGAACCAAGTTTCTTCTAATAAATGAGAAAGGCAAGTGTTGATTTTTCTGCACAGATTTGTCACTGCCTCCGTTCAGAATGTGGCCAGATATCGGTTTGTGTCCTGGGACAAATGTAAAGAGCTTTGTTTAAAATTGAAGGGGTTTCCTCTAGACAGTTTCCATAGTGGAGAAAAGGAAGGCTCTCCCCGTGGAGCTTCTCTTATTGATGTAGGGTATGGTCAGGCAGTCTGATGTTTACAGCTCTTTGGTGTTCTGTGCTTGACTTAGTTTTGTTCGGGGCTGGTCTGGGTTTAACTTTGCTGAAGGCTCCCACATTTCTGCTCTTCAAACATAACCTAGTGCAGCTGCTCCAGCCTGGCTGAATCAGAATTGTCTTGGCTAGCTGAAATGTTTTCAGTAGACTTTTTAAAAGATCAATTTGGGGAGCCTTGCTGTTATGGAGACTCAGTGTCCTCCTTTTGCAATACTTTGATAGTGAATGGTATTTTAATGCATATTTAAGCCTGAATCCTGTTGTGTTAATCTATCACTGCTTTGCTTGTGTGACAACAAAATGATCCTCAGAGTTGAATTTTAACGTGGATAGGAATATATTGACACTTCAGGAGCTAGTTCAGCAAGACTTGGCTGCACATGGGAATCTGAAGCCTGTATGTGGAAATAGTGCCACCTCATTGTTAACTAAGCCCCTCTACGTGTAGAAACAAGCAACAAATACTTCTTGGCTTCCACACAGTACTGTGGAAAGGAAAAGCTTTTCCTAGGAAAGCTGTTCCTACATTCCACAATTAAGTTATGAAAAATTATTTTAAACTTGGTGGAATTGTCACCCTGCTAAGTTTAAAATAGTTGCTTTCATTGTATATCGTAGTTCCACCAGTCATTGCCCCTTCCTTCTCAGTGGAGGTCAGTGTTGATGATTTCAGTGTTTTGACTCCTCTCATTTGCTCTGTGTACCCTTAAAATAAACTAAAAAAGTCCTTTCAGTAGGAGTGTCATGTCTGGTGATGAATGACTGCTTAACAATACATACTGACAAAGTTCTGCTGTAACCCAGTTCTCAGTTGTCTTATCTGTATAACATTTTTCACTTTGGAGAAGCTAGACAGCTAGTGGAGGTTATAAAAACATTATAAAAACACTACAGTTGAATAATGTGCCAAGAGTGAAGGCTGTCCTCTGCCTGGATAGCTTGGACAGAAGCAGAGTTATCTATACCCTGCTAGTGATGCTGGGAAGAAGCACAGAGAGGGAGATAAAGTGGGTACATCCACTCTGTTCACAGGCACCTTTTTTGCTTTGAAACAACTGAAGTGTTGAAATGGATAGAGAAGCTGAGGGTGTGTTGGCTCTTTAGGAATACATTGTGAATACTGAAATGCAGCACCTCTAGTTTTGCCCTTGTTCTGTAGCCTTTCAGAAGCGTTAGAACTAAGTGTAAGATGCAGAAGTAGCAGACATCATGGCTATTTATTTTGCTGGTGTGTAAAGAAAGTTAGAACTGTATTTCCTTTAACTGATTTCTACCCACAAGTAGTTAGAATAATTAATGAAGTGGATATGCAAAAATTCCTGGGGGTAGCAGAACCTTTTTCAGGAACACGTCCTGGGTACCAGAATTTGTACGGTAGCTGTACAGAATGGTGTCTGTGTGTAAACTGGTGTTTCCAGTGCCCTGTGGTAGTGAGGTGTGAAGGACAAAGGCAGGGAAACCCGAGACACTTGGAATGGCCCCTAATAATTGGGATACAGCCTGTCATTACAGACTGCATAGGTTGCAATTCCAACAGTGAGCCACACTGTTTCCAAATGTCTTCTACGGCATATTTTCGTGATGTTTGGAAAGTGAAGGAGAGTTGAGAGTGGGGTTTTTTTTTTACTTCAGTGAAAAACATGCTGAAATGCTATACCTTCTTTTAATTTCAGACACATGATGCCTGTAAGCTGGATTTAATGGCTTTGCATTCTGAGCTATGTGTTGGTCATCCACCTGCATCCAACTCTTACCCTAAGAAATCTCTGTATATTAGTCCTAAGTTTTTGCTTCTACAGAAGGGATGTTTTCAATGTATTGTACTTCTCTTAAATATAGAGGAAACAATGTGGTTGTTTTTCTAACTGAAATGCCATCATCTGTTATAAAACTGAATTTTTTTCCTTTGTCATTTGACTTATATATTGTTCAAATTTAAAAGACTCTTGCTGTTGGCCTAAGATTAGTGCTTTTCATAAAATGTTGGAGATGGAGAAGACAGGAAAAGGAATGTTATTTTGCATGAAGGAAGATAATAGCTCTTTGTAGGCTATTGTAGAACATTTGATGTTTTTGAGGTATGAAATATAGCATCAAGTTTTTTAGTTAAGGTTGACACCTGGTCATCTTCTACTCCCAGTTTGTGCACAGTTCCAGGTGCATGTGTGTCATCTGACCCAGAAGTGATGCCTTAAGGAATCCTCCAGTATGCAGGATGGCTTTCAGCTTTATGAGTAGGTGTGGAGCAAGATGACGATCTTTTTCTCCCACTAGAAGTGAGTTCCTTGTGCATCTCCCTTGGTTCTTATCTGCAAGCACAGAAACCTGTAGGTGGGCTTTCTGGGACAGAAAAGGCAGTTGGAAAAGCTTTATGGCTGTGGAGCAAGTGCGGTTATCAATTTGCAGTTACATATACTGCATGTTCCACTTAGTTTATAATACTGACTGGCGCTCTGGGTGCTCACTTCTGTAGCACAGCCAAGCAAACCTGATCATACAAGGAGTTCTTTCGAAACCCATCAGTGCTGTCTCATAAAACAAGGCTGGAGTCTGAAAAAAATCCAGTTGAGGCAGTGACTGTATAAAATAGCACAAAAACTACTGACTAAATATAAAAAGCATCTTAAGAGTGCATGCTCCTGCAGCAAACTATCAGAATGAGTGCTCCAGCCCAAATGTCATAGCAGCGTGTTTCGCGGGTTCAGTTGCTGTTTTGCAGTTGTTACTATGGCCAGACTTTCTGATTTGTAACTTTGGGGAAGGGAAAGAAAAAGAAATTGCTTTACATTATGTATTTATTTTTCATATAAAAAGAAGTTATGTGTAACAGACAGAAAGTACTTATTATGAAGGTGGCTCTTAACTTAATCTTAGGAATCTGTTGATCAGTGTCTTGAAAGTATTCTCCTCGGGAGAATATTAATCTAAATATCTCTGAAAGTAATTAAATCCAGACTCTCTAGCATGTAAGGACTGCTTATTTCACTAAAAATGTAGAAAAATAGGAAATCATTACTTTAAAAAGGCAGTTGTTAAATTTAATGTGGCCTGCTTTGTGTCTAGCATTGAATCTTGATGGTTTTATGTAAAGGGTTTTAAAGAAAATTTGTGTATTAGATGCAGATTTTCTAGGCAATTATTTTTTCCCTCAAATCTAAGCAATTTGCTTGGTTCTAAGTTTTTATTCATTTTGCTACAAATGAATTTGTGGCAGCACTTCAGTTACCAGACAATTTTTTTCAATGGATTTATCACTTTTTTCCATAAGCATTGTAGCTTTGGCTGTGGGTTGGTACTGTGATTTCTGTCTAGGAGCACTTGTTCCTTCATGAAATACTAAAAAGTAGGTGTTTAAAAATTACGTAGAAAAGCTTTGCTGGTTAAAAAGCCTTAATTTAAAATTTTCCTGATTTTAAAAGTGGAGAGAGTAATCAGTATTCACATTTATTCTTTATTTTAAATATAATCTATTTTTAATTGGTAAGGAGTTAAATCTGGTGAACTTTGAAACATTAGCATATGAAATCCTTGTCCCACTGCCATTGCAGTAAGTAGCAATGGAAAGCAGGGTCCAGGTATCACCTGAACTGTGATTTAAGTGTTACCCAGAGTAGGATCTGTAGTTAAGATTGTCAGGGTTTGTTTTGAAACATCTGGTGGTAAAAAGTCTGGGGCCCTCCGGCTCTCACCGCATTCCCTCTGAGCAGGAATGCCAGGAACTGGTGCTGCACATCCACAGGTCTAAGGATCCTTAGCTCTGAACAAGGTCAGAACACGCTGTGATCTCATGGGATCAGTATCTTCCTGCAAATTCTACCTAAAGGAAAACTAGAACTGGGGAAAAGGATGCTTTGCACCTCTAAAATCTAAATTGTACCAGTACTGTGGAATTCTGAAGGGATTCCCTGCATGGAAATGCCCCAAAAAAGAAGTCTTACTGGGAAAGTGTTCCCACCAAAGAGAAATTATAGGTTTAATATGAAAAACTGAAAACTTCACGTTTTAATTACAACAATAAGCTCACTTGCTCTAGGGTCCCATTTTTCCTAGCTGGATTACATCTCAGGAAGGCATCCAAAAGCGGATACTTTTCACAAAATGGAAAAAAAGCTTTCTTGAAAACCTGGTTCATTGTTGAGGAACAGCTTCTATGGTAAAATTTTGACTAGGGTTATCTCAAACATAGGAAAACCATGAATTTATCCATTTTAATTCCTGCGGCATCCAGAATTAGGCATTTTGATCTTTCTGCAATCAGCAATATACATAACTTGAGAGCAGTCAGTGTAATAGATTTCTTGTACAGAGTCCAGTTGCTGTATGTTACTCTTGGATCTGCTGGATAACGCAAAGTGTGCTTAATAATAAAGCCTGCCAGTTCTCTTCCCTCTGCTCTTCCCCTCTCGGCAGATTACCACATTTATGTTTGATTTCTTGGATCTTTCGTTAACTTCTTTTTGCCAAAGAATTTGCTCCAGTTGAGCTCACAGTAAAGAAGAAAAAGCTGAAGACTGAGTTTCTTGCTCCCCTTTGCTGTTAAGAGCCTTGGTATTCTCTGCTGAAGGCAGTAACTGCTCTGCACTGCCGCTTGACCCGTGTGGAGCACCAGCTCTTCCAGAGAGGGATGCAGCGTTCATGGAGTCAGGAGCTGGAAGGGACCACAAGGACCAAGTCCAACTCCTGGCCCTGCACAGACACCCCAACAATCTCAGCCTGTCCCTGTTCCATTCTCCAAACGCTCCTGGAGCTCTGGCAGCCTCGGGGCTGTGCCCCCTGCCCTGGGGAGCCTGGTCAGTGCCCGACTACCCTCCAGGGGAAGAACGTTTTTGCACTATCCAACTTAAAACTTTCCAGTGTGCCAGAGACCTGGCATTGATGGCATGGAACATGAGGCTTCAGCTGCAGCAATATCTTCTTCCTATCTGCTTTTCTCAATTGAGTCCAAGCCAAGTGTGGTGGTAACACATTCACTTAGGACAGAATTAGGATATACCCTTTCAGGTGAAGGGTGAAGTATCTCAGGCATGAGCATTGGAGTCTGAGCTAATGGGGTGCTTACCATGCAGTTTTGAAGCACGTTCTGGACTTCTAAATATAAATGAAATTTTACATATAATTAAAAAAAAAAAAACCCTGTTTAAAATTTGTGGAGAGGAATAATACCTTGCAAGCAGACCTGTTAATGAGACTGGAGCAGCAAGTGAGATTGCAGATGCAGCAGTCTCTCTGCAGGTATGTAACAGAAGGGCTGTATGCCTGAAATGCTGTTTCTCTTTCCCAGTTACACCTGGTTGCCTGTAAGAGTTGTTCGTGTTCTCTGGAAGTTTCTCTCCTCTGTTCCCAGCCCGCAGTGGTCACCTTAATGTTACTGCTGGGGGGTACAGCTCCAGCCAGGCCATTGACATGCTGCAGGAGGCTCCCCTGTGCCCTCCCTTTGCCTCCCTGAATAGAAACCTTTAATTGTAAACTTGGCAGCAACTGCAAAGCCCAGACAGAGGAGCTCCCGGGCTCTGGCAGCCCCTGAAGGGCACTGCCAGCTGTGGTCACTCCTTTGTGCCAGCTCCAAATGGGGTCCAGGGCTTGCTTGGGGAGCCACGGGGGGGATCTGTGACCCTGCCCCAGTGAGAGCCTGCCCGTCTGTCCTTCTGTTGGAAACACCCGTGGGTGAACATGTTTTGTGTGATTTCAAATCCACTTAAAGTTCATGGGTTTTGAAATCAAAACCAGAACTCGAATCTTATGGAGTTTGTGTTCTGTGAGGAGCTGGCCTTTTGCCAGGACATGTCTGTTCATTTAACTTTTATCCCTGGAATCAAGTACATGCCAGTTTGCTATACCAGGGCACTTGTTTTGTTTTATATTCCCTTCCTTGTATTTTTTACCTCCCTTCTATTGCATGCATTTCTGGGTATTAGAAAGCTGTTACCGTAGGTGTCTGCTCTCTCAAGAGCATAAGACTTTGTCTTGCCTCTTTGTCTTGTTTCACTGTTTCAGGGCTCACAGTGCTTGCCTTCTGGCCTGCTCCTCTGTACATTCAAGTCAGTAAACGAGGGATGAAACCATTCTGTGCGAGGGCTCTCCTTTAGTTTCTCTATGCTTTGAACACGGACTCAAATAAAGCCCTGAGCGCCTGTGCCCTGCAGTGGTTTGGTTTATCCACTCTGGTCTGCCCAGACCGAGAGGTGATGCAGTCACGAAGCTCTGCAGGACACTGAGGAACAGGATCTTTCCTGGTGCAAAGATGTGATTTTTTTTATTATTATTATTTTATTTTATTTTTTGCTTCAAGCCTCTTGCCTGTAGTGCAGACCTCTCCGTGCTGGTGTGTTATGCAGATGTATGGAATGCCACGCAACCCTCATGTAGGAGATAAAAGAAAATTTGCAAATGTACTGAAAACCATATGCAGTCTTGTCTTGGATAGGTTAACTCAGTAGTAGTCTATTGACTCCATATTGATTTTTTTTCTTTCAATAGTTGCACCTATTAAAAAATCTGAACTGTGAGGGTTTCTGTGTATCTATAAATAAGATGCATGTGTTATTTGTTGTTAATGGCATATTGTAGTTTTGTGTTAGCAGGCATTTTTAAGAAGTAATATGTTGTTTCAATAAATTATACCCATGCTTTCTTTTGATGAGCAGGAAAGTGTTTATTTTTCAGTATTTTATACTGCGAGGTGATTATGGGAACCTGCTGTGATCATAACAGTTCATGTAAATATAATCTCTTTGATCACAATTATCTGTGAATCAGATGCAATTTTCTTGAGTTTGTTTTTTACAATGTCTGATCAAAAGCTTACAAATAACTTGGTCTGTCACTTCTGATACTATCTGAAATGGATTATTTGAATTGCAGTGTGAATTTTATGGTGCATGTATGTTCTCTGAGTCCGAGTGCAGGAGGTAGAATTTTTAACATCAGTGCTTGTGATTATGAACTTTGAATACTCTTTCAGTGCCTATTCTGCATTTGAGCTATTGCTGTTTGAATACATAAGCTTGCTATAGCTCACTGGAATGTCTTAGGAAGCACTGCCCAGAACATCCATGGGAGTACTCTTTTTAAAGTAGTGTATTGGTTATGAATATTAGTGATTTTGTTTTAGATTAAAAGAACTGTAAAGCTTTTATTAATCCTTACAGTGCATGTTCATTGTTGAAATCATCCTCTGTTTCTAAAAAGGGATCATAATATACTACTTTACTTCAGCCTGAGAAAGTAGTGAAAAGCAATTCTACTTCACTTTAAAAAACCACCACAAAACAACTCCAAACCAAAGGGAGCTATTACTTTTACAAGGCTGATGGCTTCAGCATTAAGTATTTCATCTGAATACTTTAAAAAATAGATTTAAGCAAAACTTTGTCAATTCTATATACAGTTGCTTAGGAGTTGTTTTTACTGCCATAAGCAGCAGCATCAAAGTATGTGAAGAACTGAAATTTTAAACAGAACTGGTCAATATTCAGACAGACACTCATTAAAACTTCCACTGGGATTTTCAGTGGCTGTGTTACAGGCAAAAAACAATTGGAGATAATCTTACCAACTCATGCTGGTTTTTCTCAAATTTCAGTAATTTAAGACAAAGAAATGGTGGTGGGAGGTACAACTTAAAAAAAAATTACATTAACACCGTTTGGGGATTGCTAGCTTTCTGCTTTAGCTGTTACTAATGTTCCTCTTTTTTCCTGTTTTTTTCTGTTTTCCTTCTCACTGGTGATATATTGCACGAGGTCTATAATCAAAAATTCCACCTTAACTTTTAGAGAAGGGTTAAATTGGGTGTTAAAACTTTTAGACATCTGTATCACCAAAGGCAGATTTCTCTGTGTCCCTCCCCCCACCTCCTCTAATGTTTTAGAATGTTACCATGTTTCCTCTAAGGGCTTTGGATCAAAATTTGGATAGAGTTGCTGCGTTTAAATAGCAGATCTCTAATAAGAACTTATTGTTTGCTATCCTGACAGCTGTTCTGTACCACAGTCTGGACAATGGATTGCGGTCAGTAGATGTTATAAATCATGTTATTTGTACTTTGGCAACTTTTCACCCTTCTCAAGAAAGAAGCTGCCAGTCTGAGTCTTATGAGACCCTCTGTGAAGAGCAGAAAACTTATGACAGCCTGGAAAAAGGCAAGTGAGGGTATCTGCAAAAGAATATATGAAGATAGAGAGAGCACAGAGCCACTGCTGTTTATTGGGAAGATGGCTCTTGGTTTGATGCGCATGCATAAGAATGATGGATATGGACCTGGGATATGAAGTTCATCTCTTTAAATTATGATTAAACAAGCAATCTCAATCACAAATTACGTGTCACCCTGTCTATAATCTACCCATTCACTTTACAAAGTAAAGGAGGCAGCTGATTCAATTTAGCCAGCGTGGATTTTTGCCTGCTGTCTAGACAATTGGCCTGGTTCCCATTCCTCTGCTCTCAGCTCTCTCTTGATTGTAGGCCCACTAGGCCACTTAACCATTCCTGTTCTTTGGACAGTGTGTTCCCTGGGGCTGACAAAGAGCATGTGGGGATGGGCTTTTTTTCCTCTTGGATTGTTAAATACACACACAGGGTGTTTCTGCTAATGCTGAGTGAGTCCTGTTAGGCTGAAAACTGATCAGCTCTGGGACCAGCTCTTCCTGCTTTGATATTCCTGGAGTTTAGATGTGCCCTTTCACCTGACATCACAGCAGAAAAGCAGTGCACGGATTTGATGTGGTCTCTTTCTAGCTGGAGTCTGTACCTATATTAGAGCTCAGGGAAATGAAGGAAAAGAGCCTGAAAACAAAACCAAATACTGCTCCCCCACCCCCTTACCATCAACACCAAACCCAAGCTACAAATAGAGCCCTCACCTTGAGCACCTGTCTCCAGGTCCTCTGGATAAGATTGCCCTTTGCATGTACAGACAGTAAGGGTGTAGATATTTCTTACTGGGGCATATTGCAGCAATATTCTTCCACTCCAAAACAGTGTTACTGCCCCAGCGCACCTGCTGTGTTGGTTTGTAGCATCCTGAGAAGTCACTGTTCCTGTTGTGCTGAACGTTATTTCAGATGAGAACTGCACAATAATGGATTAGCCATGGGGTAGTAAAGTGGAGCTCAGTTTTGAGTGAACCCTGGCATATGAGCTGACAGTTTAATACAAAAAGCATTTGGACATTTGAACTGCTCCTAGGTGCAGCCATCTGTACAGGGGTTGACCTTGTGTCTGGAGACAAACCCCTGCAAACCAGTTGAGATTTGCCTCAGGTCAGCAGGTATTGGTCAATGCAGTGCTAAGCCCAAGGGTGTCTGTGTGTCCCTGCACCCTGCCTACGGGGCAGGCTGTGATGCCGGAGCAGTTGGGAATTATGCTCCTTGCTGCATTTTCCTAAAGCCACTACAGCTCCTTTCACGAAGGCAAGTTGCAGTCCAGCCATCAGGCAGGACTTCCTTTGTAGAATGGATACAGGAGAGACTGGAAATTGAATTTGCGTAAGATACCATGATGATTCAGATGAAGCTGAGCTTTCTGTCCAGGCCATCCATAATCAAAAATCTATTTTTTCCTCTGGAAACCTAGGCATCCTAGTGGATATATTTTTAACAGCTGTATTGCTGGTTTCCATTGTGATTTTTTTCCTAAGTCCACATTAGTCCAAAATGCTGTGTGATCTTTGCCCTAGTAACTTCATGTGGTTTTTGACATGACACCAAGCAATATTCATCTCTCATGTGAATACTTGTGTACTGAGTATCCAAGCAGACAACCATTTATTGTTTTAAAACTGCAGGGATCTGTTAAATAATCTGTAGCAGCCAATAGTTTCATCCTTTCTGGGTCTATTTTCCTGATTGTTTGCATGAGGTGTGAAGGTTTCTCGTGTTTTTGTTTGGTTAGCCTTGTTTTATTTGCAGGATCAGCCACAAGTGTGTGCAGATCCCATCTGGTTTGTATTTAAACCTGCTACACCTGCTACATTTTCTTTCCTGAAGGCGGTAACATGAAATATCACAGGCATGAAACTCAACTCAGAAGTTTGTGGGTTTGTTTTTTTCTTTTACTCCCCATTTTGATTCTAATGTGCTCCTACTAATCCTGCAGGAAGAGCTGTGTTTTCCCTAGCTCAGGTTGGTGTTCCATTTTGCCCCATCTCACACTGAGCTCATGCCACAGTTCCTCTGAAAACCATTTGTTTAAACTCTTGGGGATTTGATGGTCTTTTATGTCTTTTTCCTTATTGTCACCCCGATTTCCAGTGTTTGGCCTCACAAATGCTTTGCAAAAATATTTTGCACACCCTCAAAAAGTCTGTCTTTTTGTCTTCAAGTAAGATTTTATTTATTTTTAGTGTGTCATAATTATTTTTATTTTCCTCTTTAGAAAGAAAAAGTATTTTTTAGGTGCGCTTTGCACTTCTTATGTAAAAGAATTAGCCTCTGGTTTGCCATTTTTTGTTTGAGTTGGACACAAGCTTATGCAGAGGTAGTTCTTTGATTTATTAATAAATAGAAGGCATTCTGGGCCTTCTGGATCTTTTCTGCAAATTATATAGGTTCAATTTTACATGATGGAAAGGAAACACTGAATAGTTATCTTCTAGTTCCAAACAAGGATTAATGCAGTAAGGAAGACAATATCCTCTTTAAAATCTATTTTTGTCTTTCTCTCCAGTTTTGCTATACAGCTTCCAGACCTTCCCCCAGACCCATCCTGCCTGGCTTCCTGTTGCAAATGTGAGGAAACATTTGCATGTATCCTCTCTAGGAAGCTTTACTTCTTTGTTGGTTGTTGCACTTGATTTTCATAGCATTATTTGCAGGTTAGACCCCTCCTGGAATAAAAATAAAATCAGTTTTGCTACAGCAGAATGAGATTGTTAGATTAATTAGGACTTCTTTAGGCTTAGAGGCTAACACAGGCATACTTCCAGTGAGGATAACGTTCAAAACTGCATATCGTGAGCTAAAAGGGAAAAAAAAAAGGCTAAGTTTGAACCAAATTTCATATTGTGCTGTGTGAGAGATTCCACATGTTGGTACTTCATAAAAATGTGTTTTTCACAAGAAGGAGAACAAAGTATGATATTCAAAAGAATATAACAATAAAACATATGGATTTAAAAAAAAAAAATCTGTCAGCTTAAATGAGCAATATCATTCTTTAGCTTGCCTCCAGTGGGTCTGAAATGTTTGTAGGCTGTTTTAAAATATGAGGAGTTCATTCTAGGACAAAGAACGTTTTCTGGTTTTTATGTCTTCCGCTGTAAATCACTGGTGGGGGGGAGAGAAAAAAGGAGGGAATTATGCTCTGGACACTGATGCCTTTGCATTTTTGGCATTATGCCTTCTTACTGTTTTATTGTCTATTTTGGCTGAACTTGAAGTTCCAACCGTGCTCCCTGCCAAAAAGGGGGGGGGGGAAAAAGTCAGGTCCTTTAAGGATACTGAAAAATTAAGCCAGTTTTTGAATCCGCCACGTCCTGTAAGCAAGTAAAAATGAATCTCTATGGAGCTCAGACATTACTTCCTGTTCTCCTTTGGATTCCAAGCAGGAATGGAGCAATTTTTCTCTGCATCCACAAAAAGGAGGGGGAAGGGGGGAAATAGAGAGTTTTAAAGCAACACAGGAGAAATCTTCGAAAGGCTTCTCTGCAGCTAACTTTTAAAATGTGTGTAAAATGTTTTACATCTTAAGTAATAGATGTCTGTACTTGGAAAACTGTGCAGCAGCTTCCCTCTTGCCTGCCCCAGCATTCATGTTTTGTGAAGTGATGGACATATTAAAAATAAACATGATTTTTTGTTATGTGTTTCCTTTCCCACCGGTTTTGTAACTATTGCTTACTAAACTCGCGAACGTTTGTCTTGATAGCATTTACTGCTTTCCTAAAGCATATGAAAGTGATCAAGAGGATACTACTTGTGGTTTCCTGAGGAGACCAAAGCGAGAGGAGAAGCAGGAGGGGAGGAGGAGGAGAGATGTTCTTCCCAGAGAAGATAATTAGAATTTTGATATGGTAATCTGTGTATTGTGATAACTGGTTGCATCGGTAGAGATCTTCATTTTTAGGTGCTGCTCTTTCCCAGCTTTTGAATGAGTGAAGAAAATATCCTGACATTCTGATAAACTGCTAGCACAAAGAAGACTTCTGGATTTTTGCCACTGTAAAACTAGGAGTAACTGTAAACCAAGCAGAGCAGCCAAGCTTGAAATTCACTGTGGACAAATGTTCTTTGTGCATAATTCTAGAGGAAACTATTTTTGGTAGTGAATGAATATATGTAATCATTAACACATGACAGGACCACTGTAAAGGCATCAGGCTGAAGCATGAATGCTTCCAGCACCCAAGAGGTGTGCTGTTGTACTTTACTTAAACTCTCTGAGATGTTCTATTACTTTTACTCTTTTTGTTTTCTTATTTCTGAAGTTTATGTTAATAAAGCAACTTTAAAATAGAAATTATTTTTGGGAGAAAAGTCTTGATTTCTTCAAAAAAGGCAAAATTATGTAGCTCGGAGTCAGTTATGCTGTTGCAAGGAACTAGAGAAGGAACACAAGGTTCTCCAGAGAACATCCCTGAACATCCTTTTGTAGGAGGTTTTCAGTGTGTATATTTACTTGTGCTTGTCCGGGAAAGGTAAATTACCCGAGGGGCACCGCATTTCTGGGTAATAGAAGACGTTATTACTGGTTGTGAAGAGTTAAGTCTTAGAGACACCATTATGCTTCTTGCCAGTGTTTAGCGTTCACTTGCATCCTGCGGGACACAGGAGACCTGTCAGCATTGTGGCCCTGATTACACCAGTTTTCTGCAAGCAGCTTTTAGCGCTGCCATGTCTGTGCTGTTGCTGAGTACGTGGCCTGAGTTTCAAGGAAGGTTTAGAACTGATTGAACAAACCAGAAGTGGCCAAAACTCTGCCCAAAAGGTTGCCCTAGAGCATGGAAAAGAGATCTGTGCTGCGCTGTACAGAGCTGAGGGCTGCCGCGCTCGCTGGGCACTGCAGGTGCAGCATCCATGTGCTCTCCTCTTATGTCGCGTGGGCATTTGGGTTAAAAGCTGGCTTTTGCCCCTCCGGAATGTCTCCAATGGTAGGTGTTGCTCGGGGGAAGTCGTGCTATTTTGTGGAGCAGAGGAGGGATCCGGGAGGTTGTCACCCTCTGTCCCCTGCTCGCTTTGCCAGTCAGTCCCGAGGCAGTGTCAGTAACATGGGTGAGGTCCCGTGATCTGTGGAAGTCAGCGGGAATTTGATCTTACTAAAACGGATCACCTGCGTGCCTTGATTGTTGGCCTAGGCCAGAGTTCCTTTCTCCTTGACAGGGGAATAAGGAAGTTGTTAACTTTCTAATGGATATGGTCTTTTTTTTTTTACCTTTTCTTTTTTTTTTTTTTTAAGGCTGAACTCCAGAGGGTTATACAAACAGTAACTAGTGGGAATAAGATTTGCTTCTAGGTGGAGTATTAAATATGAGCCTTACATCTGGAAACATTTACTGGATCAGACCCTATCTGGGATTGAGTCAACCAAGGAATACAATGGGAAACAGAGAAAATGGCACTAGTAACTCAGATTTTTTTATTATTTTTTTTAAGAAAATGAGTAATTTTCAATTTCATTCATGCAAGTTAATATTTATGATTTGTGTCAAATGCGTATTAGGGCTGGTATAACAACATTTTCACCTGTAATGTTCATTTTAGCTGTTCCATTGTCTAAAACCTGTCTTAAATATTTAGAATCATTTTGGCCAAGGATTCTGACTGCTTTCACAAATGCATAAAACCAGAGTTTTAACGTGTTCCATCTTGCATGCACCACAAAAATTTTGCAGTAGTTGTCTCTCTCACTTTAAAACTCAGACTTTCAGAGCACAGACTGATGCTGTTGTATTAGACTTCAGACTTACTGCTGTAGTTGCAGAGAAAAACTTTGAAACTAACAGCATCCCAAACTTTTGCTTTAACTGGATTTCCTAAGGAGCTGAGAATTACTCATTGTGCCACGTCTGTCTTTCATGACCGTGTTAACAACCTCTGAACTGATTGCCAGGTTTGACAGGGAGGTGCCTGTTTAGATATTGTGTTTTAGCCTGTCCCAGGACCCTGCGCAGCCTCAAGGCATCGCAACTGCACCCGGGAGGTGGTGATAACCACAGGGACTACTGGAGGGATTTGGGGAAGAGAAGCATGGTCTGCCACTGCTAAACTGAAATTGTTACAGGGCTGTCCGTACCCTTCAGCTTTTAAAAGAAATTCGGAAAAAGGAAGTGTGTGAATAAAGGGACACAGCTGCATTGTTGTCTTCATCCTCAGTGAGCTCAGCCCCTTTTTGATAGCAAGCAAATCTCTCTTGTAGAGATACTGTCTCTCCTGGAGGTTCTCTGGTGTCTCTGAAGTGCTTCCTTCATGCTGCAGCCTCACTGTGCGTTGGTCAAAAAAGTCCACCTGCAAACCCAGGGAGAAATGGAGTGTGTGCAGCTCAGATGATAGGAGAGTTTTATACACCTGGAGCCTGCACATTGATGAACTAAATTTCCATGTGTGTCTTTCAAGGATAAAATGGTCCTGGCTAAAACAGGTTTGTGCCCCCGTTCCATCCCAGTTCACATGCTTACAGCCAGGTGCTGTAACCTCTGTTGCTCAGGGGACAAGTTTTTCTGTAATTTCTTAAATTTGTATCAACTCAGAGTTACAGAGATTGCAAGAGTATTCCTGAGTGATATTAGTTGAAGTAAAAAAAAAAAAAAAAAAAAGGCAAATTCTGCTTTCTTGAAAACATAGGATGCTCTTAATACTAACTGATTTTTTTTTTTGTTTTATGTACTGCCACATGTCATGTGTCTGATTTCATAATTATTAGAAATAATAATATTAGAAAAACTAGGAATCAATAGCAACAATAAAAAAAAAACTTTTCTAACCCTACTGTTAATTTCCCTCCTTTCTCTGCCAGATTCCATGTTTTCACCCAAAGAGCAAAAATTACACTGGAATATAGAGGTCCTTGTAGCCGCTTCAGGGACTATGCAGTTGAGTTGGAATGAGCCTTCCTTTGGAGGACTCTTCCGTGAAGGACAAGGTACACCTGGCATGTCAAAAAGTGGTCTGATACGGGTTATGAGTAGAGATGTCTCATATTGTTCTATGCTGGATGCTTTGACTTAACAAACTTAAAGTTTTGGTGGTTTGTTTTTTGGGTGGTTTTTTCCCATAATCTCTTGCATTTCAGATTTTATTTAAAGGTTGGCTGAAATAGTTCTCCTGCTGCATACCTGCTGAAACAGGAGTGCAGGGGTTCACTGGAATTTTTACAATGCTTAACACCAGGTTTGCCATGACAGCTGTTCTGCTGAGGCACAAATTGAGGGAAGGAAGTCTTGTCTATTTACATAGAGGCTGCAGTCAATGGTAAAGCTTCTGTGGAGGAAGAGTTGAACACACAGGATACAGTGCACTGTGAGTTGCAGGCAATTGCACCAGTTTCTCTGAAGGGAATTTCAGCTGAGGTTCCTACTGTGGCTGCAATGCATGTGAGTTAGCTGCATTGGCACAACGAACATTTGATTCCATCCTGAAGTGTCAAGTGCTCCTTGTTTTGCAGAATTATTAGCATCATTAGGAAGATAATTAATGCAATCTTTTAATAATGGGTGATCTTTCTTACATTCAGTTCTCTTATCACCTAGATGGGAGCAAAGTGAAGCACAGAATCGAGGTGTTCAGGAGAGCTGCAGCTCTAATATTAGAGGCTTTTTGTTGAAAGAGTAAGTGGATATGTTCATGTGCGAAGGCTTTTTAATGGCTGGGATTTTGCATTATTACAGTTCAAGATCTCCAGTGAAATCCTGGATAGTGCCTTTGGGAAAGGGTGTTAGCTGTGAGGTTCAGTATTCTGTTTCTCTTGTACCCAAGTGGGAATGTGATACTCTTATAAATCAGGTTAACTACATCAAGAGGTTTGGAATTAACTATGATGTCATAGCCTCTCAAAAGTGCTAAACTAGAACAAATCATGCACAAATCCTTATCACAAATCCGACTTAATCCCTTTTATATTGCTGGTTATAAACAGACACGTATCACCGTACACACAAATTATATATGATATATTATGTGTGTTCCCCTATGGAGAAAGCTCAGTCAGCAGGGGATTTGGTGTGGCCTTTGCCACAGGTATTTCTAATTACAACTTGATGACTGTGACATGAAGAATCAGCCAACATTTGCCTAAGTAAAAACTGAGAATTTTCTTTGATGTTCATGACTGTTTATATTAGTTTTCTGACTATAAAAGTCACTGTTTTGATGATGAAAACCCTGATGAACTGAAGCAGTAATTTCACTAGTATTTGAGTTGACCTGCATTTTGTGCAAAAGTTTGTCTGAAGACTTTGAGATGACTAAGAAGTCTTTACTTGTGTGTTAAATTGCTTTACCACTTAATTGAAATTTGGCATAAAATCAAAAGAATAGAGAATGTGGTGTACCTGAGGTGACCAATCATCACAACCAGTATAAAAACATGATCAAGACCAATAGCTAGCAAAACTCAAGATGAAACAAGGGAAAAGAGCTGTCCGTTTTCCTCTTTAGTAAACAAAATCTTTAGTAATTTTGGATCAATAAACCAAAATTGCCAACATCTGTTGGGTATTTTGCCTTCTATTTCTGTACAAACCTGCAGTCTTACCAAACCATCACTCTATTTACAGGATGCCTTGCCTACTAGCAAGTGTCTAATTGACCTCTGAGTTGTGAAGAACAGAGTCTGTGTGTCACTACTGACACTGGAAGGTGTCTTAGGGAAAAAAATACACAATATTTAATTATGGAATGGCTTCTTGGGCTTGTATATTTAATCTTGTTTCCCTAAGAAATAATAGGTGCTAACTCCTGGTGTGCAATAACGATGCAAACTGGGAAAAACTCCGTCCACACCACATGAATTTTGGGAGCTAGCTTTCCTGCCACTTGTCTCTGTTTATCTCAGACTGTGGGCCGTTTTCCAGTTTAAAACTAGTCTGCAAGAACGCTGGGTTTATATTATGCAGCAACAATGCTGGAATCTGCTGGAAATAGTTGCGTATTTTGTAACATTTTTTCAATTTTAAAATTTTAAAATTGGCTAAAGCACTCAGTAATGGTCTTATGTTAATATTGATCATGAATGTTTAATATTCCCAACACAAACACTTGTGTATTGTACTCAAATGAAAGGACTACCTCATTTACTCTCTCCTACCTCCCTTGGTTCTACCCTGTGCTTGGTAAGGTAGTTTCTTGTGACTTGTGTCTAATTTTCAGCTGAGACAAGAAGAGGATGAACATTCACATGACCACTCAAAACTGCCAATACTGGCCCAAAGAAGCTGCACCACAGTTAGATCCTTAGTTTGATTTTCTTTGTTCCATTTTATGCACAGACATTGCTAAGTTAGAAATATTAACATAAGCGGCTAAGAACTGAGGAAACTGATGATTGTTTTTTTTCATTCTTTAGTGAAAAGCAGAGTTGTTCTCTGCAACCCTGCCAGTTTAAGATGAGAGAGCAGTATTTTGACAGATGCTCTTTTGTGTTTGCTATGTCAGTAGCAGGTTTTCATGCCCCTCTTGTCCAAGAAAGGAGAAAATCAGCATGGAATTCCAGGGGCTAAATTGCTTTCTATAGTTGCAGCCAAATGGTTTATTTGCTTCACATTTTGCTCAGTTTCAGTAGTGTTGGTGGAAATGCCCTCTTTCTCCATCCCCCAATGTGTTTTAATGGTGTTGAAAAGCTGTCTTTTCCAAATGGATTTATTTCAATCATATGGCATATTGTATACTGACAGAAGTCAGTTGATCATTTAATGTTACTCTGAAAGAAACAAATTCAGGTGGGAATTGCCTCAGTTTTCCTGAGAATAATCTATAAATCTCTCATACAAGGCAGCAAGCAGCATCAAAGCTTATCTGTCATCCTGAATGAAAATCTGGCAAGGACTTCTGCTTACCTGATGTAATTTCCTCAATACTTTTTCTGCATCCTTTGCCATATCTTCTCCCTTTGCGTGATGAGATGCCTCTGTTTCTTTGCTGTATTGGATCGGTCCCCAGGTGTTTCTGTTTCCTCTTCTGCCTTTCTATTTAATTGCTTGTTCCTTGTGCTCTCTACTTTCCTTCTTGGAAGATTTGCAGCAGCTGTAGTGAGTATGTCATTTTCTCTCAGCATCCGCTCTAATTATTGTCTGTACTTCTCAAACTGCTGTGTAAATGAAGCTTTTTTTTTTCTCACTGTAATGTTAAAGAGCCATAGTACCTCTTTGCCAGGAATCTACTCAGTTTGCCACCTTTCCTTTGCACTTCTTGAAGCCAAGTTTCTTTTCTTCTAGAAGTACAAAGAGATTCAATTTCTTATAACAGAATCCTCATTTAAGAGACTTGTATGTAAAGGCAGGCTCTGTGCTTGTAGGCAAAGGCAGATTGTGTTTGAAATTTACAGAAATAACAGGTGAAGTAAATGCACGTAATCACTTACTGCTGCAGTAAAGAAGTTATAAAGGCAGCTATAAAGCACAGGGTTGTTGTGTCCACTCATATCTGAACCTGTGAAACCCAAAGGACTTAAAGCAAATATGTTTTTGAAGAAGTGGGCTTGCTAAGACTCATTGAAAGAGTTGGTAAATTGTGTATTAAATCCTGAATTCACCATGACTGAAGTAATAAGGGGAGTTAATGGAGGCAGATAGGCAGGAAAAGTAGAAAAGCTCTATTGGCTTTTAGATCCCATGTATCTTCTGGCTCACTGAGAACACCAGTCTCTGTGAAAAACTGCTGGAGAGGAGAGGGCATCTGAAAGGCTGTGTCTCTTCAAGCAGTGAAATGTCCCATTACGCTTTTCTGAATTAGAGCAGTATCACAAAACATGAGCCAGACTTCTATGGTGGAAGGAATTCTTATTAAGGTAAATTACAATCTTTGTCTACTCTGTTGTCAGACTATGCTAAGGGATGCCCTCTCTGCAATAGATACATGGGCACTCAGAGCAAAGCTCTCTATGCGCTTGTTTGTACACTCTCCATTTCAGTGGACCTTTTTTTTGTTAACTGAACAACTGTGGATTTTCCTTATAGCATGTTTGAGCTAATTGCCATCAAACTTCATGTGTAGCGGTGGTTATTTTCACTGCCTTAAATACATCTGAAAAATAAGATTCTTTTGGGTTTATCACGTTATTAAATGATGTGAAAATTGCTTCAGACTGTGCAGTTTTCTCCCCTTTCAATAACTAGTAGGTCTGGTTTTCTTCATACTGCAGAGCAGAGGTTTTGTGTCTGCGGTTGGTGTCACCCCAGCTCAGGGCTGTCTGTAACAGGAGATTTCTGCAGAGCCTGCAGATGGACTTCTACAGCGTCTGCCCAAGCCACTGGAGCTGGAGGAGCCTCAGTGTCTCTTGGGTGCCCTGGATGGGGTGAGTGCCAGAGCTCTGAGGAGCCAGAGTGGTGTGAGCTTAAGTGTCCTCTGGTCACTCACAGTATCAGCAAAGCTTGGGGGAACCATGTCTGAGCTTTTGGAGAAGGCAGGTAATGGACAGTTTAGTAGTCTTGGTTTTGTGATAGGTTTGAGCTTAAACCATTATCAAGTCTCTACTTTGTTGAACCTTTCCAGTGTCCATGGCTAAAAATGAAATCAAGGGTGTACTGGATGTTGACATTATGTACATAGGGGGGGATGTGTAAGTGTATTTTGTAATGTTTTCTAAGTCTCATTTAAAAAACATTTTAAGTGTGAAGCTGTCTTAGTATTGTTATCATAACTTGTGATTCTTATTTCATCTTCAGTACATTCACTATTTCTAGCAAAGATATTTTTGAAGAACATATTTGTTCTCTTCCAGTTCAGTACTTTGGTCCAGAATCAGGTCTTGAGTGGGCAGGTGCAGCACCACTGAATCAGTGTCCGTATGTGGCCTTCCCCCTTTAAGTAGCTGTGACTCAGCTGCGAATAGAGTCACTGTTCCCCCCTTTATGTGTATGAAAGAATGGCACTGTAACAGCACTTAATGAGCCATATTATGTAAACAGTAGTTGAAAAGCCTATTGATGCTGCATTTTACTACTACATAGGAAAGCTGGGCATGTTATTTTGATTCCAGAGTGATTAACATGTTCAAACATGCTGCAGGGAGTTAACAGCTCTTCCTAAGCAGACACAGACCAAGCAGAGCAAAAGCACATATTTACAGGAGGTCGGCTGAGCTCCTTCCTACCTTGGGCTCTCCCAATAATGCTAACAGCAAGATCTGCCATTCCCTTTTTCCTCTTGCAGTGTTGCTGCCCTCTCCCTGGGGGTTCTGTTCTATGTCTGTCTGTACCATCCTTCCATTATGTCTGTAACCCTCGGCTGCCCCTGCCAACAAGGGCTGACAAAACAGATGTACCTGTGCTGCAGGTGGTTTCTGATACAAGATAAATCCAGAGTAATAGGAGGAATCTGTGCAAATTGTCATCAGAAGTTGCTGCTGTAAGTAGGTTTGTAATTTGGGTTTGTTTAGACCATCTGCTTATGCCTGTGTGGCTGTTTCTTACCAGTCCTTAAGACTCATAAAAAACAGTAGCTGAAAAGTGACAGAAACAAGCAAACAGTGGTATCTGGTTCTTTGTCCTGGTAGTTAATACAAAATGAAAGCCAATGCATGGGATAAGTTACTATTTTATGACGGAAGAAATATGTTTTCTGTAGATACTCTGTTGATTAATGACACAATTCTGATTTGTTCAGATAGATCACAGAAGTAAACACTTGTCACAAAATTTGAGTACAGCGACTTGTAGCAAAGAATATTGACGAAACTTTTATTTCCTTCACTACGGCATCACAATGTTGGAATCTGGGGGAGAAAGGGGAAGAGATTGTTGGAACATCCTTAATACTTATGTGGGGGGGAAATTACATATTAGTTTGGTTCTCTTCATACTGAAAACAATCCCATTCCATGTGCTGATTTTTGTCAAGCATATTTTCTTGTCACTTCCATACTAGGCCTGTTACATTTTTGGGGTCTCTGCTTCTGTCCACAGTAGGTCCTGGAATTGACTATTCCCAGCTGTTGCCTCTCCTTGAGGTATTTGTTGGCTTGTTGCAGCTGATCACTGTGTCTGTTGGGTTTTTTTGTTTTGGGTTGGATTTGGTTTTTTTCCTTCCCCTTCTCCATATTTTTGTGCAGTTTTACAGCGTGTCTGACACCCAGATTTTGGATCCCTACTTTGCTTTTGTGTTCGAGAGTCAGTATTTTTCCATGTGTGAAAGAACACTTCCGGCACTTAAGATGCATGGCTATAATTTGCTGCTGCCTTCTTGCATATACAATGAAGATTCCTAATTTCAAAGTTTGTCCTTAAAGCCTGGCACAGCAGAATTTCTTGTTTCTTGAAGGTTATTAGGCACGTTGTCATGATCTTGCAGAGGCACTGTCAGAATCTCACTGGGCGGTATCCCTGAGGGCATTTTCCAAGCCTTCCTTACAAGTGATATTGGTAACCACAGAATGTGGAGGTGCAGGTGTGTAGGCTCTGTTTGTGCTTCCCATCAGTGGCACCTGCAGTGACATTCCCCAGCTGGCTCTGGGAAAAGCACTGATCTGCACTATGGGTAGTGTGTCAGCCTGTTGCTGTGTGTTGTCCCCGTCCATCCAGATGTACCAATGTGTTCATCTTCTCCTTCCTGCCCTCTACGGGTGGTTAAAGGTGTTCTGTGAGGTCTCAGTCCCAGGTCGTCTGTCACGTAGGTTTGAAATTGCATTTTTGAGAAATGTTTCCATTTCAGAGCCCCTTTCACAACAACTTTACCAGGTAAATGTCATGCAACTTCAGCAATTTGGAGGGGAGAAGGACAGTGTGAAAATAAACCTGTGTACAGGCTTGACTTGCTGTTATGTTTATGTTAATGTGCTTGATTGAACTGACTTGAACTCAAGGGCACAGATTTTATTGTGGCAAGTTGGCAAAGTGGTTTTTCGGGTCGTCTTCCCATGAGACTCACCACCGTGGATCTTTGATATGTTGCAATTTTTAGTCTTTAAATTACTCTGAATCTGTTTGCGGCCTTCATTCCATGTTAGAGAAGATCCCTCTAGAAAGGTCAAAAACCTTTCATGTGTAAGAGTGGTGTTTCTTTTCATCACTGTTAGAAGTAACTGGTATACCTGGCTACTTTAATGCTCATCTAAAATCAATGTAAATTTTCCAGAGAAAACTAATGTTTCTCTGCCTTGTGTTTTAAGAATGAAATTATTACTGTTTTATTTTTGAATAGTGCTGTCAATGGAATTGCTCTTCTCTAAACTTTCCATTGATTTATTCTTTTTTTCTATACATCATCTTATTGTCATGAACTGCAATAGCAGTTCCTAACTTAAAATAAATGCATGTAGAGAAGTACTGGAAAGAAACATTGTTGTTCATGTGCCGTCTTTCATGGGGGAGAGTTGAGAACAGGATTTGATGTAGAAATACTGTGGGTTTGGTTGATATGTTAAGATCCCTGTAATGAAGAGACAGGTTTTCAGGTTGTGGTTGTGCCAACACCCCAAGGAACCTGGACACCTTGAAGAAATAGACAGAGAGGAACCTCAAATCCCTCAGTAAGGGGAAATAAAAAATCCTGTGCCTGAGGAAGAGCAATCCCATGGAGCAGTACATGCTGGAAGGTCGCCCTGCAGAGAAGGACCATGGGGTCCTCGGTGGTCACTGGGCTGAATGTGAACCAGGAACACAGTAAAGTTGCAGTACAGAAGGCCAACAGCAGCTTGGGCTGCACTGGGAGAAACATGGACAGCAGGCAGAGAGAGGGATCTTACCTCTCTCCTGAGCCCTGGTAGGAGCACATCTAAGGAGCTGAGCCCTGTCCTGGAGTTTCGAGTAGAAGAGAGGCTTGGACATGCTGGCATGACTCCAGTAAGGGGCCATGGAGGTGACTAAAGCACTGGAGTATCTTTCCTGTCAAGAGAGGTTGAGAGTATGGACTTTTCAGCCTGGAGAAGGTTTGAATATTAGAGGGTTCTGGTCTTATCAAAGTGTATAAATACCTGACAGCAGGAGATGGAGATAAGGGAGTCAGACTCTTCTTGGTGATGTCTGGTGACAGATAGGCAATGGCCACAAAACTAAATGCATGAAATTCCATCTAAACACAAGGAGGGAAAAAGCTTGGTCTTGTGAGGGTGGTCAAAAACAAAAGAAAAGGCTGTCCAGAGGTTGTGGAGAGTCAAGACCTGACTTGATATACTCATGGGTTGACTGCTTTAGGTGGTCCTGCTTGAGCAGGGAATCTCAAGAGGTCCCTTCCAACTCAAAGATCCTGTGATATGCCCTTAACAAGAAGACAGTCAGTGTTGAAGTGCTCCTGGTTTTGCACTCCCCTTTACAGCACATGACACCTGCTCAGTAGCATTGTTCAGCGCTTCAGATTGCCTTTGCCTTCCTCTGCCATGTCTGGTTGCATTGCAGCACTCTTGGTCGCCTCCTAATGCACCCTGGCACTTGCACTGCTCTTCCAAGCATTTCTAACTGTGACACTGGCTGATTCCAAATTTTGAGTTTAGGAATTGCAGAAAAGGTGTGTAAAATGTGATCTTACCAAAGACATGATTCTATGGTGTTTCAGTGACTCAGTAGTCAGTTTTGTTCCTAAGGTGGTAAAGTATGTGAATTAAAACAGAGATGTCTTTGTGAGCTTGACAAAGCCTTTTTTTCCAAGGAAGTTGCTGTCACCCTTGGTGTGCAGAGAATGTGCTCTCTTTCTTAGGGGTATTGGGCTGATTTCCACCCCCACCCCACCAGGTCAAAGCTGTGAGCTGTAAACCAGCACATTCAGTATCTTCCTGGGGTTTTTCTTTTTCCTGATTTTATGATAAGCTTAGCATAGTCCCACTGCTGTGTGCTTTCCTGCAAGAGGTGTGAAGGAAGAAAAAGAAGATGAATTTGGTGGTTTTGCATTTTTTCTATTATAGAGAGTAGTGTTTTCTAGGTTGTTTAATGAACTATGCATCAGTTGTGCTGTGTTAGCATCCCAGGTAACTTTGATCTCAGAACTCTGCCAAGTGGGTTTAAGGGGGTGTTAAATAGCAGTAGTAAATAAAGCCAACATTTGGGTTATAATTAATCGACACAGATATCTATCGTTTCACTACCAATGCAACCTTGTTACTGGAATCCATTGGGAATGCATTCCTGGCTAAGCTAAACAAATCTGCTTTAACTTAGCAGCATTTTGGTAACAGATGTAGCCCAGAGACTGAACTTTGCCAATTGTGTATTGGAATTGTTTCAGCTTAGTTCAATATATGTTAACAACAGTTAACTAATTGCACAGAAAACATATCCCCAAATTATGAGGAAATAGAGTTACTATTTATAGTTATACTTTTTTGTCTTTTTCAGCCTGGAGCATTTTGGAGTTGTTGCTATTTTGAAAGGGAAGGTGATGCCATTTGACTTTAATCTTAGTTTTTCAAATCCAGTTCTCCTAAATCTTGCTGTAGATGATTAGAAAAAAGGCAGTATGTGTATTTGAAGGCAGAAATTGTTGTCAAATAGACTCAGGTGGTAACTATTTTTTTCACAACCACAGCATTTGAATAAACATTAAACAGGTTGAAAAAGTTGAAAATTCATGTTAAAATTGCTCCAGGCTGCCATAAATTATATATATCCAGCACTTAAGCACTTACCCTGTTCTCATTGACCTTGATAGCAATTACAGAGGTTGTATTTCTCGATGGGGAACTGAAGGCTGAACAATTTATCCACTTTACTAGGAGCAAGGAGGCAAGACTCCTACACATACACACCACTGTGAGTCCTCCTTTTTTAGAGCAAATCTTCCTGTGACCATTGCAAATAAAGCCAGTTTTAACTTATATTGAGCTCTTCCCAGTCTCATGAAAGAAAATGCTGAAACCAGGACACACTTCTTTGTTTTATCTTTTACTGCCATGGATAAACGTAATTCATTGATAATGGACGTGCATCCTGCTGAAGGCTCCCAGTTCTACTCTGCAGAGATTGTGGGAGGTTTGGGGTCGCTTTATTTATTTGTTTTTAAATTAGAGTGTAGCAAGAACAATATTCTGTGCTGTGTTGAGGGCCCTGCTCTTCTGTGTGCTCTAGCTGTATCCAGTTTGTGTTGTTGAACATGCTTTTTTAGGTACAGGTGGTTTTAACACCCTAAACTGGCACCAGTGCTCAAACTCAGTAATTAACAGGCCATGTAAATTACCTTTCATGAAGTTAGACACTATCTTGCAGTACTACGATAATATTGACTCTTTCTCTATTGTCCTTTCATTCTTTCCCATATCACATTTTGAGTAATTTATTATGGGGTTTTTCCCACACTGAAAATACAATGTGAGGAAAGGGTGTCATGTTTTATGTGCATTTTGGATAAAGGAGGGCCTAATGCATGCCAAAATTACAGTATTTAATTATTAAATTGAAGTTTTTCTTCTTCGAGACAGTAACCTGTAGGAATACAGGGCAGTAACAGTTAATGTTCACACAGATAGCTCAGATCCTCTTCTGAGATAAGAAGATAGGTTGATACCCTGGAGCCCTGTGGATCCTGGTTCCATTAGTGCTCCCATGGTTTATTCATGACAGAGATGTCATAGTCTGTCAAGGACTATCAAATGGAT
This sequence comes from Acropternis orthonyx, assembly GCA_035583155.1. Taxonomy (NCBI): domain Eukaryota; kingdom Metazoa; phylum Chordata; class Aves; order Passeriformes; family Rhinocryptidae; genus Acropternis; species Acropternis orthonyx. Next base: position 66,027,647 of record JAWWEU010000040.1, on the reverse strand, counting down.
ATCAGAAGAGGGTTTTTTCCCCACTACAGAGTGATTCTATTTTTTTTTTTTTTTTCCTGCTTGGCAGGTTAAACTGTAATAGCTAAGAACTTTGGGGTCTTAGTTTCTTTTATGTTGACTTGCCTAGGAAATAAGTTTGGTTTTTTTTAAATTATCAAAAAGAGGTGAAATGTAAGCTATCACTCCTTAATTAACTGCTGGAGAATGACTGCAAGTGGCAATGAGAGATTCTTAGAGAGTTTTAGGAGGGTAAAAATGTATTCCACAACTCCTGTTCTGTATGGTATAACATCCAAAAGAGATGAATTAATCTGCTGCATTTCAGTGCTTTACACTGAAAAGAACTCATTATCCTGCAAATATTTCAATAGTTTGTACAAAGTTAATACAGGGCATGTATTTTTTATGACTTGTAATAGTACAAATGTTTACCGAGGGTTTCATTCAAATGCAGTATCATTTTAGTATCAACTATTAAGCTCTTCTTGTATAAGATCAATATTTAAGAATTGGATTTAGACATTTAATTTTACAAGATGCATGGCTTCTATGTATAGGCAGCTTTATATATCAAATATAAAATTCTCTTGATATGTATATTTTCACCTCTAAATTGAGTACAAGTTCATTGTTCCTTGGAAGAAAAAGTAACATCTTTATTTGGGCTCACAACACTTTTCATAGGTGAGATCTAATTGCTTTTTGCCAACTGAAACATATAACATTCTCTAACCAGAATGTTTTGGTTTAGAGCTTGAATTCAGTAGAACATCATAATTTTGAGCAAACACAGAAATCTTAATTGTTCACCCCATAAACTTAGTTTGAGTAAGTCTTTCATTATTTTTAAATATTGGTGGTGTATTGTTCAAACTTGTGTGAGTACAGGTCCAAGTTAAACAGTGGCCAGTTTGTTCAGTGGCAGGGGGAGGAAGGTAGCCACAGAACCAGCTCACTGTGGACATTGTGAGCAGATTGCTCAGGCCTTTCATGTTGCCTTTCATTCTACTCCATTGACTGAGAACAAGTTTGACTTTTTATCTGAAGGTTTATCGCCACAGATAAATTTTGTGGCAAGAGGTTTTGATCCTCCTAGATCAGGATTAAATTATAATACACACCAGACTCTTTTAAGTTCTGAGTTTTCAGTTTTAGGACTGTTTTTCTTTTTAAAGAACTGCTTTCAGCATATCTTTATTTTAAAATGCCTTAAACTTCATATAATTTGCTCTAATCTTCAAGTAGACTCCAGATAGGGTTTTGTGTAACAAAGGCTCTTTAAATATTTAGACTTACTTGATAATGTCTAACAAGAAACTATTTTTAGGTTAAACATTCATAAAACTTCACCTGTTCATAGCTACAGGAACCCAAATTTATTATTGCTTTGCAAGCATGGTTTTCTTGTTTTATTTGTATGGGATTATTTTCCCTTTCATAGCAGATGGGTGTGTTGGCTAGAAATTCCCTATCAAGTTGCATAGGAGAATACATGTCAACGCACAGTGCCAGGGTGATGGGTGGTGTTTGGCAAAGTGCTTATGGCAGGATGTGTCAGTCACATGCAGAGGTTTCCCTCTTGTCCCCAGAGCTCAGTGCTGGACTGGACAGGCCTGGCTGGGGTCTGTGTGCCTGCACCCCTCCTGTCCTGGGCAAACTGTGAGACACAGCACGCCAGGGCAGGCGGTTGTAGCGCGATGGGGAAGGGGCTTCTTTGCGTTCAAACATTTGTGGACGCCGATGGAATCTCTGCTTTTTTGCTTGCGTTCCTCAGACGTGGCCTTGGGGCTGGTCGGTGCCTGCCGGGGGGGCTGCCAGCCGAGCAGCAGCCAGCTGTGCCCAGATGTTACCATGAGGGCGGGTGTGTTCTGTGTGCCGCACGCCCGGGTGAGCCTCCCGTCTCATCAGGGCACGGGCCCTGTGTCACCGCTGTCCCTGCTATTACAGTTCAATGAATACAGGAAATAAAAAGGAGAGAAAGGTGACTCAAACCCTTGTTTTAGAACAAACAGAGAAAAAGGACTTTGTGCAAACTTGAGCAGATACAGATTTGAGCTGGATAAGGAATGGCCAAACAATCATCTACATGCTGACCGATTTTTTTTTATTGCATTGTTTTCCTTTTTTGCGATGGAATTCATGTCTTGTCCCTTTTCCCCTGATTATGCATCAGCTTTTAATGGAATGGCAATGAAGTATTAACTCTTCTTTTCTTTTTTTTTTTTTTTTATTTCAATGCCTCATTTAACAGAACTATTTTTCATGCAGTGTAGTATAAAATTTAATATAATATAAAAATTCTGTCTTGTGGTTCATTTGCCTTGTAAAGAAGATATAAAACATCTTTTTCACAAACTACATTTTTCTCAGAACTTTTTTAGTCATATTCTTCTCCCAGTTGGTTGGCTTTTTTCATGACTATACCTTTCTAAAATTATGTGCCTGAACAACAAACCAAACAAATATGTGCAGAGGTTGTTTTTCAGACTCTCATGTACCTTTTTGTTCTTCATTCTTAGAGCAGATGAAAAATGAAATATTTTAATGCTAAACCAAATTAAGCATACATAAGTTGATTAAACTTTACTCTCACTTTGTTACAAAAAGTGGTCAGTGTTTCATATCCCTAGAGCTCTGTAAAGAGCAGTATTAGTACAAATACCTTTTCCATACTTTTTAACACAAAATTTTTCAAGAAAGGCTGGGTCTGGTGTTCAACAAGCTTGATTTTGGAATTTGGCCGCCTCAGATCCCTCTGACTGGCTGCAGGTTTTACTGTGCCCTTGGGAAATTAGAGCAGTGATAACCCATGACAGTAACAGAAGCCCTCAGGTTCCTGCTGCACAGTTTTAGCCGCTGCAGTTCGGTGCCTCCCTGTGCAACCAGGACATGGTGCTCTGTGCCATCCTAAAGCACACGCCCCCCGCAGGCACAATGAGGCTGCCTTTGGAAGGGTTGGCTACAGCAAGAGGTGGAATGATGGGCTTGGAATAGATGCCTAACTATAAAGGAGAGTTCACATGCCCAGCTTTTTGGCTGATCCAAGCAATGGAGTGAATCCCACTTTGTTAATTTTTAGGTTCTGGCTCTCAGTTATGCTTCCACTTGGATTTTTAATCTCAATGTTTATGTGTTAATCTCAATGAAATTGCTTGTACTTATATGATCCAAACCAAATATTCTCTATGTTCTCCTCTGTATTCTCGTATTTTTCCTGGCTTAGTAGTTTTTCCTTAGCTGGAATAACAACAGCAATGCAAGGTGCAGATTTTCCTTGTCCTGAGATCTACATTTGTGCTTACAAGATGGAGTAAATGCTGGGGCGTTTCAGCATCAAGAATGCATAGTTTCCATGGGAATGGAATTCACGGTGGTTGGATATCCAGCTTAGTGCCATATATGCCACCTAGAAGTGTAGACATCCCTGTTGCATTCCAAGCTGTACTGCCAGCCATGACTGATTTTGGAGCCGCATCCATACTGTGGTGTGGATTTCTACTGGCAGTCACTGGCTGGGAGGGGATTTTCCTGGCCAGTGGGTAGGGGGTTGTATACTGACTCCATCAGCCGGGATATGGTGAAATTCGTATCCCAAGGGAAGATAATAAACTGCTTATAAAGGCAGGATGAGTGCTACCTTGATGCATAAGTGATCCCATAGATAATGAAGTTGATAGTATGTGGCTTTTTATTACTTGAAAGGAGTAAATAAGCGAGGGCTGTGCCTATCCCACCCCCCACCCCAAGTTCATGGGGTTTGGAGTCTTTGGGATTCTAGCTCAGTAACCAGGGTATTGACAAAGGTTTAAAATACACTACACATCTGCTTGCAATTGCCTGCTTTTGGTGGTGTATTTCCTGAAGAGTTATGGTGAAGGCAAGAATTGTGAGAAGATTAAAAGATGGTTGAAATTTCCAGCTAGGCTTCTCCTACTGTGTTTTCTTTTGGACTCATGCAATTGCTTGCATTAAGGTTAACTGTTTTGAAGTACCTACAGGAACAGATTTTGAGTTACAAGAGGTTTTTGTGATGCCTCTAAATGTTAATAACTCCCTTAGCACTAGATGATCAACATAATACAAAGTTTCCCAGTCTAGCTAACTAGAACACAGAGATGGATTAGCTTTTGTGACTGCAGAACAAATAATGTAACACCAATACGCAATTAGTTGCACATTTCAACACAATAAATTTGAAGAGATGTAGCTAATAGATTGCAGGACTGGTCATTGGCTTAATGAAGATATCAGAAGTGCTGACACCTAGAGACCAGTGAACTGGTAAATTGAAGATGATCTACTTTTTCTGTCCCCGATCATTTACTCATCCACACACTCATTACTGGGCTGCTGCTGCTGTTTGTAGGTTCTACCCTTCTAGTACAGGTGCTCATTTTTGTTTGGTTGGTCTTTAACAAGTCCGAAGAAAGACTTGGTGAATGTGCCTGATGGACTTTCAGGCCGTGAATGAAATCTGATTATAAGTTACTCGGACAGCAGCTGTGATGTTGATCCTGTCACTCGTTGAGGGATTCTCTCCCCTATCTGCTCTATGTCCTATTGGCAGGCTCAAAGAACTTGAATTATTTTGCAGCCAATGAGAAAATATTAAAAAAAATAGCAGAGGGAATAGAATGTTCATCTAAGTTGGAAGGCTGTGAACCTACTCTATTTTTCCTTTGCTGTGCTTTTTCAGAAGTCTTTTGCAGCAGCTTTTGCCAGTGTGTTCCCTTCCTTCCTCCCCCTCCCCATCTTCACTCTTGTATAACCTTCCCCTTCCTGAGGAACTTTGTATTTTCTTTTTCAGCACATTAATAATTGTTTCCTTGTCTCATTCCTGTCTCTTTGCTTACATTCTTTCCCTGCTCCCAAGACCTTTAAACTCATTCTCTTATCAAAATTAGCCCTGGTTTTTTTAATGTTTCAAGTGAACTCCAAGCCATTTGTTCTGTCTGTCAGCTGGAACCCACAGCCGTGTGCTCACCTGTGGTCAGTAGTGGCAAGTCTTGGGCTAGTTGAGGGAGTTAGCAAAGGGCAAAAGATGCAGCTGCTTTGTTAGAGGAGAAGGAATGTGAGAGAGGCCTCCTTGATGTTCTTTGTTCACTCAGGAGCTGTGGACTTCATATTTTGACATTTAACTATCTCACCTGTGAAAAATTTACCACGGGCTGTATCTTGACAGGCCAGGGGAACACAGAGAAGAGAATTCAGCAGTTGCCAAAACTATTGTATCCTGACAGAGACCTAAGTGAATAGAATAAAGGGATTTTCCTAGCCAAGAGATAAAAACCTCTGACTGTCCTCTCAGAACAGGTATTACATAAACTCCTGTGATACTTGATCAGTAAAAGTGGTCAACATCTGTAATATCTTCCCATCTACAGTGCTGCAAAGCATACCAGAAAGTAAGCCTTATACCAGACTAGCTCCTGGAATAGCAAGCGCTGATTTAGAAATAAGAATCTAAGGAACTATGTTGTGTAATGGCAGAAGATCCATTAAAATCTGCTATAACATAAATTTATAGATGTAATGCAAATGAAATTGTAGACTCAGATTGAAGTCATGGATAATAGGATGCATATTCTAGTCACAAAAACTGTGCCAAACTTAAAATAATAGATGTCAGAACCAAAGGTTGTGTTCGTGATTTCAGCAAGTGCATTGCCTGTCTTGGCTTACAATTGTTAAAACTTCCTAAAGAGCCTGTCTCAACACAAGCATAAAGGAGGTATCTGACCTCTCTTGAGAGAGCACTAGGAAACACCAGCACCAGTCCCCTTAGCCTTCAGTACAGTCTTTGGGTGACCAGAATTTTTAACCAGAGTTTCTTATTTTTGGGTGACTTCTTGCATGCTGTTTTGAAAGTATTGTCCCTGGTGCTTCAGAAGTTCCAGCTAATCGCAGTTTTTGCCACTCATACTTGGCTGTAACCTTTGATAAAGCTCTGTGTGTGATGATCACTAGGTATGGTGCACCTTTCTCATAATGCTTCCTGTCACTGTGAAGGCAATGTCTTACTGTGGTCTGTTAACGATGTTTATGTCTATTTTTGCCTGCTTTTTAACATTGCTCTGAGTCACTGAGTGACTTCCATTAGCTTCATCAGAGTTTGGTTAAAGGTCTTTGTTCAGCATGATCAGTTCAACAGATATTGTAGTCCTCAAATACATGTTTGGAGGAAGTAAATTTCTTAAGAGGCTTCCAAGAGCTGAATTTCCATCAGCCTAGGGAAATAAGGAGAAGAAAAGTTTAGTTAGCATTACAGGGTCATGAGGACTGAGGAGAAGAGTCCATGTCAAAGAATGCTTATCACAGGGAGAGCAGACTGACTGCTTCCATTTTGTTGTAACCTCCTCTCTGGAAAAAGAGAATGCATCTAGACCCTGTGATCTGTGTGACTCCTGTGAGTCTAAATTTCACAGTAAGCAAAGAAATGAAACAATCTGGGGGTTTGCAAAACACAAAATGAAGTTACTGGTACCTCAGAGTGAATACTTGCAGTGGTGCTGTCTCCAATCTAGAGAGAACAGTTTCATGCATTAGCATTTTTAACTATCTTGTGCTCTGCTGAGTGTTTCTCTTCCATAAAACATTCCCACCAAGCGAGGGAAAGAACAGCTCTGGAGGGGCCACAGTGCTAATCTGCAACAGAGGTCTGTTTTTTTTCTGTAGGATTCATCTGAGTTCTGGGCCTGGGTTGATGCCACCACAGTACAAGCTGCAGCCTCTCTCCTATTCCTACGCATCCATGTTTCACATGTGGTTTTGGGGAATGCTAAGGGTGCATGGCATTGTAGTCACATGTTATCTGTGTTTAACTCCAGAGAAGAGCTGGCTGAAAGCCATTTATGGGTGTCTTACTGTTGGTGGGAAAGTATGACTTTTATACCTTGAGGTAGAACTTCAGTTTTCATCAGATCCACTGTCTGGTTTTACTTGGCTGCCTTTAGTTACTCACAGTTCTTCTCTTGAGGAATCTGCACTTTTTGGTGTATTGTGTTTGAAAAAGGCATATGTAACATAGTGTCTTGTAAAACAGTAGCAGGGAAAGGAGGGAGTTATCTAATAGATACTATGCATAAATATTACTTAAAAATTGCTTTCTCCTATTAGTAAATAAAACACAGTTTTAGAGCATGAGGTTCTTTCTGTCAGTGCTCTTTTTCATTCTTAATATCCTTCAGTATTTGCGTGCTTTGCCTGTCCAGGCCAGAGCTGCTGTTATAGGCTGGCTGGGAAAAGAAACCAGACCTGCCTCTTTTTGGCAGTGACTTTTAACTCTTGCAGAAGTGTCACGTATTTTGCTGTGCCTTTCTTTACTGCCTACTTTTCCAGACAGACTGTGACTGAATGAAACCACCATAGCTGTAGAAAAAACATTCTAATGGCTAAGTTAGCATATGGTATTCTTAAATAACTACAGAGCAGCTCCAAATCTGCCACATGCCCCAGAGAAAAAGAAGTTCAGGATGGAACCTGCAGTGCCTGCCATCCCGTGTGCCCCTGACAGCAATTTTCCACCTGCACTCACCCAGTTGCTGCCTGCCACCAGCTGTCACATCTAAAGTTGGTCTCATGAGCTTGTACACTTGGTTTTACCTTCGACTCAGCCACTGGAGAGCCAGAAGGGGAAGGACTTGGAACTTGTTCACAGCTGTGAAGCTTCTTGTCTGTTTCTGGAGTTGTGGCATTAGAAAGCCAAATCTCCATTTTGGTGGTTCATTTCCATCTTTGCTTCTAGAACTATTAATGCTCAGATCAGAAGGCTGTGATTAATTTTTCTTTTCCATCCCTTTCCAGCCTGCTGCCCCCATGTGTGGGACAATCCAAGTTGGCAGAATTACATTTGTTTTCATGTTTAGCTGTAATTATTTTAAAGGAATGTTTTGCATAGTCAAAACTCTAGAATAATCAATTGCTCTCTCAGAAATGTCTCTGAGAATGGGACTCAGGCGCTTGCACATGAGCACCTGATGACTGTTCTTTGTGGCCTTGTGTGTGTGAGACATCTCCAGAGGGTTGGTAGATAGGGACAGACTGACAGGAGCTCTAGTAGGGCTCACTGGTATTTGAAAGGCAACAGACATCCATATTTCAGCACCTCAGTGGTGCTCCTCTTGTCATTCTATCAGGTTCACATTCTCCTTCACGACACTTTTCAAAGGTAACCCACAAACCTTTGCAGACACTTATAGCCCAACAATCGAGGCCCTTTGAGCCCCTGGAGTGCTCCTGTGCCCTGGATGTGCTGCATGGCCAGAGGAGCACTTGGACCATTATGGTTCCCTCAGGGACCAAGCTGCATTTTCCCCAGGAGCTGCCATGGAAAACTTGTGCCAGTCTGAGCTATGAAGTGGATCTTCCTCCATCTTTCTTGTAAAATGTGCTCACAGAAAAGTCAGAGCAACTTGCAAACTGCATCCCAAACTCAGTATTGTTTGGAGAGAGCCTAAAACTATAAGGTGGTTTTTTTTCATAGAAAACAACAAAACTGCTGGGATCTTCTGCTAGAGATTGAATGAAAATAAATGGCTTGAGAACAAATTTCTACTTTGGTTAGAGTGTCCATGAAGGATAAGTCCCCTGCCTCAGACTTGTTCTCCATTCAGCAATTTCCACTGGTTTCTTGGGTTGTTATGATTTTGACATGACCATACTGGGTCCTCGGGGAAAAGCCAGCCTTTTGCACCTGAGGCCTGGATATCTTCCTGTTCCTTTTTATGCTGTGGGCTGTCTGCATGCTGAGTTTGTCTTACTCCCTCCTGTGTCTCCTGCACTCTACAGCCTTTCATCCCTTGAGCAGTCTGTGCAACTCTGAGAAAAGGAGAGATTCCTGCCCCTTCCATCTTTTCCCAGAGGTGTTCATCTGACCCAAATTGCAGTATTGGGTGCAAAGTAGCCAGGCATTTTTATCTCTGCCAGCTGCAGCCCTCCATCAAAATGTAATATTCAACAATGAGTGATGTCTTGTGAACAAATGAAGCAGCTACCTCTACCATTATCAGCTGATTTTTAGGAGCTGAGGTACTTTTTATAGTTTATAGTAAGTCGGTACCTCTTGTCATCAAATGCAGGGGCATTTTAATTCCTATCAAAAGTTAAAAGCTTACTGAGTATAAGATATCTTTGCTATTCTCAAAAAAATCCATAAGCAGAAAGATTTTCTTCCATTCACTACTCTAGAAAGTAACACCCAAGGTCCCTGTGGTCATTCATTCACCTGCCCAAGACTCTGAATGGTCACTGCCTTGGCCCATTGTCAAGTCAGTTTAGGTGGCTGCCCACAAAAACTTAAAGACAAAACAGGAAATACAGGAGGAAGTTTTCCAAACCCAACAGTTCCCAAAAGTCTCCATCTCTTCCTCCGCATTGTGGAGGCTGTAGCAGAACTGTTTCACTGGAGCATTGTTAAAGGAGCCGGGCACTGAGTGCCTGGACACTTCTCCCACTTCAGAGGGGTATGTTCAGGTGGGTTTCTGGAGATTCTGGGGGAGGGAAAAGTGCTGTATGACAGTCATACTTGGCCTTCTCAGTACTAGAAGAGATAAGGGCAGTTGGAAAAGTCATTTAACCTCAAACTCTGCTGTTACTGTGCCTGCTGCACAGTTTGTGATGTAAATAACGAAGCAGAAATAAAAAATCTGTCAGCTCTAGGACAGACTTAGTCTGGCCTGTGCTTTAGTTTTTAGATTCTATTCTCTGCCACATTCTGGTAGCTCCTGTTAAAGGTGATACTTACTTTTTTTGGCTGTGTCTGCACTGTCAGTTCACAGACTAACCTAACAGTAAATCAAGATGCTATATATTTGAGTGTTCTGCTGTCTCAGAGCAAGGAAGACTCCTCTCTGTATATCACTTCACTTGATCTTACAAAGAACATCGCTGCTTTTATTGGAGTGACTCCAGTCAAAAGCAGTAGCACGGTCTTTGTACTGACTGACTTTGATCAGGATTGTTGCCTGTTCAGAAAACAGAGGTTAGAGCCAATTCAGCTGAGCTCTGTTGATGGGAGAGGGGTCATGCAAAGCAGGTAACTAGTGCAGCTGGATTCTGTATCTAGAAAACAGAATATTGTCAGCTAAATGCATGTAAAAGTGACTGAGCATGTGGAGCTGGTTTCTTTCTTGTGCTGAGCTCATATACCAGTGGTGTGCAGCTTATTTGTGTCCCATGGCAGTGCTGGATGCAGCTGTGAGGCGAGAGGCCATGGCAGTTGTTCCCCTAAGAAAAAGGAGGTTGTGTGTCAGTGTGTACATGTACCCATGAGCCAGAGTGCACGTGAGTAATGGAAGAGGCTTGTAAAGCTAAACATCAATGAGGCTTAAAAGGTGTAGAAAGAAACAACTGTCTTAGTATGTCACTGACATTGTGTTTGTTTATCCAAAGGTGCACATTAAATAAAACAGGGATCAGCGTTTGAAGCACAGAGACCCACCTGTCTCAGTGATCCTATTTTGATTACACTGAACAACTGAATTCTATAGAAGATGTGAAAACCAAGGTGGGGAAGCACTTGCTACCCATTTTTCATTTTTGAAGTGACATAAATATAGGTCTGATACAATTTGTGAATGTGCGCTGTCCTGTAAAAATAAAAGAATAAATGTTAGCTTTCTAATATTTCGTATTGATTTGGGAAGTTTGAAATGTCAGTGTTCCTAAGTTTATTTAAGGTATGTATTTGAGAATTCCTAACCGTGTTGATAACCTCTCCATGCAGTACTGGTACTGGGAGCTGTTTTGCAAGTGTTTCTAACCCTTTTAATGCTAAATAGCACCCAATTTGTTAACAGAGAATTTTGTAGCTGTATAAATATAGTGTTTGTTGTGTGCAACCTGGTGCAGTTCATAATTTATTTTTAACTTCAGATAAAGACACAATATACAAGGATTAACTAAGAAACATTAAAGCTGAGAGCGAAATAAATGGAGATATTTGCTTGTCCTAGGCTGGAGCATTATGAACTAAAGTTCGGAATGAAGGAAGAAACTATAATGTTACAGAAGTAGAATGTGGTTAATAGATCTAAGGCCAGGCAGCTAAATTAGGATATTTAATGTCTTGGCATAATTGCAATCCTGTTACGTATTTTGGTGCAAATTGTTCGTACATATTCAGTCTAAGTCTATTTCCTGCTGTTTTGGAATATTCTCTTCTCCCATTGAACTGAAGTTACATGCGAGCACTGAACACAAAGCTCAGAAGGACAGCTGTAATTATATTCCTGTGATTTAATTTGACAGCACAGGCATCAAACAATGGTGTCCAAAGCTGGAATTTGCAACTAAACCCACTAATTAGGTTAAGAGCTAAAATAGCAGTAGTGCCTACCTGCATCCTTAGGCACCTAAGTACCTTTAGAACACAGCCCCCTAGCCGTTCTTTTTGTAGAATGGCAGTGATAATCATTCCTCACTTTGCAGTTATCCCAGGAACACAAACACACCGAGGTGTCTCAATCCCACTATACAAGGGGCAGCAAATGAGAGGATCCTTCATGTCCCAATCTCTTTTACTCCTGGTTAAAGGCAGCCTATTGTGCTGACTTTCCGATGTCTGCACCAACAGCTCTGTCACTTCAGCTTGCATAGAGCCTAATCCATGGAGCAAGTAGGGTGCCAGGATTCAGGGAAGCCTGTGGGAGGAGCATGCTGTATTTTGCATTGCAGGTTTTCAATGGTCACTATTTCTTACTGTCTTATAAGCCACCATTTTTACGTGCATTGGGGTGGAAAACTTGCAAATGCAGTGATTGCTCTTAAAGCAACTGTGGATAGAAGTGGGTTTGGGCTGTGCTGGTCTTGTATGGACAACCAGTGGGATTTTCTTGTGCTCTGGCTGATTTCATGACACTGACTTGAGCCAGCATTGTGGTTCCCCAACTGTCCCGTCCCTGTTCCACTGCCAGAGATACAAGTTATGTCTGTTTAACAACTGTTTGCAGGGGGGAAGGTGTGAGGAATGTCTGGCTTTTGGTTGACTCTGCCTGTGGAACGGCAGGATCCTTTCACCAGGAACTCAGGAGTGTCTATGGGAGAAATATGGCTTAAAACAAAACGAAAAGCATAACCTAAATGCAGTAATGAACAAAAAGTGAGAGTATTGTAAAAAGATGTCCTGGAGGATTTATGAATGTTTTCTGCCTGTGGCTCATATGGGAGCATTGACCACATAAAGGAAAATCACTTAGACTGCAGATTTTTATATTGACTACATGAAATTAAATTTATTTTAAGGAGAAACTAAACCAAATTCTCCTTGTTACTCTGTTATAGCTCCAGAAGTACTATTTTGAAGAGAATATTTGCCTCAGATTAATTCTAACGTAAATAATCTGTGTATAGAAACAGAATATTTTTAATAGCACAGCTGCAAAACAGTTGTTTTAACTGTAGGAAACTTTTTTTCCTCATTGGTCAGAGTGTTTTCTCTCAAAGAAAGGAGGCATTCTGATTTTGCTACCTTAAGTTTTCTACATTCAAACTATTTGAAGGTGGTGTTAAGTCACTGGCCATTTTTTTATATACAGAAGGCAGCAGTATAGATCCAGATAACATAATGGAAGAACAAGTAGTTATTTTCACTAGAGCAGCTATGTTGTAAGGTTGCAATAAAGAGGTAGTGCAAGTTCCCTTACAGTTTTACATGCCCACTTATGCATTTTAGGACATACTTCTGCACATGAATACTTTGGTTGTTACAATTAATAAAAAATAATATTCATGATTTTTAAAAGCTGATTTTAATCTTCAAATAGGAATTAACTTTTTTAAGTTGGCCAGCAGCAGCTCTATAGGTGAAAGAAATAAAAAAATTTTTAGTTGGCAAAGTCCAAATGAAACTCTTAATAGAAAAAAAAAACTGTGTGAAAAGGTCACTAAGATGCCTGTTATGTCCTAACATTCTCAGGTAGAAAACTATTTTCCAAAGGTATGCAGATTTGAAAACTATTTGTCATCTTTGGTGTAGATAATGAACCTAAAAAACTGGGTGGGTTCCTACATGATGGGCTCTACCTTTTGAAATATGAGGTGACAGGTCATGTTGTTAAACCCATTAGTTGGCAGAGCCCAGGAAATAAATTTAAAATTGCACATAAATAATGCAATCTTAGAAGTTCTTTAAGTAAGCTCCTAAGTGGAAAGCTTTGATAGAGAGAGAGGTAGGTGTAATGATAATAAGAAATACAGAAATGAATTAGTGGTGTCCAGAAGGTGAACTGGGAAGGGTTTTTTCCCCTGTCTTCAGTATACAGATTTGGCAATATTCACAATGAATTAAAATGTTACAAAGCATTTTTTTTCTTTAAAACATACTCTGCAGTTAAATTAAAGATGTTTTTGAGTTCAGGGGCACAGAGGATATTCTTGGAACAGAGGATGCAGTTATGAAAATATTCCTGGTGCACTGGTATGCAGTGGCATCCCTCAGTTTTCTGCAGCTCAGGATGTGTCTTATAGCGCTTAAATATGCAGTTACTTTCTTCAGCATGGTGTTCCAAAGGGCCACGGCAGACCATGACGAAGAAAACGACATCTCCATCTGATATTGTACAGATGGAAGCCGATTCAACCTAATTGGACTGAAGGCCCACACTGAGACCCTCAATCACCTTGTCCGTGAGCTGCTTTTTGCTGATGATGCTGCCCTCGTTGCT
>JAWWEU010000040.1:65981161-66005850 GCA_035583155.1 Acropternis orthonyx | reverse complement strand
GCACTTGTTGATCTTTCTTGGATATTTTTTACATCTTGAAATAATGCTCGTTGCCATTAACAAGATATCACAGTTGTGAGATGAGGACTTGGAGTAATCTTTGTTTCATTTCAGACTTTTCTGAAGGTATTACATTCTGTTGTTTATTTGGTAAGTCATTCCCCAGTCTCTGGCACAAGGGCTGTGTCATTTGAAAAGAGTTTGTCCAGCGAGGGCTTTGATTGTCAGAATGTTGATTAACATTGGCAATTTCTTGATATACACAATGGAGAAGTATTGCTGAATTGCACCCAATTACTTAGATGGAAATTAAAAATTAGGTTTCCTATAAAGACTGCTGTTGTCACTCCAAGGGTCTTTCTCCTAGAAGCTGCCACAACTCTTTGGTTATTTAATCCTTATTAGTAGGGTTGGGTGATTTTTTTTTTAATTATTATTTTTATTTTTTTCCCCCTCAAACTGCACCCTGTCATTTTTAAGACCTCAGTCAACTCTCTTATTATTGATTTTTTTTAAATTACTTTTTTTAATGTAGCAATCTCTGGTAGATTTTTCTAAAACTTGTTGTTTTATAAATGTAACTGCTTGTTGAAATAAGAAAGCATTGTGAGAAATTTTAACTATACTTCTCATGTTACTCATACATATACTGAGCATTCTCAATAGGTTCTTCTCTCTTTGAGTGAGCTTAAATTACATTTTCATTATTAAAATAGAATGAAGAAATAAAGTTGTTTATTTCTTTGTGTTTATCTTGAAGGCAGTGATAAAATATATATGAGCAATATAAAAACCACTTTTAATTCTGCAGGTGTTGTGAAGTGTATTTCTGAAGTTATTCCAGCAGATATTGCTTTTCAGAATTCTTTCTATAGGTATGGATTATGTGACACTTGTCTCAAACTTTTTCTGTTTGCAGACTGTAGAAAAGCCTCCCAGTTCTTACTTTTCAATGTTTAGACAAGCAGACTAATGGAAAAAGACAGATCTGATTGATTAGACATCTCACATGATGCCATTTGATGTCCAATACAATGCATCTTGTGGTACAAGAGATAAAGCCATTTGCTAGAAGGCAATATATTGGAAAACTGTTATGTTCTTACCAGAAAAAGGTCTCCCCATATACTCTAAATAATGAAAAGTGAGTGTTATCCTTGAAAATCAGTTTAAGGGCCAGAACACTGAACTGAGTCCCTGCTGGCAGAACCTGTTTTCCCGGGGGGATGCTCCTGCAGGACCCTGATTTCCCAGTGCAGTGGTGGCCCTCACTTGTGCTGTGGTGTCCCAGGCACTGGGAATTGCTGCCTGCAGTGCTGGCAGGGCTGGAGCTTGGCAGAGCTGCCTGTGAGTGCCTGCACTTACCATTTATTTATTGGTTTTTTTACCTACATATGCATGTACATAACAGCAGGCTGATAAACGAGATCACAATCTCCTTTCCTGCCAGTTGCAATTTTTTCCTGACAATTCCTCCAAGACTGTGACTTGAGGAATTTCACACAGCTGCACCTACAGAAGCAGGGAGAAAGGGGGAAGAAAAAAAAAAAGAATGCTGAAATGTTTTATCCTCCCTCTGTGGAATATGGAATTTCCTGCATTTTTCTGGGTGTCCAGGGTGTGGGATAGGCAAAACTCTCATGTAGTTCACTAACACATTTTTTCATAAATATTTGCAACTGAGTTTTAAAACCTCTTCCCCCCACCCCCCTTATTTCCTAGATAGAAACAACCAGGAGCTTTGTATTAGTGGAAAAGCATTGCTCAGTTCTCTTTGGTTTCAAGCCCGTTATTCTATGTTTTTAATTGGTCTGCTGGCTCTCGGTCTGCTGTCCTGGTTCATGGGTGGTGTAACATCATTTTTTGCTCTGAGCTGAACACATCTCTCTCAAAGTCTGTGGGTTGTTTCCACTGTTCTGGTTTTCTGCACCATTCCTGCTGTATTTTGGCTTTCTTCTTCTGAGGGAGTTGTAGAGGAAACAACTCACGGAGGAAGCCAGTCATTTGGGAACTTCTTGCTGCTTATATCTCAGTGACTTACACTAATTGCTGTTGGCTATGAAAAAAAAAAAAAAGGGCTTCTGAAACTATGTGGGCAAGACACTTTTGGAGAAAGCAAAGCATTCTTGAACTGAACTTAAACCATGTTATTCTGAACTTTGTTTTGGAGCAAAAGACCAGATTTAAAAAAAAAAAAGAATTTTGAAGATTTTTCAAGGTATTTCTGCTCATCATTGCTCCCTGAACAGTGTTTTTCTCTTTCCTCAATGCTCTTCCTCATCTCAGGTAAAAATGATCTCCTCTCTCTCTTCCTTCTCCTTGATTTGACTGGTTCAGACACTTTGGCAATATTTTCCAAAGCTGGCAGCCAGTTACCATGTGGATGAATCTTTATTTATATGCAGTATTTGGGAGTCAGTGCTACCTAACTCTTAGGTAGGATACGGCCTCCCTAAGAGTTGCTGCAGAAGGATGCCTTATTGCTGAGAAATAGGTGCACACAAATGCAACTGGCACTTCAGTACCACCCAGAAACCCTTACTTGGGTGAAAGGCTGTGATGAGCGGCATTAGGTAGTCACATAAAGTGGCTGTGTCGCTGTAGAGAGGTGAAATCAAGCTTCTTTAGTCTGTAGGTGGTAGTTTGGTTTTATATCCCTGCATAGAAAGAAATCTAGGCATAGTAGGATTGTTTGTGACTCTGCCAGCTTTGTGACCTTCCTAAAATGCCAGTTATCTGCTGTGACCTGTTGCTGTAGTGTCTCTGTCTCTGGTCCTTTGCAGTTCCACACCTGGCAGGCACTGAGTCCTGGGCAGCAAAGTAGATAACCTGGTGGTGTTACCCGCTTGGGGAAACATCAAGTCATTCCTCTGTGCTTCCTTTTCTCCTTCCTTGTAATCTGCATGATGATAATGACTTTCTATACCAAGTCTGTGAATGAAATACCTGTATGCAAAGATTTCTTTATTAAAGAATTTGTAGTCCTGAAAACAAAATATTTCAAACCGCACAAAAAAACACCCTTTGTAAAACCTTGCTTAAGCAAAAGCACACTGGAAGGAACACCACGTGAGGGATCAGTATTTGGTATCTGTTTAGAACTTAGTAGGTCTCAGAAAGGTGGACATGGGCTGTGGGCTGGCAGAATTAACAGGTGAAGGCAGAAATACTAACTTCACACTTACATTATTTAAGTGACTCATGCCTGTGGACATGACTCCTAAGCATGAATTGGAAGCCTTGCCAAAATTTGGGAGTTTCTCAATGCAGTATTTAGTCGGTCCTTTCATGCTTTAATAGCAGCACTGCAAAATCTGCTCTGGTTTCTCATGGACTCACCCAGGTTGCAGAGATCAGCTGGATGTGGGGCACTGTTCTGCACTCCATAAGGCAGGCTCAGTAAAACTCTGGGCTGGATTCACTGTTTCAAGGTAGCAGCAGTTCAAAGCCATCTGTTCTAATCTCTTGCCTTACTCTCAAGACCTTGCTACAGTGAGGTATAGGGAGAGAATGGCCTGTTTGCTTGACAGATTCATGTTGACATGTAAAGTCCATAGTGTTCTAATGAAATGTGGTAGAAAACTGGCACACTAACACATCTGGTAAGAAGAAACAACTACTACAGATAACATTTTTGTTAAATAATGCCAGTAAGTCACCCACTTGATGGAAGTATTGAGGACAAGATGCTGATATTGATACCTTCCACACCTTCTTTAGAGAAAAACTAATTGTTAACACCTACAATAATTAACTATTTTAAAAGTACCTGTAAAAATATAAAACAGTTGGGCTTTGTGTGTTGGGGAGTGGTGGTTGTGGGTTGTCTTGGGGGGGAAGCTGTTGGAAGTTTGCCTTCACAAAGACAAACATAACCACTGCCTTCTCCTTATGGAAGAAGAACAGAAATTATAATTGTGTCAGACACTGAGTGACAGCCCTACTAAGGGCAGGAATAGTCATTTTGAGATGAGCATTTTCCCATGACAGAACATACCTTCTGCTTTATGGCATAGTCCTAGTGCAGAAAGATGTGAAGATTTTATCAGTGGTGGTTTGAAATAACGCGTATGACTACCTATGATTTTATCACTTGTGGGTAATATGGAAAGCCTGTTCTGCCAGGAAAACTTGCATGGCACCACATTTGTCTACCCAAAGCCTCATTTCTAGAGAAGTAATATTTAATGCTACACAGTGACTAAGCTGGATGACCTGGGATGGTGACTGTGATGAGAATGGTTGGTTTTTCTCCAAATATGGCAGTTTGTGAAAATCTGATTAAGCCAAAAGTTCCTCTCATCCCCAGGAAAGCAGTAGCTTCCTTTGGAAACAGAAAAGATTGGTTAGAGCTTTTCCCCCCTCCTTGTCAACCTCACCCTCTGTGTGTACGGGTACCAGAGCACATTGGAAGCATGGCTGGGGAAGGCAAGGAGTTGTGTGGAATATGTACCACCCACTTTCAAACTCTACTGAGGATGAGGCATGTTGTCATCATATGTGTACAGGTGATGAGGGAGGAATTCAGGCAGAGTGGGTAGGAGGTGCCTGGCTTGAGGTACCTGAGCCACACCTCCTTGTGTCATCAGTGAAGAGGGGAAGCATCACCAGGAGGATGTTCAGCTCTCACAAAAGTATCTCCTGCCTGGAGGGGTTCCCAAGGAACCCAGTGGGAAGTGTGCTTTTAGTTCAGAGGCTTCCTCAGGTGGGATGGTTGTGGGGCCTGAGACTTGTTCTCTGCCCACTACCACTTCTCAAAAGTGTAGTTCATGAAGTCTTATTTCTGCTGGTTTCTGGTGCTCTGGGTACCACATTATTAAAACACATGCCTTTTTCTAGGGCGGGTGTGATATTAGCACATCTGATCACAAATGATCTCTGCAGGTCTGCCCCATCTCTCATGTTAAGATCCTATTTGAACAGAGAAAATAAACTAACAGAAGTTTATAATGTGTCTTTATGGAAACACAAGTGATTTTCCCTGTTTTAATTTTGTGCTGAGCCACAGAGACAGTGTGTGATGGTTTAACAGGAAAAAAAAAATCAGCAATTTTACTGCAATTTTAATTTTAGGGTTTTTTTTAAATTTTCATTTTGCTTTTAAATAAAGTTGGTTAATCCAATCTGTCTCAGACAGTAAACTGCTTTCTGCTCTATTAGTGTGGATTAAATACAAACTAATGCCATTAAATACATCAGAGTGGAGTAGAGAAGAAACATGAACTGTGTAATTTTCAGTTTTGTTATCAGTCTTCCTGACTTGCATAAGTTTTACTGCCTTCTGAATATGTGACTGTGTGATTGTCTACTCTCTGCCACAAAATACTGGTGGGACACAACTCAGCAGCTGTGAGTTTGAAAACAGGAGAAGCACTTCTGGGTTTGGTGAGTTTTTCTAATATGTAGCAGGTTTGCAGTATGTCTGAAATGCGCTGCTTTCTTGTGCAAAGTGATGATCCAGGAGGCAAAACAGCCTTTCCTAGCAGGCTTTTACAACATATTGAATAGAAAAGGTATTGCTTAGGTTTTTTTTAAGTTGTGCATTGGCTACAAGTCGTTCCATTAGCACAGTGCAGGATGCCTTCCCAAAGATTTTCCAGGCTCTGTGACTTTGCTACAGACAAATTTTGACATATTTGACGTAGATTCCTATGCTCATTTCACACTGCCCTGCCTGGGACAGGCTCCGAGGAGCGCAGCAGGATCCAGTGGGATTGCAGTGCTCTGCATTATCCAGCATATGAGCTTTTTAGTTAGAAAGCTGTGGTCTGATACCACCTTTTGGGGTCTCTCCAAGAAGGAAAACAGTTGATTCACTGTTAAATCCTTAAGCCTGTAGCCCTGACAGCGCAGCACCTTGTGATTACATGAGGGCCAAGTGCTGCATTTTAAGAAGCAGCTTCCCCTGAAGTGATTTGTTTAACAGTTTTCTGGTGCGCTGGCACACATGGTGGCAAATATTCTTGGCAAACTCTGCATTTGAAGAGAGTTAAAGTCAAGAACAGGCATCAGTGACTCAAGGCCACAAAACATTACAGAGCTATTTTAAGTACCCCATGGAGCAAGATTTACAAAACTGAGGGATTTTAAAATTGCACCAAAACTCTTCAGGATTCTGAGCAAAACAGAAGACAGATAAATGTCAGTGAGAGTCCTGTTTCATATTTTGCTGTACATGTTTTTCTGAACACTGTACACAAGTTTCACAGCAGACTTATTTCAGCACCTTTATCATCCCACTTTCCTTGTTGTATCTCTCAATGTTCTTCCTCTGTAGCATGAATTACTGATCCACATGTGGTCCATATCCTCTTCTCTTTTATTCTTCTTCAGTACTAGGTGATCATATGTTTGAAGAATTGTTTTTCTCATTAAAGAACTGAGTTATTTTGTCTTGATGACTGTAATTTTTCATTACTTTTTTCTCTTAGCTGTTTTGCTGTTTTTTGGTTTGTTTGTTTTTTCCCCAAGGAGCTTCTCACCTGTTGTATTTTCTTGATTTCTTCATAGGAATTGCCTCTTTCGGGGGGTTTGCTGTTGTCCTCTGTGGCAACAATGCTGCAGTTTGCCCTTGCTTACAGTGATATCCTTGAAGTGATCAATTCCTGAAACTTCTTGTATTCACATCGATTCTAAAATGTTGTCCGTGTAGGTTGACCTGTCAGGAGGTGACACAAGGAGAGACAAGTGTTTGTGTTTGTTTGTGATCAGTCTGCACCCCATTTCTGTCATCTAAGAAACTTTGGGGTTTAGAACAACAATTTAATTGAACGGAGTGTCTTGATATCCTAGAAGTCCATCGAAGTAACAGCCATTTTAGTATTTGACAGTTTTGAAGGAAGGTCTCTAGGGAAGAACAATTCAGCTGAATGAGGTAAAAAAAAAAAGCAGTTATTTTTAAAGAATAGTATCAAAACCCACAAAGCCTACATACGCAATTTGAGTAAAGCTAGTATGTAAGATTTTAATGACTTTTAACTTCATGATGATCCTGCTGTGTTCTGCTAAGAGTCTTAGGAATAGAAGTGTCAGATTACTTCAGGGACGAATTTTACATTTACTTTAGTTTGTAGACAAATTAGTTTACTTCTGAGAGTGAAAAAATAACTGGCCTGGGGACATGCATGTTACTTTCCTATTCTAAGAGGAAAATTTCCTTTAGCCACAGTCGATATCTTTAAATTCCTGAACTGTAAGGAAACTCAGACACACTAGGAAAAGAGGAACAAAAACCCTATAGTACCTAGAAACATTAACAGTCTTAACTTACAATCTTGACTCTTGCTCTGCCTGCATGTTAGTCCCCAACACATACTTTATTCCCGAGATCCTGTTTATCCTATTTCTTAAAAGTCCCCATAATGTGAATTCCCAGCCTAATGAGGTAACTGCTTGTCCTCCTTGATGCTTAGCAAGCTTTCTGAAGGCCCAGCCAGCCCAACATTCCCTTCCTGGAGATGAATCCCGTGACGCAGAGCCCTGCTGTGCACTGCCATGTGACACGGCAGAATGGGACGATTCCGCCTTAACACCCATCTCCAAAGGTGTTAAGGATGTTGTAAGGATGCCTCTGTGATCTTTTCTCCAGAATAAAGACGCCCAGGTCACTGGAGGGCATGTCCTCAGCCCTGTTCTGTCAGGTACCCATCACTGCATTCATCCCCTGGAGTCTGTTTGTCCCAGGCCGCGTGTCCCGTGTGCGTGACCAGGCACAGCTGGACTGAGTGCCTTGGTGGAAGGAACCCTCTCGCCTTGGTGAGGACAAAGTCAGCTCCAGTTAACTTTGTGCTCTCAGACACAGAGCAGCAGCTCTCAGAGTGGTTACTTAATTGCATCCATATTCTATGTGATGGATAACATTTCCCACGTACAAAGCTGAATTAGTAGACAAATGCCCTCCTTCATCCCAAGGCAGGGGCAGGGAGAGCACGTAAAGGCGTTCTATCTCTGAAAACAGATGTGCTATTTAAATGCTTCAAGCTAAACAAGGAATAATTAAGGTTAACATGCTGCCATTTGAGTTCTTCAAACCACATATGAAAACAATGTCTTAGACAGCAGGATCCGATGTAATGTCAGTTGTTACTTGCTAAACTTGCCTGACTGAATGGAAAACAATTTAGTTGGTTGTTCTTTGAGGTGGCAGGTTTGTGTATCAATCTCTTCTCTACCATTTTGATGTTATTTTCAGTGCAATTCTTTTAAAATACAGATTCTTGTCTGTATAAATATTGAAACCTTCTACTAGAATTGTGAGTGTTTAACTATCCGAAACCTTGGTGCCATATATTAACTGCCTTTTCTAGAAGAATCTCATCCAATTCTGAAGATTTAGTCTTAAAGCAAATAACTGATGCATGTAAAGTTTTATCTTTTAATTTCCTTTAAACTTGAAGTCTTATTTAGCAAAAGTCTCTCACTGATTTGTAGCAAAATACTGTTTCTTTATATCAATTTTACATTTCTCACCTTTGTTTAGCACACAAGAGATCTAAATATGCAATACTTTTTGTTTTCAGTTCAACATCTAAGTGCATTCATGGAATGTAAATAATAGATATTTTTATTACATTACAGTAATATGGAAAAAAAAGGGAAAATATACATGGGGGGAATCCACCACCAGAGAAAGCTTACTGGGTGTTTAAAAAAAGGTAGGACATGTTTATAAATAAAAATGCAAAATAAAAAAGTTGAAACTGTGTGTATATGTGGTAGCTGAGTGGTAATTAATAAATTTTGGCAAACAGCTTTAAACATACAGAGTTTTTCAGAGGCAGAAAAGGCAAAATAAGCTGCTAGTAAAAAAAAAAAAAAAAAAAAAAAGGTTAATATTTGTAATTCTGTATTAGACCTCTGGATTGCAAAGACCCTTGGATATCTGAGTTTTCAATTACTTTCCCAGGCCAAATTGTTATCTTTTTTACCCTGACTTCATGCTATATAATAAAGGCCAAATTAAACAGTAGATGAGGCTTGGAGTAACCTGGTCTAGTGGAAGGTGTCCCACAGCAGGGATGTGGAATGAAATGAGCTTTAAGGTCCCGTCTGACCCAAACCATTCTGTGATTCTATGAAATACTTATAATATAGATGTATACTTGTATAGTCAATGTCCAGATTCATGTAGTAAATAGATAGTTCTCTCTTTTCATTAGAAATACCTGTATATTATAGGGGACAAGGGATAGTACTTAGCCAGGCTTTCAGGGTCAGAGCCAAAGCTCAGTTGAAATGTTTTTCTTCCTTCCTACTGCCCAAGAAGACAAGAGGAACAAGAAAGTGGGAATGAGAAACAGAAGATCGGCTGTAACCTTCAGGAGCCTCAAGGATTGGTTTTACCCTTGGGTATGTGGGTGAGGAGCAGAAGCTGTGCTCTTTAACTCACCGTGGCTTTGGCAGTGGGAATGGTCAAGGAGAAGGGAAAGGAGGACAAAGAATTAGGGGGATTTACGCCTGGAGAAGTGCATGATAACAGTGTGCAAAATGGCCATCTCCATTCTCATCCTGAGAATGCTGAGAATACTTTCAGAGGCACTGTAAGTATGAGTGTGTATTATCTAAATTACTTATGTGCTCTCCCCAAATTAGAACAACAAAACCAAACAGCTAATTCAAAGTCTTCTGTAATTGAATTCCTTAAAAACACTCCATAGGTAATTTTTTTTATTGTTAAAAAAAAAAAAAAAAAAAGAAATAAATACTTTGCTAGAGTCATTTTATGTCAGCTAATGGGGTGTGAAGACAAAAGCTGTTATTCCTGTGAGGTCACTGTGAAAAAGGGGGTTATGAGTGCAGTAAACTAGACATCAGCATCACATGGTGGTTACTGGGTAGACAGAAGGCCTATTTATGTGGCGAGCAAAGGATGGGGAAAACGGAGGCATTCAGGGATTCTGAAGGCAAAATAGATCACCAGACCACTAAATAGCTAAACTGTCTAACTCCTGAACAACTACAGTGATTCAGTAGGCTCGTGAGGTTTTGGATTTTCTTCGTAGGAAGCAGAAGTCAGGAGAGGATGAGCAGATTCAACTCAAGAGGAAGAAGTTGAGCATCTGCTCAAGAAGTTTAGGGTTTGCTTTATTGATAACTAATACCAAAATCGTCCACTTCAAATCTGTAAATAAAAACCATATTGGCATTAGGGGAGAACTAGCAGTAGAACCACGTGTGCCTATGATGTCAGGGTTTTTATTTGGGTGTAAAATTTCATTTCAATGGACTTGCCCCTAGTACCGTTACAGAAGTAGTAAGGGATAGCAGGAAGCTGAGTAAGATTTGAAAGGATACAAACAGTCTGAGGAAAAAAAATTCAAAACATTTAGGCTCTTCAACAATCTTGACTTCATCTTGCTCTTACGTGACAGCTTGTCAGAGCATCGATCCTGGTTTTCCAGAGTGCAGAGTGAAGTCCTGCACTCGATTAAATATGTATGTGTATGTACAAGATAGTAAAAGCCACAAAACAGTAACGCATTTCTGCACAAAGATGATTTTTTTCCCCTCTTTTTGAATATTAAATTTAGTAGGTCAGGTGAGCTTTGTAACTGAATTATCAGCTTCTGTTCCTTTCACACCATGGCTTTTCTTCCAGAGGCACTGCTGCAGTGATCCAGATGCTTAAAGGCATGGGCTGGTAGCCACGTACTGAAGTTTGCTTACAGAGCAGCAGCATTCCTGTTGCTCTATTTTACTTTACTCCATTCCATGAGAAGGATGTTTCTGTCTCAGAAACTGGTAAAGGTTTCAAGGTACTTTATTTCATTCCAATTCTTACTCTTCAGCAGGAACTTCTGCAAGAATCAGATCCTTTGTACTAGAAACACTGAAATGCTGCACTATTGTTGGCTGGTAATTGTTGTGGCCTTCACTTTCAAACAACTTCTAATTTGTTGAATTATTCTAATTTCACTTTTTTGCACTAACTGTTGCAGTGACATGTTGAAGTAATATAATTGTAGCATTGGAAAACAGTGGTCTCAGTTTCTGACTAA
This sequence comes from Acropternis orthonyx, assembly GCA_035583155.1. Classification (NCBI taxonomy): domain Eukaryota; kingdom Metazoa; phylum Chordata; class Aves; order Passeriformes; family Rhinocryptidae; genus Acropternis; species Acropternis orthonyx. Next base: position 65,994,853 of record JAWWEU010000040.1, on the reverse strand, counting down.
GTGCTTTTGGTTTGGCCTAGGTCTTCTGAGGCCTTGTCCACAAAAGGATGTTTGTCAGAATTGTTATTCCAGTGTAATTATTTGACAATATAAAACAAATAGTGTAATACTCTGGGTGTTCCCTCTAACATTGATGGGGACAGTATTTTTTAGTATAGCTTAGTTCACTTACTTGATATAATCTAAACATTGTAAACGTAATTTGAACTAAAGCAAGACTATTTGGACAGGCCTTTGCAGGAGTTCTACTAACATCGTTCAAAACACACCTTAAATGATTGGTAGGTCTGGGAGCATGGGCCAAGCCTGCTTTCATCCTTGCCCCAGGAACAGAAAGGCAAGTCATCCACTGACTTCAGCAGGAGCTGGATTGGGTTTTCTGTGATTGTTTACTGAGAGGACATGGACGTCTCACTTTGGTTATGTTTCTGTCATTTCAATCTAACACTGAAGTACCTGGATCAAAAAAAAAATCATCAGAGCTAGTTGTTTTAAGCTCTCTGATTTTTCCGTATGCTATTACTCATTTTCTATGAATTTACTGAGTATGGATTGTAACACAGCAGTGGAAAATATACACTGACAGAGGAGATTTATGTATGAGGGGGACACACTGTCACTTGCATCTGTAAGAGTTAGGTCTGATGCCTGTTACATTGTTTTCCTGTGCTTCCTGTAAATATGCACTATATTTACAGCCTTGAACTGCCATGAAGACTTGGGTTTGTATTGAAGAAATTAGTCCATCCTTAGAAGAAACTCTTGCATCTTCAGTCCCTTTCCTTAGCAGAAACCTGTTGGAGTTAGATAGAAACTGTGAAAACTACACAAGTGCTTATGTCATATCATGCAACTGAGTAATTTGATGACAATTCATCCAGTAGTTTCATTATGGGTCAAATGATAGTCATCTGTGATAAGCCACCAAGAGCCAGAGAAGGGAAGTGGGTAAGGAGGACTCTCAGCATTCTTTAAAGCATTCAGCTAAGTGAACAGGCAAACTGGAAAAGACAATGTTTAATTTTTATTACATTGGCCTGATTGTAATGTATATGTAGATTCCTTTAATGTATGGGTCTCTTTGTACCTCAGGCAATATCTCATGCTTTTATAATTCAGTACGAATAAATCAAAGAAATTAGTAGTTTAGATAAGAGGGGAAATGGCACAGAATAGACATGTTTGTTGGGAGAACAGGGAAGGCTGGGAGCAGGTAATGTGGCTGCAAGGTTTCCTTTAAGAAGTCACTGCTTTTTCTATCTTGTTTTTAATAGACTGGGGGGCTGTGTCAAAATAACTATTTAGGAGTATTAGTGAATGGATTGTATACATCCTGTTTATTCTGCACAAGCGTCTGGATTGCAAAAATCCTCACAAAAATCAGTGTGACTCAGTCCATTTGTTGTCAGCCTCAAAGCAGAGGAGCAAGTATAGAGATTGTACAAACCCACAGATGACTGTGGTATTAAGCAGTGAGTTTCACACTTCCAGGTGGGTTGAGAGATGCTTCCCACAGGTCAGTTTTTAATAGATGTAAAGCTAAATACATGAATAGAATGGCAGATCTAGTATTACTCAGATTTTCAACTGTTTAAAACTAGAACTGAGGCTCCCTCGCACAACTTGAGTGCATGAAATTCTCTCTCCTAAACAATGCTTTAGAACATTTATTCTGCCAGAGTTCAAGCTGTAGCCTCTAAAACCATCTGGCCTGTATGTGGGAACTGAGTGGAGCTCTTGTGCTCAGTGTTGTGCTGAGCTCAGGTCTGAAGGGCAGCCTTGCTGTGCTCACCCTGCTGCCCTAGACAGCCCAGCCCCGAGTCTACCTCTCAGTGAATCCTAAAGCCAGGGGAAGGTGGGGAGAGGAAGGGGCTGTTCCTCCCATCACCAGTGATTCATTTGGGGCTAATTGCTGTCTCATTTACTAATTGCAAAACTTACGTTTAAGAAAAGCCCAATACTGTTCCAGTATTTGCACATAGTCCTACTTGTCTCTTTAGTGACAAAAGAAAGGGTTTAGTTTAGAAAACTCTGCATCTTTGATCGGTGCCTGGCAACTGTCCCAGCAGGAATAGTTTCATTAGCAAGCAGCAGTACCACCTCTCTCTAATGGGCAGTCTGCAGTAGATGTGTTATCTGACCAAACCACGGGCCTTGGCTGTTCCCTGCATCATTTATTATCAAAGTATTATAAAGTGTATAGGGCAGGAAATGAGTGTTGCTTATTTTAATCCTGAGGGAGTGCTGCTTTACTAAGTGTGATGGGGTTTTTTGGTTGTCTCTGTAGGCACAACAAATTGTCCTGCTGAGGACCAGGATTAGTCACTGAACCTTACTTTGCTTTTGTGCTGCATTTATACAGGCTTCTCTTGGGTCATGCTGACTCCCTAGGCACGCTTTTTACCTTGAACCTATGGGGAAGTTTGCAGGAGTGCTAATTAAATCTGTATTTCCAGGACATTAGTTGTGCTGGTGGTGTTTGTCTCTTAGAATTTAGAATTTTTTTTTTTTTTATTGCAAAAGGCTTGTTAAGTTTTCCTGTGTGTTTTCCCTAGTCTAGGTCACTTTATGCAGCTGGTGTGGCTGTGTGAGCATATCTCACATGCACTAACTTCTGAACACAAGCATTTGTTAGTTCAGACTCTGTATAAAAACCTTCTTTTTATCTTAGGTGGACATTTGTTGGTGGTTTTCAGTAGTCAGTGCAGATGCTGGAGTGAAATGAGTCTGTAATAGGGTAAATAGTTAAGGTAAAACTGCTTGTCTGTATTTTCCAAAGCAATCAAACCAGGCACAGACTCCATCACACCTTCTGTTCAAGCTCTGCTGTGTATCCATGAGGATGTGTAGAGGCTGAACACCTCTGGGACTGCTTTCACACAGGGGCTGTGTGGACTTTTCTGTAGGTATGAGATGTTTAAAGTTTAAAATTCTGGCTAATGAACACTGGTAATGCCTGCGGTGCCAATTCAGACAGAGAAAAGTGCTGCAAAGTGGGGAAAAATGATACTCTGGGATTGGAGAAAGATGGGATCACTCATGGGTGTGTTGAATGCTAATATTATGTGTATGCTGATGACCACACCTTCCCAGGGTCAGAATCACTTGCACAGGTAAAGGGAAAAGTTTCTGGAGACAACCCCTAAAGTTGCAAGAATAATTTGTCCAGGGACAGGTTCATTCTTGTTTGACAGAATTTCATTTTTTTTCCCAGTGCTTGGCTTGAAGAGCAAGAGAATCTAGGAGGTTCAGTTTTCAGAAAAACAGAAGTTTATTTCTCTCTAGATCATAATGGTCCTGTAGAGATGCAAATAGCAATGTGTCTGTTAGAGCTGCAAGTTGGAATGCCAATAAGAAATACCTTACATATGAATATAGAAATGGGAACTTTGGTAGGAAAAAAGAGGCATAGCTTTGTTTTCCATTTTGCATGGACATAATAGCATAACACAAGTAAAAAAATCAGAGTAGTTTTAGGAATGAAGGCTTTGATTAAATATGTCCTTTACTCTATTGTGAATTTTGGGCTTGAACCCAAGACTAAATGTACTTGGGGACAGAAGATTGCACAGAAAGGAGTGAAAACTGAGCTGTGAGATGGAAAGGAAAGAAACTCTTTTGCTGCTTGTGTGCAAAGGGACAGCAGAGCAGGACCGGAGACACAGTGTCATGACATTCTAAAGAGCAGCTTGATCAAATGCAAACCTGCATTTTAGCTGGTGAGGCATAAATTTAAACCTGGAAATAAATGGAAAAGCCTAGAAAAGAAGCCAAACTACTGAGATCTGTTATACGCAGGAAGAAGGTATCAAACATGAGACTTAAATGGCAGTTTGGTTGCATCACTGGAAGAGAAGAATGTTGATGCAGGTGAACTCAGCACACTCGACAGGATCATTCAGGGTGATACAGTGGGCCAGCATAAAGTGATGGACTGTATCAGGAATGTGGAACTGAAGGAAGACTGCAGGGAAGGCATGGAAAGCCACAGCTGGTGAACAGCGAGGTAGGGAGAACAGGAATGGGGGCAGTAGCTGAGCTTGCTAAGGTGTAAAGAAGGAAGAATAAAGGCAAGGATGTTGTTCACTCTTACCAGCAGAAAGATTTTGATGCAGAAGTACAGGCAGAACAATCTATTAGACATTTGAATGAAAAAATCTCTCAGATAGTAAATTAGCAATTTTTAAATTATAGGGACGGGTTTTCATTGGCTTTACTCTATCTGAAATCAAACTGCAATAGCAGGCACAGAAAACAGTGAAGATATTTTTCCATATAGATACTAGTTGCTCCAAATTGCCCTCACCTTTCAACTTAAGTGCAGAGACTCTTTGGCTCAAATTAATTTAGTTTTTAAAGCAATTTCTGAGGCGTAAGTAGTAAATGTTTCTCCCAAATTAAGACATTCCTTCTTTTTATCAGTCCTTTAATATTTATTTAAAGACCTATAGGTACTACTTTTCTTGCATTAAATACAATTTATTCACTAGCTTGAAGAAAAAGTACAACTTTTGCCATGAAATGTGTTACTTGCCAGTTGCTGTCTCATTAAATACTCTGGCTTGTTTCATGGTAGCTCTAAGGTGCAGAACTTTTGAAAGATAACATGAAACATAACATGAAGCAAGAGTATGCCATTTTTTTCTCTTTTTTTCCCCCCTCAGAGGTGGAATCTGTACTTCTATTGCTCTTGTAAAGCAGTGTTTGTACAGGGATATTTATAATTTAACCTGGGCAAAAGTCTACCCAGCAGTGTAGTGTATGTGATTTGAATAATTACTCTTGTACTTATTGACAAGAGAAAAATGAGTTGTAATTTTGTAATACCTCACCAAGTGGGTTTTTTTAAAAGCAAAATGTCTGTCTTTAATTCCATGATTCTTTTACTCTGTTTAGTGCAGGAAATGAAAAGGTAATTGTATGGTTCAGCTTGTCAAAGTTTTAGGGCTCATCCTGTGCATTCTGCAGTCGTGTTTACTGGTGACAGTAAGTGAGGCTGCTGTGCCATTGCTGAACTCCAGCAGTGCGGTGAACACTGCAGCGTGAATTGGCTGCCTCCAGGATTCCTGCTTCAACCATGGGACAAGAGCGGAGATGTTCTCAGCTGTGGGAATTCTGGGGAGAATGAAAAATCCAGACATAAATAACTAAATGAGCAGAAAAGGTCCTTCGGGGACTGTTGATACTAAGATGTAAGCATAGCTTTTTGAAATTTTCCTCCTAGACTTGGAACTCTACATCCTGTGTTCTTTGTGGAATTGATTTAAGTTATTCACAGAGATTTGAGGAAAACATCATACTAAAGGTATGATAATAAAGGGTGAGAGAAAAGCTTGTTTGGTTCCATTCTCACATTCTTATAGGCATTTATGGTTCTGTAATACTTGGAGAAAATTAGAATTAATTTCTCAGACAGAAAATTGCTTCCAATATGGAATAGCATTCAGAATGCATACTGTAACTAGGTGGAGTTCCTTATGTATGTTCTGCCTTACAAGGTTTGAACAAATATATCAAAGTGGAATAAAAACACCTCTGAAAAGACAAAGGTGAAGCTCTTTTTCACTCCTGACTCTTTGAAACAGTCCCCTGTGTTACTGAGGAGGTGACACTAAGAGGAACAAAGTGCACAGGGTTGTGGTTATTTTCCTCTGAACGCACACTTTGCTGGAATACATTGTCCTTCCTCCCAAAGAGCTGCATTCTGGCAAAACAGAAAACCCTACTGTTTGGAAATACACAAGTGGCTTGATTCACACTGCCAAAACTTGCTCAGAAAGAGTTTCTGCAAAGGACAATTGGTTCTGGTGTTCTTGTGGGACACGTCTCTGTGGCTGGCACTGGGAGCTGGAATGGAATGGCTAGAGAGGGAAGACTCATGTTTAGGTACTTGTTTGTGCAGCATATATGGTGTGTGGGAAACCAGCATGGAAATTTTAAGTTTAACTAAGAGCTGTGGGATTTCAAACTTTCCTGTCCCTTCAAAGGCTGCAGTTGTAAATGTGTCGAATAATTAGACTGTTTAGTTTGATTCAGGCTGATGCTCTGTCACACATTTGCACTGAGGACAGGCTTAAATTTGGGTCAGTGGGAAGTCACCTGACCTGTCTATTTACACACCTTTTCTCCCAAACCGAAAATTTTACAGTTCCAGTTTTCAGAAGTATCCAATCAATTCTTTGTTTCAGCTATTGTCAGGTGAGAGAGGCTAAGTGAAGCTGCTATTTGAGCTGTCTCAAAAAGCGAGAGGATTTTTTAATCACTGGTTAATACCCATTGAAGCCCTGTGGCCAGAAGTTCTCAGGCAATTTGGGGTGAAGTTGCAGGATTCCATGGTCTCCCCAGGAGTAAAAAGGACTGTCACTAGACCTGTACTCACCATTTGCACCAGTAAGTGTTTCTAGATACGCGCTGGCAGTTACCAGGACTTTCAAATCAATTTACCTGGTGTTTCTAAACTGTTTAGTTCTGTATGTCATTTTAATCTGGAACCCACGTCCACATCTTTTGTGAGCTTCCCAATGATGTGTATTGACCATAGGCAAAGGCTGGCTCAGGGACTGGGGCACGAGTGGGGTATCTCAGATGCCTGGAAGGCTCCTGCTGAAGTCAGCAGGAACTCTGGATCTCCGGCCTTTGTTACTTGAAGAAAAAGCTCTCTTTGTAGTTCTCATGTAGAATTCATGCTTTTAATCTTGTTCCCTTACAGTTTAGGGTTAGGATGTGTTGTAGCTGCAAAACTCACCAGGTGACGTGAAGCTGAATCTGTGGAGAAACAGCGCTTTTGCAGTTTGATTTAGTTTCTTGCAAGAAAAATGTGCTTGCTCAGGGTCTCATGCTAAGGTTCAGAAAGAAATTGCAACACCTACCTTTTGCAAGAAGATGTTTGGCAGAAGGAGAGGACAAGTGTGCTCCTTCTTTTTTAATGCTTCCTTTGGGATGCAAAATGGGAAGAGAATCCTGTGTCAACCTTTCCACTAGACCGACAGATCGTAAAGCACAGGTTTAGCTCAAAATTTCAATTTTGATCAGATCTATCTATACTTTATTTATTTAAGCATTTGTGATTATTTGTTCTGTGCTGCAACTTGCATCTATTTTCAGATGGCAAAGGGAAAACTTAGTACAGCATCTGGAGGTCCATTTGAGAAAGGAATGTCCTTATCGGTATAATTACAGGTGGTGCAGTATGCAGGACTAATTCATCTTCCCTCATTGTTAGTCCCAGTACTAACAGTGCCTTTGTCACTGAACAGCTGACAAGTTCAGAGCTGCTCTGGCAGTACAGGGCTGTGTGTCATACCATCTTATTTTTCATTAATTTCCAAGTTTTTCTCATAAGAGTTCCAGTATGAAACTTCTGCACAGGGTGAAACAGGAGCTCTGGTACTGAACTTTTGGCTTCCAGGCTTAGTTGACTCTCTTGGTGCTTATGTTGGCACTGCTTGGTCTTAAAGCTTCCAGTTACAAAATTTTGTCTTTTTGCCTGAAAAAGTGAAGTTCATTTTGAGGTTAATTGAAGCCCATATTGCTAAGGCAGATATTTCACCTATTGTTACATTAAACTGTTCCAGCTTGTGTTTGGTCTGAATACTGTGTACACTGTCCCTCTCATGTTAATTGAGCTGTTATGTTCTAGTGAAATCCAATTATAATACAAAGAAATGAACACATTGAAGGTTATTAAATATGGTATAAACTCCAGGATATCTTCTAATGTTATAGAAGACTCAGAAATGTTGTGTTTTGAAGGCGTCCAACCTTATGTAATGGTACTTTCTTGAAAAATTACTTTATAAAACTTGCTCTCCTCTGTTTGAAACAGCCACCTTTTGTCAGTACATTAGTAAATATGGTTCAGGCACATCTTTATAATGTCTTTCTTGCTCAAAACATTAAATATTATATCACAGCCTTGAAGAAGGGGATAGGGGTTTCTTTGCTTCAGTAGTAAAATACTTTGGTAAATAAGAATAGCGTGGGCTGAAGAATTTTTTGCAAATGTGGATATAAAATGTTGTTCCCTTTATTTTTCAAATTGAAAAAAGAAGTTACTAAGTATCTGTTTGTTTTCCTTGTGGCAGAGTAAACTTACTATTTCATTTCAGGCACGTAACTTTCTCCAACTCTTTAATTTCATGTCTCGGAGTTTTCTGAAGCCTTTGAACGTTTTAGGAGGTATTTTCCTTTCCAAAAAGCCGTAATTTTCTTTTTTAAACACTGGAAGCTCTGCTTGCCCCTTCCTTGTCACCCTCCTGATACAGCTTCTAATACTCCACTCTGTGGTAAATGTGTAGGAGATGAGCCAGGGGGGCCTGTTCTGTGGAGCTGGACATACTGATGAGTCCGTGGACACTGTGTGTGTGATTGTCCCTTGGAGCTTACATCCAAGTTTGTTGTACCAAGCAGAGAATAGAATGTGGGAGAAGTTATTCTGAGTGTGTGTGCATGTGATTGCAGTTTCCAAGGAGACCACCTTCTTTGTCTGAACATGTCCAAAATGATTGCCTAATTGATCTCATCATGTGGGACACTGTCTGTCTTTCTGTCTGCTTCTCTTGTGCGGTTTTTCTTCCACATTGTTAATCAGAAGGTTAAAAAATAAAGTTGTGTTCTGGAAGAGCCAAACAAAGCCCTTAGCCTGCCCGAGTGGTGAGCAGGGGCTGCCCTTTAGTCCAGCCGCTTGCAGTGTGTCACCAGTGGGGATGTGAGAGTGTCGTTGCAGGTCTCTTGCTCGGCTCTGTGCTCCAGCTCACGCATAGATGATGCTGAGCGCGGCTTTGAAAGAGACAGCTGTTAATGCTCCTACTGAATTTCCACTAATTATAAAATGAAAGGACCAGCTCTCTTTTCCTTCCCAAAGCTCAATAGTCTAGTTTCACTGATTAAAGAACCAACAACAAAAAAATCCCCCCAAACATAAAAAGCTTGGGGAAGGAAGAGATGTCAGTCAGTGCTGGGGCTGAAAAGCATGCTGATGTGCTTTTTTTTGTTGCTTGTGGTTTTGTTGGTACTGATGACTTGCTATGAAAGCCAAAGCTCTTTCAAATTTAGTCCCTCTATACTGGAACTGGAAATGAAGAACTCAAGTTTAAAAACACTCGTGCTAAAGGGAGGAGAAGATTGCAGAGGGCAGTAAGAATGAGGTGCTGGGCAGAACAGGAGGTCACTGCACACTGCAGTTCCTATCAGTCAGGAGCACAGGGAGTTTGACCAGTCCCCGCTTTCTTGCTGAGCAAAGACTCCAATTAACCTCAAGAGAAATTTAACCTGAAGTACGGAAACACAATATTATTGAGACAGAAACTGAAATTACATTACAGCCCAGTATGTAAAAAAGCGTAATGAAAACCCTACTGAATAAATATAGTGGCTATGGAAAGAATTTTTTTTAATCATCTGTGTCTTTTTGCGATTTTTAAAATTTTTTTAGTAATTTTAAGTCCTTTTTCCTGTGAATGTAATGCTTAAAGAGGAACATCATTTGCATAGCATGGTTTTGTTTGTTTATTTGCAATAAGTGTCTGTAATCTGTGTGAAGGTGGGGAGAGGGCTTAGTCTGTGTCAGTTTATCTACAATGTGTCACATGGGGCGTAAATACCAGCTGGCACATGAAAAAGGTCCGGGCACATATAAGCCAAGAGAATTAAGCACGGACAGCTTGAAGAGCAGAGTCTGAGAAAATATGTGGAGTTTGCAGCAGCCACAGCTCTCAACTTTCCTGGTGGCTTTTGCTGGAGAGATATGATTAATCTGCCTCTGTAAGAAAAGATCCCCATGAATGTTAGAAGCCAGTCCCTCTCTGCCTTTCCTACAAACTGGAAAGAAGGGAATAGTTTTGCAGGCTTTGATTTTGCCAGCTTCTCGTGCCTCCCTTCCCTCCTGTGAGCAGAGCTGTTGAGCTGCTGGGTGCAATCCAACAGAAACAGCATCAGCATCATCTCTGCAAATGGAGTGACCTGAGCACAGGAGGGGCTCAGAGGGGTCCTTTGCGGCAGTTACAAGCCTTTTTAACTGAGTATTTTCTCCATGTTTCATAAAGATGAAAACTTATGCAATAAGCAGCTTGAGGACAGTTTAAATTACTAAGAAGCCTAGGGAAGAGCATACTTAATTTTATAGACTGAGACCATGAGGTGGGACAGAGCAGGATGGTGAAACAACAGCTGCTGTCAGCACCTGGGGCTTCGCTTAGTGGCCTGCTTAGGGAATGTTGTGCTGGTAGAAATATGCAGTACTGTGAGTGAGTCCTGAATGTCCATCACAAGCTCTATGGTCCTCCCTCTACTACTCTGGGGAAATTCCTGAGCTGTATTTAACTAAAGCATGATAAATGATGCATTTGAACAAATAAGTCTCTTTCCTCCTTGCTGTCTCTCCCCACAAGTTCTGGCCAAGGCCTGAGGCCACTTCTCTCTTCTGTTCTGGAAGAGCGGTATGAAGAGGACCAAGCAGGACTCATGACCTTTTAATTTGAATGTTTTATGTTTTAGCTAAGACAAAACTAAAATTTGAAAATATTTTGGATTTTATTTTTTAATAACCCCTATTTGAACCTACTTGCATTCTCTGCAAACAGGGTACTGTTGAATGGAGTTATCTTCAAAAGGCTGGGCTGCGAGGCAGCACTTGACAGTTTTCCAGGGATACCTGTTCCCTCTGGGAACATGACAAGGCACAGCACAATAGCAATAAAGGGGGTGCTTGCTGAGTAGCAGAGGTGCTGCTCCCACCTCAGAGTGAAGCAAGGAAATAGCTCTCCCCTCCAGTACCTGCCTGACCCGAATGGACAAGCCTTCCAAGTGATGTGTGCCTGTTTTTGGAATATGACATGTTTGGAGCACTGCACAAAGAGAACTGCTTCTATTTGATGTGAGGGTAATGAAATAAACATTTAAAACAGACTTTTCTGACTTGCTTGACAAAATACCTTCTTCTGAGCAAAAGGTTGAGACCTTACAATTGGCTTTAGCGTATTATTTGACAAAAAACCCTATGTAATATGGGTGAGATCCAACTGGTTTTGAAGCATTATGTGTCAGGTATTAGGCAGACCAAGAAATCAACAGTGTGCATGACTGCCCTGTCACTCAGAAGCACTGAGCTCTCCAGACATCCCTGTTGCCTTTGGGTAGTAGCTGCCAGAAGGGACAGGCTTAAAATTTCCTTCTCCAGTTCCCTTGCCTCCCAGTCACTATCTTCTCTTTTCTTACTTCCTGCAACAGCAAACTACCAAAAGATATTGGACAAAGTCATGCCCTCAAAGGGTGCTCTGCACTTGCAGAAACCGTATTTACTCAGCCAGAGTCCCCAGCGCAAAGTCTTTATTTAATCTGCCTCCTGGTGTTTCTACACTTCCCATGCTTTAGAATCTTCAGTTCAATATTCTGTGCCAAACTTAGGCGGATTCAGCCTGGCAAAGCCTTTCTTGTGGGAGTGGTTATGAAACTGAAGTGAATTAACAGTAAGCATGGAAGAGCTTTCGCCTCAGGCAAATTATTTGTCATTGCTATTTCTAAAGTATATTCTACAGTACTTTGACAAAATACATTTTAGTAACCTTTTTAAACTAAATAATAGATTGGAAGAGCTCCTTTTTTCCAGGTCTCTATGTAGCTACTAGACATGTTTGTCTTTAGCACATCCCCTTTCCAGAACACAACTTTCCCTGTGACGATAATCAAGGAGAGTCAAAATATTTTTTCAGCATTAGGAAATATTTTTGAATTTGATTAGGACAGGAGAACAATTTATCACAGTATCAGGCAGGCCAGGAAATCCAAGCATTCTCTTTCTCCAGAAGAGAAGCAAGCTGTGTACAGGCCTGTAACACACATGAGGCAGGAAGTTGCGGGCGGGATGGTCATTCTGCCTTGCATGCTGTAAGAAAGTAAGTTTATGAGGAGGTAGATTTGAAATAGGTAACTGTATTTTTTATGTATTTTAAGGTTTGGTTTCCCCTTTCTGTGTATGTAATTCCTTCTGTAACTGATTTCATAGGTCCTTTCTGGCTTTAGCCTTATTTTCTGTAACAGAGAAGTTGTTCCATTTCACCATGTGGTCCAAAGGGTCCGTGGAGGGAAGAGAACACAGAGATATGTTGCTCATTTTACTCAATTTGAGTATTTTGTCAGCTTTTTCTCTCTCACCCAATACCCTGAGTAGAACATGGCTGTTTCCTTACATTTCAGTGTCAAAGGACTGCATTTGATGACTTGGACCAGTGTCATGGATGTGCATCCAGACCTTTTCAGCCCCTCTTAAAGCTGTTTCCCACTGTCTTGAGAGTGAAAGTGCCAGGGGTAGGCTGTTGCACAGACAGGAATCAGGACATTAGGGCAGCTTTTTCTCATTCTATTTCACTGTGTAATTGTTTCCAGTCTCAGGCTATAACTGTTGCAAAATCAGAGCAATACAAGATTTCAGTCAGCCTTGCAGAGTGTTGGGAGCTAGAGATGTGTTTTTGGTAAGATCATCTGCTTATCTAATGGAAAACTGTCATCTCTGACAGTGTGGATGATAATTAAATTGTGTCACCTGTGGCACCACTTGTTAAATTGCCTTTGAAAACCAGATGTGAGACTAATAGTACTCCATGGTCATTTAGAAAGTTAAAATTAAAAATTAGTTGTCAAAATTATTCCTTCTCCATTTCCCTCATGCTTTTCTAATTTAAACATTTCAGAAGAAAAGTAGGAAACAAAACCATTGATAACGTTCCTAGTTTTGCTACTCCCAGAATAATGCAGCCTAATGTTCAGAAGTAGAACTTTCCTTCTTAGCTCAGAAAACCCTCCTGGACTATTCCACTGACTATCACTGGGCTTGCTGTGTCCCCAAGGCAAGGTGTCACTGGCAGGAGAAAGAAATACGTGTTTCTTGAACCACAGTTAGGGGACCACCCATTTTTCTCAGGTAGCCCTGCAATGCCAGTTTACTCATGTGTGGACATGTAGCATCCTAATTATGTATGTACACACCTTTGGGCAGTATCCATAAATAAACCATTACTGGTCATGGACCTCTGACTGTGTAGCTGGTTCATCAATACATAATCTCTGGAAGAGCTCTCATTATCTCTTCTGGTAGCTTAAAGCTACTCTTAACAAAACACACATGCACACTCATATATCTCTGCCAGGGAGATATTTCATTTACTCCCCCCCTTGCATATGTGGAATTTCTCCCCCAAATTATTTTGGCCTGATGCCCAGGTGTGCTGGTTTAAAAGTAAACCAGCAGGAAAAAAAGAACCCAACTCACAAAAAGACTGCAAGTCAGAACTACAATTTAATAAGAAAATCTCAAGTACAAGGACACAGAGGAAAAAGTCCATTTGACCCACAGAACCCCGGTGTGTAACCCAGCCCCCTGGGGCACAAACAGGAGGGTGTTTGTCAGCCCCTGTGCTGAGCCCCACCTGGCCCTCCTGAGTACAAAGTAAAAGGAAAGAAGAAACGTGTTGGTGAGGATGATGGTCATGGTCTGGTTGAGAGTGGCAGTCACAGTCCTGCTGAGGGTCTGGTCCTCTTCTGGATCCAATGAGAGTGGGCCCAGTCCCAAAACCCCCCAGTTTATCTATGCTTAGGCTCAGGGGGGAGTGCCCAGTACCTTCCCCAGGGTGGGGAGTTTCACAATGGGTGAGTTACTGTGTAAGGTGAATCCTGGCATATTTTTGGAATCCCTGATGG
>JAWWEU010000040.1:65957681-65981061 GCA_035583155.1 Acropternis orthonyx | reverse complement strand
TCCCTGATGGCCCATTAGCAGCCATGACCCCTCAGGCTGGGGGTGAAGGTGCTGATGGCTCTCCAGTGGGGCGTTATCCCACCTGAGTCATTGATGTGAAGACAGGAAACCTTTCTCATCTCACAGGTGTTCCCAAACACCCAGATTGTAGCCTGAGGGGTCAGGTGTGCCCCGGGCAGCTGCTGCAAATGATCCATTGTTAGCAGTTCCTGAGAAATTACATAGAGGGTGTGGAATACAGAGTCTTAGCCACACCCACACAGTGAGAAACTGGTCCTGGCCTCTATAACCAGGACACCAGGAGTTCATAAGTGTTGCTCAGTGGCATGTTGTAAGTTCTGCATGAAACAGGTTTTTATGCTGCTGGACAGGAGAAAGTCCCGGGTTTTGGGACACATGCCACTTGTTAATAGTTACTCTTTAGAGAAACAGTCTTAAAGTCCTGAGTTTTGCACACTAAAAAAAAAAAAAAGCTGTACTGGGTTATAATTAATGTGGTTTTTTAACATATTGGTTTGGTTTTTCCTTTCATATCTGAGGGTTTTGAGATGGAGATGCCACAGGGTAGAAGAGCAGAGAGGAAAAATAATCAAATTCATGCTATTTTCAGTGTATGTGAAGAAGATACAACAATGCCATGTGTGGTGTTACTGTTTTATTGGCATTCAGTCCTGATGCTTTTGGCTTCACAGTTTTGGGGTCTTGTGGTTAGCAGGATAGAGATACAGAGATAACAGCATCTCTGTTCTGGGTAACTTCTGCAGGATATTTAGTGTGCAGGTAGAACTTGGTGTATATATTACATCTCTTCCATCCTTAAGGACGAAGACTAATGGAAAAGATTTATAAATAAACTGGATTAGAAACATGCACAACATTTTTCATGAAGGCAGCTTTCTGACCCACTTAATTGAAAGTAAAGGGATAAAAGTGGATAATTGAAATAGGAATGACAATCCAGTGCAGAGTGTCATTTTCCTAAATGCCTTAACTTAGAAGTCAGTTGTATGTGGAATTTTATACTAAGGCAGAAGGAATGAGAAAGTTTTTCTTGTGTCTGTGTCTTGTAGCAGCTTTTCCTCATCCTACACTGTAGAGGACTTTGGCCTGTGCAACTCGTTAGACATGCACTGGAAGCTATTCCAAAGTTTTAATGGACAGTAAAACAGTCTGAAGTCTCTACCTTGACATTCTAATCATATGGCACAAGGGCAGCACAGTGATCTGTGTGAATGGAACTGTCCCCAGAGAAGTAATGTTCTTGCCATTATATTTAGCATACTTTAATCAAACTAATTTTTAAGTAAAGATGATGTAAAACAGTGCTTTCCTCCCTCCTCAGATGTGTGCATTTTAAAACTGGGGGGGAAACCCAAGAAGTGTAAGTGAAGCAAAGGGACACTCAGATGAGGATATTTAAGTGGCTGCTCAAGTCAAGTATCAGAACACAAATAGGGGGATATAAACGCTCGCGTTCATATACTGTGCCAGATGAGTATTGATACCTTTTGGCTTGTACCTGAATTATTTTGAGAGGCATAAGAGGAATAAATATGAATGCTTGTCTTTTCTCATAAGAGTACATATTTGTTTTTCCAAGACTCTTTGAGTACTTGTACTATCTACATTTTCTTATGTTTTCTTATTGACCTGAATAGAAATTTCATGTAAGTACCGAATAACCCACCATGCAACAAATGGTTTTGGCATTTGATGGTGTCTTCTACAAAGCATTTTAAATGTTATGAGTGTTCCAGTGGGGAGGTTTCTTCTCCAAGTCAAACCAAATTTCAATAAGTTCCACGGACAGTCTGGTAAATCCCTTGATGCATGTTACGTAAGTGTAGTGCAAATGTTTGTTGTGGTTGCTTATGAAAACTGGAACAGAAGCCATAGATTAATACAGATCCTTGAAAACTGCTTTATGACTTATGAAAAAAGTAATATGATTCCACAGTAGAAGAGTAATAAATACAAAGAAATACGTGGCTAAGGCAGCTGCTGTTATAGTTAATACAGTATTTCCCTCTGCATCAGGCAAGGCATAAGTTGTCTTTGGAGGGTTTTACAAAACTCATAAATGATTTGTGCCACTACAAACACACTTTGTGTAGCATTTGGTCTGTCTTTCACTGTGATATATCTGTATTTTGTAAATAATTCAGGGATGTATGCTCATCTGATGGTAACTCTTGACACTTCTGCTCACCGAGGGCTCTGTATCTCAGGTTTTTCCACTGGTGTGTTTAGTCCCACATGTTTTGCCCTCATCTGCATCACAGCTTTCTGAAATTCAGTGGCATTTTTATGTTTTATGCTAAAGCCTAAAAGCCCAGAGGTCAGTATCTACAGTATTCAAAACCTGAAGCTGGAGCACGAGTTGGAAAACAGATCAACACCCAGAAGCTCGATGCTTTGGGACTTGGATCACTGTGTATGTGTGAGAGCAGCGTGCTTCTGCAAAGCAGGCCTTGACTAAGAAAGATGATCTCCTTCAAAAAATGTGACCCTAAAAGGCTTGGCAATATCTATTCCACTTAGAGTATAGAGGTCCAAATTCTTGAGTTGTCTGTTCTTGTGTTGGAAACTAGCCACTCCTACCCAAGGGAGTGTGGCCTGACAAGAAGAGCATTGAGAAAACAAAAATAAAGCGCATTCCTGATCCAAAAAAAGGGCAGGTAGGAATATTTCTAACATAAATTAATCCTGGTTTTTCATGGAAGAAATTATGCTGTAGAAGGATGTTAGAAATTTACCTTGTTTATGTTGCTTATTCTCATCTGGTTTAGACCAAAAAATGAAGCTCATAAGTAGAATATTTTGTATATTATATGTGGGATATAGGACTGTTTTAATGCCTTCAGATTGAACCTGTAATTCATTAGCAAAACACAATGAAGTCGTATTTGCCCTGTGACACACATACTGTCATGTTCTTACATTAGGTTAAATTATCCATCTTTCTTTCCCTCAGATCAATGCCTTGAGCATTCCCACAGAAGTTCCTGCTATGCATGAAGGAAGGGAGAATATTTGGACAGTTTATTATAAACACTTGGACAGAGAACAGGGCGATTTGTTTTTTCTGTTGGCTTCCACTATGAAACTGTTATTACACAGGTGTCTGATATGCAAGCTGGCTACATGGGACACACTGCATCTGGAAGCCTCTTCCCAGCATGCATGGACCCGATATCCACGTACAGTCACTTCAGATATATGAAGTCTGGTCCAAAGCCCACTACAGTGTTCCTGCAGCACAACTCATATAGCCACCTGCTTTATGTATTTGTGCTAGAAATGAAAACATGAGAAAACATGAATGTGGTAGCACGAAATGACCCCACAAAAAGCAGAATGGATAACTAAATTAATGTAATGATGGAGGGAGATGGCAGGGCTCTGTTGCTGCTCTGTTACACAAAAAGATAGCAAAGAAAGGATGAATAAACTTTCTACAACAGAAAGTTGTTGAAGAGGGATGTGTTTGTGTCAATGTAGGATGATTTTTGACACTCCTATAATTTTTGAGAGTGCTGGAATATTTAGTGTAGAAGCTATCTGACCATTCCTGTAGTTTTCGGTTTAGCAGATGTCTTTTTTTTTTTTTTTTTTTTAAGGGTCTTAATGCAGCATACAGAAATATTAATTTAAAAGGCAAGTAGAAGAAATCAGCCATTAAAACTGTCCAGAATATTGTCTACAGCAAGATCGTACCAGTGTTTGTTTCCCAAATGAAGGAAATATTTAGGCAGGTTCATTTTGGGACTAAATAAGGGTATGCACATCTGCAAGTGTGAATGTAAGACAATCAAGAAGGTTGTCTGGAGTGTGTGTGTATTGCTTGTGCTTTTCTCAGAGTAGGCAATACCTAAATAAATGGATTCTTGGAATAAGTCAGTGTGCAACTCTGTGTATTTATAGTGGGATTCAGTTTGAGACAGTGTGTGAATTCTTTTACTTTTCTGATTCAGTTGTTTCTAGCTTGGTCTGCCACAGCCCCAGAAAAAGCAACTTAAATTTATTCTGCATTATCACTTGTGAGTGAACAACCTAAAAGTGAAAATGTTTCTCTTCCATGTGAGCCTAATTTACAGCACTTTGTCAGTGGCCGGCTCTGCCAGGGCAATGAGGCGTAGGGAATGCCCGCTCCTGCCGCCTCCCCCGGGACGATCTCGGCTCGCGGTGACAGCCTGTCAGCCCGCAGGGATGCGGGACCACGTAGGTGATTTACCGCAGCCCGGAGCAGGCGTGGGAATCGCCTCCCACTTCCCAGACCCGGTGAGAACAATCGAGGCGATTGTATCGCTCAGAGACTTCCTAATGATCCATCCCAAATGGTTTGGCCAGGCAACCCTTTTGCACAGCTCGGCATCTACTCCCTTGTGTGGCTTCCCACTTGGTGCTGCTGCAGTGTGCTGGTTACACCGGCGTTCCTAAAAATAGGAGGGAGCAGTGTGTTACCTCAGCCATGAACTTACCTATGCGAATACTGGAGAGAGCATTGGAATGCAAGGAACATCTTAAATTAACCAAATGAATAATCAGAAAGACTGGTCTCCCCAGTCACACACATGTGAGTCTCATGCTAATTGTGCAAATCTCTTAACATTTACTCACACGTTCCCTAAAGCTCTGATGTATAATTCATGGCAGCAACCTGACTTACAGAAAGGACCAGAAATTAAGAGGAAGGATCCTACTTTCGTTGAAGGGAACAGCAAAACTTGAACCACTTGTCCCTGTAATGGGACAACACACTGTTCCTCAAGATCCATTAGCTTTCTCAGCATAAACTATTTTATCTCTGCTCTCCCAACATTGTGTGATTAAAGTAGGACCTGCAGCAGTGATGGCACCACTGTGGTATGAATAGCTAAATCCATTTTGGTCCTTTGCTGTAATGGGCCTGGGGCTTGCAGAAATCCTACCTTCAGCCAGGATGCCACTCTGCATGACAGCACCATTCCCCAAATTGACTTTTGGGTTCATTGATGAAGGATGCTTATGTTACATTTGGAACAGAAGACAGTGCAGTCAGGAGGCTTTAGATATGTGATCAGGATTTCTGTGCTGCTGCCCAAGCACTTGAGTTGAAGAGAAGAATGAGCTGCACAATTGTCCTGGGGAGATGCAGTAATTAATTTTTCCAAAGAATTTTTATTGTCCACTTTGGCTTACAAAATAAGGACAAATGGCCCAAGGGAAATGCTGTGTATATAATACTATGAAGAATAAATATATTCTTAGAAAAATATTAGCAAATATAACTGGGAAAAGCCTTTCCTGGAAATTAGTACATTCATCTAAAACTTGACCAATTTAATTTTCTTTCTAAGAAAACACTGTCTATGACACAACATAAGCCACAGAGGTTGCATCAAATGCAAACCAAAAAGAAGTCCAAACTAAACTTTTCACTAAAATGTGTTAGAACTATCAGAGTCTTAAATTTTGATGATCTGATCAGGTTTGTTAACATTAAATTTTCCCCCTAAGTTTTATTACTTATATTAGTGGGAAATTATTGCTTTTAAATCGGCTGCACCTGATAAACATCTGTATTTTATATCTAGATCCTTGTTTTTATAACCATGTGTGACTTGATGTGACAGAACTACCCCAATATTGCTTGCTCTAAAATGCCTGCGCATCCCAAATGCTGTAGCAAAAGCCTTCTATAGGACTCCTCCTGAAAGAATACTTTCTCTCACTGTCCTTTTAAAATTAAGTAGTCAGTTATATTTCTATCAGTGCTTGGTTATACCCTGAGACATGTGGCATCCATGTGAGCTGTCCCTTTTATGCCAGAAATGTACCAACTGTGTGCAGTTTTATGTGGGAGATGGCCACTCTCCACGATGGACTCGTACAAATAATCTGCCATTTGTAGACTGGGGAGTGAAACCAAACCACCTTAGGAATAACAACCAAATCAAAAGTATTCTCTCTTAATTCTGAACAATTCCTGGAGCTGAGTTTCGATGAAATCCTCTCTACAGTCCTTGCTTATTTATTTTACTTGTTTTTTACACCTTGTCTCAACAAAACTTTCTTTGCAGATTTAAGTGGAGAATTCAAATATTGAATTATTTATAACTTGAACTTTTTATCTTAGAACAAAATACTGTGTTGAGAAAAAGAATTACTCTTTCTGTCCCAATGTGGGGTATTTTTGTAGTGTATCTAATCTTCGCAGTTGATGATTTCCCCATCTGATGTGAAGAAACTTATTCAAGGAAACTTTGGACTGCAAAGATCATTCAGTGTAAATTCAAAGCTAAATTGACTGAAACACCTACTCAGATATTATTCTTGCAAAAGGGATCACTGAAAAAACCTGTCTTGAAAAATGTTATGAAACCCTTGGGGGCTCCATGTAAGATATGACACGTGTGAAGCATCACGTGGGTTATTCTGCTCTGGCTGGGTGTTTGTAGCACCCACTGAGGGCACACAAGTCTGACCTGTGACAGTCAGGATGGACTAAATGGCTGTGTCATGTCTGTCTTTGGCATTAGTAAGAATCTTCAGTGCTTTTTAAAAAGAACAGAGACACAAAAAATAGAATGAAGAGAACTGTGGTGTTTACAAACTGCTCTATTAAAAGCTTTCATTGTAATCAGCTGGTTCATGGAGCTCCTCAATGGAGCAGACCTTTGGGAAAATATGTTTTACCCTGCAGTTTGTAGTAAACCATCATATGAATGACTTTTTGGAGGAGGTGATGTGAACTGGAAGCCGGTGCGGAGGAGTGCCCTGACTCAGGAAGGGCTGAGACAGGCTTTTCTCTGTCAGAATTGATTGCTTTGGGTAGTCAGAGCCTGTGCACTCCCAGCAGGCCTTTAACAAACGTGTGGGATGCCCTGCAGCCCTGGGTACCAGGGCAGTGTCACAGCTGGAGGCAGAGCTGGGAGCTCACCTCTCCGCTGTGCTCTGCCTGCTTTCATGTGCTCAAAGTAAGCAAGGACAAGATGGAAGTTTTAGAGAAGTTATATGCTTTTAAAACCCATCTGACACTTCAAGTCCTTGAACTGTAGCAGGTAAAGATTAAAAAAAAAAAAAAAAAAGTAGCACAGTTGTTTTTGACACTGAAATGAGTCCATAAAATGTATGTCTGTGTGTTGTAATGTACACTTCAGAGGTAAACTTTTAATCCACAGAATGAATTTGTTGCATCACATTAAATGTAACCTTTTACACATGGTTATGTTTTTGCAGAACTCTCTGCTGGTTGTTTCTAAGCCAGAATAATGGCAATTTGGCTTCATTTTTCATCCTTGATTTCATCACCTGGCAGAATATTGCTGACCCCCTGCGACACTAACACCTTTAGCAAACATTGATAGAGAAAAGCCCAATGAAGAGAGTGTCTTTCCTATTCTCTTATTTGTCTTTTTATAGACTTTAGTGCCCCAATGCCTATAAATGCTGCAAATCCAGACAAATTGGAATCAATACTAATGCCACTGAAAAAGTATTTAAAAACAAAATAAAATTAGAGGATGCAAAATCTATGTAGAAGTGCAATAAAGATATGAATGACAGTGGGTTTTAATGAAATACCTGCTTTTGTTTAACCATTTACAATTTCAGAGTAGTAGAATTTATTTTTGGGATGTATTGTGGCTTTATAACAGAAGACTATGGATAGAAAGCTTCAGCCTCTAGATGTTATATGTCCTGTCTTTTGGAGTCATCAGGGATCCTCTTGTAATAGCTCTGGAGGTGGAGAATGCCTTCTGTCCAAGTTCATTAGCCTCTTGCAAGGGTTCTGCCTTGCCTTCTCCCAGGTGATAGAAATGTGAGCTTCCCTTTTTTTGCCATCTTCTAAGCTGTCCTGGGGGCCAGTTGCCTCTGCTTTATTATGGGGAAATGTTTATGAAATTGTTGTATATCATATGTGCCTTAATGGAAACTTGAGACAAATCTCAGCTTTCCTTAATACTCTATTCTTAAAAGCCAGATATTGAAGAAGTTTCTGAGATGTATCTACCATGCTCAGAATCCAAGCAGTTGCACACCATGAATTTTATACACTCAGGTAGTTTGCTGGATGTAGGAAGACTAATGGCAGCTGCTTGTAGGACTGGCACTCTGGCCTGGGTTCTTTTGGCATTGGGAAGATTAGATTTGGAGAATAAACCATGGTGCCAGAGCAGGAATTTGCTCAGCCCAGCCTTCCAGCACAGTCAGCCAGCAGTCTTAGGGCTCATCAGGAGGTGCCTCTTTTTCTTCACTGCTTACATCCACAACTTCAGGGAATTAGACGGCTGGATACCTGAATTCAGGTGGGGTAAATCAGACACCCAAATTCATCTGCTAATGTTGAGCTGCAAGTGCTCCAGCTCACCCAATGAGTGTTCCAGCAGTGCAGGCCCAGGCACGCAGCAGGAGCACTCAGATAGCACCACATTCCCTCTTCATCACTCTGCTCCTGTTCATCCCCTTCCTCCTGCACAGCAGTGATGCTGCTTTAACTGGCCTTCCCTGCAGGCAGACCAGGGGATGGCTGCTTGGCCCCATTCAGCCACTGGCCTGCGCTCAGTCAGACACAGGCATAGCAAGGGCACGTGGATACTCGGGTGGGATTCACCCACTTCCCTAGTTTAGCTCCCTCAGGGAAAGAAAATCTGTTTCACTTAGTAAATGCCCTACAGTCTTGCGTTGTTGCCTTTCTCTGACTGAAACAGATTTTGATGAATTACTATATGAGTTGGATCTTCCTTGCCTCTAGCTGTTTTGGGAACTGCATGGAAGCTGGAGCTGTCAATACCTTCGAGTATCACCTTTCCCTGGGTAAAAATACAGGAATAATGATCACTTAAAGAGAAATGTAATCCAGAGATTTGTGTAGTCAAGCAGACCTTTTACTCTGGATATACTTTTCCTAAATGTAACGTGCTTCAGTGTAGTATCTAATTGGTTAGCACACAACCATTTTTTAGGTTTTGTTATTTGCTCTAAGTTTTCTTTTAGGACATGAAATTTGGTGGCTGAAGCTGATAGAACTTCAGATGGTGTAGTCCCTGATTTTCTCAGCTGCCAATTCCCCGCCTGTTTTTAAAATTGTGCACTCTTCTTTGAATAGTGAGATAATTTTACTCCATATTACTTTTTTATTGTGGCATTTTAGGTGAAGAAGTGTGAAGAAAGATGGCTTTTTTTCTGGTGTAGTCTGCAGTTTATGTCTCCGTCAAGTGCTTTTCTAAAGCTGTTTTTCCCAGACTGTGTGTTTTGCATGGGTGGGACAGTGGGTTATTGTTAGCCTGTTAGACACAACTCGGCTTGAATACCCTTCAGTAGTTTGGGAGGCAAGTCAGCTCTATTTGCATTTGTTCCAGTCACAAAGGTTTATAGGTCAGCAAAGGCTGGCTGGAAAAATTCAACATGCCAATGCACTATTCTTCTATGGTTGTCAGGAATTCAAACGTGCTGGTTTTTATATTTCTCCTTGGTCATGAATATATGATCGCACAGTCTGAAGTCGCTTTGTTTCCTCGGAGCTTGGTACCAGCTGGGACGAAGATGGAGGACGTGACTTGATGCCAGCTTTCCCCCCCGCCCACACTAATCAAATGTCCGTGCGTCTGGAGGCAGTGAGAGGGCAGTGCTCACCACTGAACTGTGGTGCTGCTGCCTTTTTCTCTGCTGCGGAAAAAAAGAGTCTGGCTGAATAAAAGACGACAGTTGTCCTTTCACAGAAAACATTGCAGGAGCTTGATCTCCCTTCTGGTTTGGGTTTTCCTTTGCTCCTGTTTCTGTTTAAGTGCGTTTCGGTTACATCCCGAAACGTTTCCTGGTTATCTACGTGCAAAGACTATGTGGAGATCTTCATTTATGCACAGACTGACTAAGAATAGGCATCTTTTAGAACTCGGGATATGGGAAGCTGTTCACATAGCTTTAATGGTCACTCATAAAGATGTCTCCTGGAAACCTTGGTACATCACAGTAACCTGATCTTTTGGCAACTTGCATGTAAAGTTTAAAATACATACTGCAAAGAATGTCTTCCCCAAAGAAAGCATTTCCTTAGCTTTGTTTTTCATCCTCCAGTTTTAGAAGACGTTTGGCCTTTTGCAGTTCTTAAAATGAAAAATAGATTTATCCACTGTAATTTGATTCCTTCCAAGCTGCATTTTGAATTTTAAACGGTGTGACTGCATTGTGGGGGATACTATTGCAGGTTTGCTAGGAGCTGACATCTCCTTTCCAGCCTGGCTCACTATGGCTCATTCCCCTGAAACCGGTAAGCCCCGCTTGAGTTGGACTGATTTAAAGTCTGTTACCAAAACCACTTGCCTTCATAGTTGTACCTTGAGCTCTGAGATTTTTCTTATGAGGGAATAATATATGCCAGATCTCCTTTTAATACGCTCATTGAAAGGCAAACTGTGACCTTCCTTGGGCTGTTGTAGAGACTTTCTGCAAAGTGGGAGCTGCCTTGAGGAGAAGGCAGCGAAGGGACCAAGGGGCTGCATCCGCAGCTCCCCCTCCGCCGGCTGCCTCCATTGGGGCAGCCAGGGAGCCCTGCTCCTTCTGAATGCAGGATTCGCTGCCAAGTTGGCACCGTGGTCCGTGTTTATAGATTTAAATTCAGCACATGGCTTTAACTCTTCAGCTGCAAACAATCCCCCCCCCAAAACTAAGCGCGTAGGTATAATCAGTTCATTGTCTTTCCCTTGCGAAGTTGCGTTTGACCCTTGGAAATCCAGTGGAGAACGCTATTTGAAATGCCATCTTGGGTAAGACACATGCAAGGAGCAAAAGCATGTTTTACATGGAAATGTTTACAAATATTAGACCTCACTGTGAAAAAGCAGCTCCTAAAATAAACATGTAAAAAAATCACGTAAAGTATTGATGGGAAGATAGTCTTTAACAGATGAATCATTGAAAAAGACTCCACAGTTAGAATACTAATAAGCACCAAAAAAAAAAAAAAAAAAGTTGTTTATATACCTTCTTTCTCAGCCTACACAACTACTAATGTGGTGCAAACAGCATAAAATTGTCAGTGGTTGGAAATTCTTCTGGGAAGAGCGTTTCATAATTTGGTTTTTTTTTTTTTGCTCTTAAATCAGTTTTGTAGCAAGATTGTTTTAATAAATATTTCAATCAGTTTTCACTATTTTATTAAGCAAAATATTTTGCAACAAGTATAAATTAATTTTAAAAGCACAACTGATTTATTAGGAATAATTTCCGCAATTAAAGCCATATTGCTCCATGACTTTAGTACTTAGTAAAGCAGCAGCGATAAGCTGTCTGAAAATGTAGTCATGCTCTGAAATCTAATGTGAATCTTAGCTTCAGAATGGACAAATAAACATTTAATACAGTGATTGGGTGAGTACCGTCCACCCAGGGAAAGCGCAGGCTGAATCCCACCAACTCCAGGCACTTGTTAAGGTTTGGGTAGGGACAAAGAAGCAAGGAAATGCAATTTTCAAGTTTTTATCTGCAGCCTTTGATCTGAATCAAACATTATTTTCTAACTTGCTCGTGTGCTTCATACTTACAAGCATCTCAGTTATTACTCTATTGGATACACAGATAATATGGGTTTAGCAGCTGTATTAAATAATTATAATTACATCAGAGTTTGGAGGGGGTTTGCTTACTTATTTTTTCCCAATAATTTGCAAGACATAAAGTACTTTCCATGTGACAATACAGCTCTTTCATTCACTAATTATTTCCTTTAGCATTATCTTCTGAATGCAAGCAAGTAGTAACCGATCTGTAAAACAGTAATTTGATAAGTCCAAAAGCAAGTCTGCACAGTCATCTATCCTTTTTGGGATTTTTAAATATTTTCATTATCATGGGTGTAATGGAGCTCATGGGAAGCTTCTTGGGTAGCTCTGAAAACAGACAAAGAGCAACAAAGCAACTCAACTTCGTTGTAAACACATAAACATTCTGGTTTTAGATGAATAAAATTTTCTCTTACGTTTTTCTCTCAGACCCTGTTGAGTGTGCTGGTACAGGATGCACTCTCAGAGTAGCTTCCTTTTTGACAGTCACTTTATTCTTAAAACTGAGTGATTCTTTCATAATGCATCAGATTTACCAAACTAATAATTTCTTGGCATTATTCTTTCAATTCACACGTGTGTGTGTCTATACATACATATGTGCTCTTTTGTTGTCTCTGGGGTTTTAAGGAGGTGAGAAGCCCACAAACGGAAGAGATTTGTATTCTCTAACAGTTCATTTGCTGTAAAACAGATTTATTTTTATGAAAATACACACTGTTTTCCGAGTTAGTGTGAAAGATGCTTCATTTGTACAGATGCTAATGTTGGAAATGCCGCTCTTACATAGTTCTTCCTTTTATTGGTGTGGGTTCCGTCAGCTCCTACTGATCACAAGGAATGACCAACTCCTTGGATCACTTGTGAGCGAAGCCAAAGTTGCAGGCACAGCTTGGATGCCCGTGGGTGTCCTGGTGTAGTGGATTTTTTCGGGGTTGCAGCCATAACTGGTAGGTGGATTTTGTTAGTTGTTGGTGTTTGGGGGATTTTTTTCTTGTGGGTTTGTTTGTTTTCTTTGAGTTTTGGGGTGCCGGGGAGAGGATTTGTTTTGTTTTCCATTTTGTTTTCATGGAATTGGTTTTGAATAGTGGAGGGAAAATACAGAAATTGGATACTGAGATTTCAGTGCCACAGAAAAGGAACAGCCCACTGACATGCTGCAGTAATTTTGGATGACGACAAATCCTTTAATTGGGTGTGTGCAGTGCGAGGACATTTATAGAGATCCTGTGGATAAGGTCGCTGAGAGCTTGCTGTTTTCCAGAGAAAGAAAATAAAATAATAAATCCACCTTGGAATATTGCTTTATTTTACGGCGGGAAAATAAGAGGACATGGGATTTCCTTACCTGGTTTTCTTCTTACTATTATCTGTGGGGGTTTTTAACGTGATTTAATGACTCTTTTAAATATGATTTCATCTCTGTGAATGTCTGACCTTCTGTTTTTCAGGTCCTCTGCCTCAGGACCTCAGGCTGTGTTCAGACCCCAGCAATACACACCCAGCGCTCTGAAGAGGTAGGTTGTTTTGGATATTTCACTGTTATAACAAATGACAAAGGGCATTTTGAATTCCCTGGCCCTGCCAGAGGTAATGGAGAGGAGCACAGGAGCCGCAGGCCTGTCCCATAAGAAACGTCTCTCTTGCCAATATTGCTGTGTTGTATTTCACATGAATTTCCCCCTGTAAGAAGGGGGGTTGGATGTTGTGTACTTAACAACAACAAACCTCAATAGAGTGAGGTTTGGTTGGGCAAAGGTGCCCGTGTCCCAGTGCACTCAGGGCTGGGTGGGGGCAGGACTGGGTGCAAGGGCTGGAATGCACTGGGACGGATGGGATGGCATCCTGGGGATTTAGTCAGTGCAAAGGCCTGGAGGAGAACCCACAGTAGGAAACTGGTGAAACACAGGAGAAAAATCGGTGCTCTCCTTGCATCAAGGTCTAGACCAAGCTGATCCCTCCTTGTCCTTCCTGCTGTCACCACATGAACACCAACTTTGACACCTGTAACTGACCTGTGAGATGGTGCCACCACAGACTGAGCAAATGAAAGCGTGACATAGAAACAGGCAGAAAAGTCAGTGAGTGGACTGCCAGCCATATAAATTTCATGTTTTCCTTAGAAAAAGAGAGGTTTGCATTTGTGCTTAGCAGACCTGTCATTTGTCAGACATGAAACTGAGTTAGGTATTGTATATAGTCCGTCTGGGATATTTTTTGCATAATCAAAGGATTCCACTCTGCAGGGAATGTTGGCCTGGAATTTGGTTAGTTCTAACTGCTCTGTGTAAATTTTGGGTGTTTGTGAGCAGGAAGATACTGTGCTTGGTTGGGGTCCTGGAATGTCAGGTGGGGAGTGCTCCCTTCCCTTGGTGGGGTTGGAGCACTGCTGCTGGAGGGGGAGCTGTACCTGGGCACTTATAATGTGGAGGGGTTATTTAAAGAATAATTGCCATTAAATATTAATACTGCATTTTAATTACATTGAATGATTGCGAGTCTAGTTCTGCAGCAGTTTTCTTTTTGTGTGTGCATGCAATGCTAGAAAATTTTAACTTGTGCAAGAGATACAGGTGAGTAGTTAGCTCTCAAGGGCATTTTATAATAATTCACCTGGAAAAGGTACTTCTAAATAAAGCAAAAACAAACCAAAAACCCCAAACTCAAATGTAGTTGGCTCTTTTCTGCTGAACATGCTTTTTTAAGTGTCCAGATGTGGATATTGATGCTGTGTGCATGCCATGGATTTATTGTTGCTGCCCTGTCTAGCAGTATGGCAATACCAGCCAGAGAAACTGCTTTTCATGCATTTTTAGCATTAATGCAGCTCTTTCATGACTTCCTCTAACATGCAAAATTATCTGTTTGCTCAGAAAGGCAGGAATCTAAACTAATCATCTACTCAAATATGGTTTACACCTAAAAAAAGAATTACAGTAGCTGCAGTATTCAGTTACGGATCAGTGGCCCAGTTTCAGGATCTGTAATTTGGTGGAATGGCAACAGTTTTATTCCTCAAGTGGCACTCACTTGTGTGCGAGTTACAACTTCAAGCCTATGAAAGTCTCAAGGTACCAGACTTTGGAAAACTGTAGCATTCCGTTGCATAAGAAACATGTAAAATATTTTTAGGGAGTTTAACACTTACTGACACTCTGATCTCTGCCCAGCAAAGCCTTTGGTAACCAAAGTAACTGGCTTCAAAATGCCAAGACTAAAGTAGTTTGTATCAGCATTGCATGACTCAAGGAGATTTGTACATGTGGTTATGCCATTGGTGTGTTGTAGTTAAATGTGCCCTGGTTTAAGTGTCTGGAATATCACTTCACACGTGTAACTCCCACTGATAGGGAGTGAGGGGCAGCGGCACATCTGGGGATGGCAGGGGAAGGCTGTGGGGACTGTGTGAGTCTGTTCCTGCAGGGAAGTTCTCCACCTGCCTGCACAGCGTTTCTGTCCGCTGTAATTCCTGCCTGCAGGGAGATGCTGGTGACAGATGCTCTCACACTTCACTCGAGCATGTCAGGTGCCCAAACATTTGTCTGAGTAATAGTGTTAAAGATTCCATTGTTACCATAGCTTATGTGTTCTTGAAAGGATTTTAAATCAGACAAAGGAATTCACTTGCTAACTTCTAACACATCTGAGCACTTCTGAATAGCTGCTGGCTACTGTGTTTGCATCGAATAATATGCTGGAGTTTGGGCAAAATCACCAATAACTTTTGGAAATGTTTATGGATTTATAAAGATCATCTTTGTAGATGTGGGCTGGACTCTTCTGATGGTGTGAAACAGTCTTATCCTAATTGAATTACTGGTGTTTATACAGGCCCAGCCAGGGATCACCTGTGAACTCTGGGGAAAGAAGTGTGGGGAAGCTTCCTCTGTACTTTGCTTCATCCAGGTTCTGCTTTGTCATTTTAGTGGCCTTTCCCTTTGCAGTTGAACACAGGTCTCATCGTGTGAAATCCTGTCTTGGTTTAAGCCCAGGTGCCAACTCAGCCCCCACGCAGCTGCTCACTCACCCTTGTGGGACAGGGAAAAGAATAGGGAAAGGAAAAAGTGAAAAAACTCATGGGATAACAGAAATGCAGTTTAATAGGGAAAGCAAAAGCCATGCACACAAGCAAAGCCAAACAAGGGCTTCATTCCCCACTTCCCATGGGCAGACAGGTGCTCAACCATCCCAGGAAAGCCGGGCTCCATCATGATTTGTCTGGAAGCAGTTTACACATTTTCTGAGACTATTTCCTCTACTGTTCAGTATATCAACAACTCAGAGTGCAACTACTATTCTTCTGCCCTTAAAATACACCTCAAGAACAGAAGCTATTGTTTTAAAGGAGCATGAGCTTGCTTACCACCTACTCCGATATAACTGACCAATAACTGGAGTACTTTTTGTAAGCAAACCTGACACATGAATTTTATTAACTTTTTTCCTATTTACAAAACTCTGAACTCAATATGGTGAACGTGAGAATACAAAATATAAGAACCAAACTAAAATATCTTGTTCTGTTTTCTTTTTTAAATTTTCTGCGGTTACCAATGTAAGAAAACATATTTTTAAAGAATTTTATCTTTGAAATATTTTTATTGCAGAAAAGGCATACTGAGATTTTTCCATTAAAAATAATCATGTTCTAACTCAGAAATTGGGGGGAAATTTCAGATTTGACTATTATATATGTTTTTAAAAAGGCAAATGTTTAATTTAGTCAATAAGGTGATGAAGTTAAAGTGTTTCTTTTCATTAATACTTGTTGACTACTCTGAACTGCAGAGGAATACCTTTGAAATGCCATTCCTTCAATTGAAATTTGACATTGTCTATTAAAAATATGTACGAGTTTTACTTGTTTTGTAAAAAGGGCCATTGTGCTAAAGGCATTAGAGTCCAAGTCCATGGGTTTCCTCAGCACTGAACAGGGTCAGGCCCAAAGTCAGAGTCTCCATCCACTGCTGCCACTTCAGGTAACTTCAAAATGCACTGCATGCTCCAGGTTCCTTAAGTGACCAAGGAAATAATTTCTAGGAGTTTTGAAATGAGGAGTGGGGTTGTATCTGAAGTAAACAGAAAGTACAGGATATAAAAGCTTCAATGTACTTTTTAAAATAATTGCCCTGGTTTTTCCCAAATGGCAGAAGTTTTCTGCTTGTTTTCAGCTAATTGCCATGCAGACAGATTTAGAGCCATCTGTGGTGGCTCCAAATCAGAGAATTTCCTGCAAAGCAGTCAAGTTCCAGGAGTTCTGTCCTGCCCTGAGTTCCCTTCCACCCTGAGATGTGGGTCGGTCTCTGGCAGCATCTGCATAGAAGCAACACATCCTGTGCTCTGCATGTGCTACAAATAACACATGAATATATGAAAACTCTGAGGCTTTATGCTGTATGATCTGAACACAAATCAGTATGTCTTCCATTATTTTTGCTCAGCTAAGAAAAAGAATTTCTCCTATTTAATAGTTTTATGTCTTGATACTATAAGGCATAAAGGTGGGTAAGGCATTTTTGGGTTATGCTGTGCTGTGGTTGGTGTGTTCCTTCAGACTGTGTTGTGAAAGAGCCATAATTCTCACTAATCTTCATTCAATGAGATTTAATCATAGAAAATTCTAAGTAGGTTTAGGTAGGATGGCAGTTTTTGGATTAAAGATAATACATCTTAAAGTAACAAGTCAGAAATATAAAAGCAAACCTAGAAAAGCCAATAAGGCATGAATCTTTCAATAAAATAAGACCAATGGTAGAAGTGTATTTATTATCGTAGAGTTAAAGTAATCTTTGAAGTGTATTATTTTATCACCTGTTAGGTTTTGTATCTAAATTCAGTAAGTTATAGCTCCTGGAAACATTTTTTGATTTGCTAGATTTCTATCTGCATGTGACTGCTTTAGTCACAAGTGTGTTTAGATTGCGAGCAAACCAATACAGATTTATTTTACAACACACAATACTGGGAGTCCTATACAAGTTTGAGCATGAATTCCTGACAGATGTATCTGTATCAAAACAAGCAGGCAGCACGTGCTTGGCCTCTTTTTTAAATTTCAGGATCCCCTTAGAAATGCAATTGAATTAACACTGATTTCACTACTCCACCTAATTTGTTCAGTCTTTATTTTAAAATAATTCAAAATTTAATCTACTGAGACTAAAAAACCTGTGGAATCTATCTTTGAGTGCCAGCCTGCATGTTTACAGGGAAGAAACTAATGACACACAACAAAATGCACAAACACTGCTTGTCACACAGTCCTGTGGTACAATAAATTCATCAACCAAAACCCATGTTTCAATGGCAGGGGATGTTGTGACAAAAAGAAACTAAGGCTGGACAGCCAGTAGGTGCACTGTCGCCTTCCCCCACTGCCCTGACCATGGATCCTCCTGCCCAGTGGCAGTGTAAAAGGAATGTGCATTCCCTGCAGCCTCTCAGCCTTCCTGTAGTGCCAGAGGACAAGGAAGGCTGATGGTGCTATGGCCTGGCCAGGAGTTTTCATGGTCACTTGGCAGGAAACACCCTCAGTTCAGAACACCCGAGTCAGCCCAGTGGACCCTGAGCTGTCACGAGTTACAGCAGCTGTGAGTCACAGCCCATGCCTTCTGTATCCACTGGGATCCAAACTGGGAATGCTCAGCAGCCCATTACGCTCCCCAAGGCATTACTGGAATTGGCAATTGTACAAAACATATGAGTCAAACCTCACACGATCCTAATATTTACTTAAAACAAAGATGTTAAAGGATAGAAAGTAGTTTTAAAAACTGGTTTTATTTTATGTTGTGTTCCAACACCTTAATGCTGAAGAAACAAGTTTATTAACTTGGGATCATGGCAAACGTTCCCTAACACCTAATGCCTGGAAGTAGTTGCTTTGAAACTGTGCTTCGTAAAGAATGAGGGATGTGTGTTTGGCAGAAATCCATTAGGTCAGGTATTTTACTCTTAGTTTTTAACACACTCAAATTTTAAGACAGTTAATTTTGGCTCCTCATATTCTCCTTCGCTGTGAACTCTGGCAAGGGTTTGCCACCGCCAGTGAAATCCAGGGAAAGATGCTTTCAGCACACAGTGCCAAAACCTGTGGTGATTTACAGACCTTTAGGCACCCTCAGTGGAGAGGATGCCTGTGCAAAAATCCTGCCCTTAAAACGTAGGTAGTATCTCTCCTTCAGCTCAAGCTATTTCCAAGAAGATGAATTAGAGGATCTCTGAGAAGCATCCAAGGACCACAGTGGTAAACACTGCCACAGAAAAACCTTGTAATTCAGGCTCCGGTGGGCAGTTTGAGAAGCAGCCAGTAAATAAGACATGGAGCTGCACCTTGTTACTGAGGAAAATACAAAACAGGGTAGCTGCCAATATTGGCATTGTTTTGTTCCATCCAGTTTCTGAAGCTGAGCCCTCAGAAAAGATGGAATACAGGCCATGAGTAAGAATTGTACCATACATACAAGGGCTGTATACAAGAAATTACACTTGGTGCACAGCAGATTTTATTCCTGTTTTTCTCAGCTTGAATCTATACTCTTTAATCCCATTTGAACAAGATTAACCCTTGTTTAATGCAGTTCTGACACGTGTCCGCATGTGAATGCTTGTGCCGGTCGGTTCTTGCAAGCTGGGGAGGTTAAAAGTGAATTACATAAACAGATTTTTATCCTGTAGCAGTCTACTAAGATCCAAATGAGTCATCAGGAGGAGTGGAATCCTCTAAGTCATCCCACCACACTGCTACTTGAGCCAACTGCACCTCCATAGAGAAACAACACAGAGTTGTTGGTGATACCCTGTTTTCCCTTCACAATGTCCTGGCTTCCCGGCATTGTCTCTTTGCCACCTGCTCCCATTTGCTTCCCCAGCCAAGAAGCCTGGTTTCTTTCTGCAAATAGTTTCAGCTTCCCTGCTCAGACAGAGTCTACTCCCACATTCCGCACACAACTGTCAGTTTATTGAGGTCCTTCTCCCTTTTCTTTCTGATGTTCTGGTTTGATAGCTTTAGTTCTTCCATGCTGAAATCAACCACTAGGCTCTCAGGATGCCAGCAGGACAGACATTAGGAGCTGAGGATGCTGTTTCTGGTGCCCAGGTGGGCAGTCCCACCATTTCGGGTGGAATGACAGAGCTCTGGTATAGGGCAGGGGAGGTTTGTCTGCCCCTCACCAGCCAGGACAGCTGTGTGGTTTGTGAAAGGGAAGGCTTTGGGGTTTTCTCCTGTTAAACCTGATTGAGTCCCTGGCCAGTGTACACAAGCTGATGCTTTCACACAGTGACAGCCTGGCCAGAGTAGAGTGGCAAACTCCACTTCCTTACCAGGTAGTCCTCCTAAACTCTGCTCCAGACGTGGGGAAGCAGGAGCTTCTCAGAGAAGAGGTTTCTGTAATTTGGCAGCATGACCAAACAGTGGAGCCTTTGATAGGCTCCTGCTCAGAAAGGCCAAAGCTCTTTGCCTGGAGATTTTCAAACGAGTTATCCCAAGGCACACACACACACCTGGGGAGGGACATTTTCAGCCAAACAGTTTAAGTTCGGCAAACCTTTTCAGCAACTGAAAATGCAGTCCTGTAACAGGAGGTACCTGGCAATTGTGCTAGGACCCCCTACCATATTTTTTGATCATTTAATAAAGCAGTGAAGACAGTGAAGATTTTTAAGGGAGTGCTTTTTCCATTAGAATTTAGTAAGGTACAACCGTGCAGCTTCTTCCTATTCCTTTGAGTTACAAAACATAGATCATTTTAAGCCAGAATGTGGAGTTTGGAATCACTAGCCAATTTCCATAAGCTTCATAATAGTGGGAAGTTTGTAGTTGAACATGTAGGTAAAAAATGAGAAAATGTACTAAAATTGTTACTGACTTTTCCAGTTTTAACACCCTCTGTATGCCTTTATTTCTTTTAAAAGCATATCTTCACATGTTCTAAGAAGTATTTTAGAAATGAGAAATTAGTCTTCATGCTGTGTTTCATCCTTGAGTTTGACTGTTTGGTGTATTAGCTCTGAAAATGTCATGCTGCTTTAAACCAGAGAAAAACAAGGACACTGAGCATTTTGGTATATGCAACTTTCGCTTTGCTCTCATGACAATACTGAGCAATCATCATAAGAAAGAACAGCAAGCTTTTTATTCATTTTGACCTGAGTATTTATTGACACTTTTGTAGCTAGAAGATAATGTCCTCCGTAGCCTCTAAACCCCAACAGGTATCTAAAGAATTTGGGCCTGCCTTCATAAGTCTTCATGGGCTGGGATTTGCTCTGTGTATTGCTTGTTTGTTGGATGCCAACTCAAATGCAAAACATCTGGGTGTAACAAGTTGCTCTTCATATTTCACAGCAGAATATACTTTATTCTGATCTGTGAAGGGGTTAAAAGGCTCCTGATGGTGATAGTCACAGGCATGGCTTTGGTGGGTTGCCCAGTGTGGCTTCGCCTATTACAAGGATAAACAAACAGTGAAAACCTTTATAGAATGTCAGTAGCAGGAAGGGAAAAGCAAAACTTTGTCATCACTGATCACCCCAATGATGTCTCAGCTCTCCTGTGGAGCAGTCCCCAAATGCTTTAGAGAGGAAATGGTGACACTCTGCCAGACATGTGTCTGTTAATGTGTAGATGGGAAAAACTGCTAATGGGAATCATTTAGTGGGTGGCATCACAGTTCTAAAAATGAGGCCCTATAAAGGAATTAGTGTCAGTTTGCAGCCTGTCCTTTCTGTCCTTGTGTAGAACATCAGTGGATGTGCTCAACTGTGCCAATGGGATTAGAGTTGCTCAAAATGAACCTGGTAGGCCACTGCAAACTGAGCATACCTGGCCTGATCCATGCCTGGATAAACTCCCATTGCTGAAGCTCCTGGCAGATCACAGCCAGACTTCATACCCTGCAAAAACGTACATTAATAAGTCAAATGAACGTGTGCTTGGCTTAACAAATGAAGATGCTTTAGTTTACTGCACAGTCCAGCTCTTCTGCACCCCCTCCGCTCCCCCAGTCAAATAAAGGGCCTGTCTGCAGGGAAAACTGTAAGTGATGTTAAATAATAACTAGGGGAATTGAAGATTAAATGGGAATAAATGGCCAGAAGGTCAGAGATGAAATTCTGGAATAGCTGGATGTAAAAAGAGTCGAGGATCGGAAAAGGGTTAAGAAGGCAGGTTGGGGCAGCGAGCGACGGGGCTGGGCAAGAGGATCCGGGGGCGGGGGCTCGGACCCGGACCCGGCCAGGGTAGCGGGGGATCGGGGCGGGCGGGCGGGCGTGTTTCGCCGAGCGCGTCCGGCGGGGCCGCCGCTCCATCGCTGGCTGAGGAGCTGCGCTCCCCCGTGCCAGTTAATCACAGTGCTGCAGTGGGAAATGTTCTCATGGTTTGGAGCACTCGGAGGAGTTTAAATTGCACATTTTACTGGATGTTAATTGCAATTATCTCTTCATATAAATAGCTTGGTAAATATTCTTTTAACCTCGCTGCGTGAAAATATATTAATTTACAACCAGGCTAAGATTTATAAGTCGGGTTTTGTTTTGTTTTGTTTTTCCCAAACGATGAGCGGATTGCAGCAAATTCTGTTCGTTAGTCCGTGGCTCCTCAGTCTTTTCCAGAGGCCTCACGTGGTCGCCCAACGACGCACAAACGGCAGCGTTTAATTAATATTCCCGGCGAGCTCCCGGCCGGGAAAGGGTTAACGCGGCCGGGCCTCCCGCGCTCGCCACTTGCTTTTTCTGCTCCTTAATTAATCATGCGCTGCCCCGCGATTTCAATATGGAGATGGCGAGCAATTATTGATGAGCCCGCGGGCTGTCCCGCGGTGGTGGGTGCGGGACCCGCACAAAGGCTCCTCCTCTCCGCGCACACGCCCAGACCATCAATAAATAAACGAGGGAGCGCTTTTTGTTGCCCGCAGTGCCCTCGCGGCCGCTCCGCGCCTTTGGCGGAGCACCCGAGCCGGTGTTCCCCGCTGCTCCCGCCGGGCACGGGGAGGGGGATTTACCAGGGGAATAACACAAATTCCCTCCCAGGATCCAGCGCCGCGCCCCGCGCTGACCCCGCGCACAACATGGCCGTGCTCGCCCGGCCCCGCGCCCGCCCCTCCTAGAGCGCTCCACCCGCACCATCCCGCTCTCCTGATGTATTGATTTTTTTTTAATTTATTTATTTTTATTTCCCTTCCCCCTTTTTTATTATTATTATTTTTTTAAATCTCATTTCATTCTCCCGCCGCTGTGCCCGCTATCTACTCAATGCAGTGCACGACTAGGTAAAAGCCACCCTACGGGCAGCCAGTTTAACGAGTCGGGGTTTTTGCAGAGGCTTTATAAATGAGGAGCAGTCCAAGATGGGAGGAGGCAGCGCGGAGCGGATGGGACCGGGAATGGGGATGAGCGGTAGGGATAACAAAGTCAGGTGCAGGGATGTGGCCGCCTGTGGATGGGTTTGGTTTTTAAGCACCCCTCTTACAATGAAATAAGCAAATGGGGAAGCCGCGGAGGCAAAAGCCGCATTTGCTGCGGCAGCTGCAGCAGCCCTGGGCGAGGCGAGAGCATTGTGTGGGGAGCGGGGAAGAGCCCGCGCGGTGGTGATGGAAGGACGTCCCGCCCCATCCCATGGGACATCCACCCGGAAAGGTGCGCCTGGCTCCGCTCTCCGGGCAGGACAGCCCCGGCCGGGGCCATCCCGCGGACGCCGCCGCAGGTTTGCCGCGGAGCGCAGGAGCGGGGCTCGGGGTGCGCATGGAGCTGCGGAGAGAGGCGAACCGGGGCGAAGCCGGGCATTTCAGCTATGGCGAGGGGGGAGGGAATTAAAAAAAAAAAAAAAAAAAACCAAAAAA
>JAWWEU010000040.1:65936896-65957581 GCA_035583155.1 Acropternis orthonyx | reverse complement strand
CCCCCCCCCCCCCCCCCCCCCCCCCCCCCCCCCCCCCCCCCCCCCCCCCCCCCCCCCCCCCCCCCCCCCCCAATCAGGGCATGATAAACAGGACTGAAAAAACGGCAGGAGGATAATGTTTACTTTTGAATCCCTGGCCCACTGCCAGGCTGGCGCTGGTTTTTAGGTTAGCAGAGGTTGGAGGAAGGGCCAGACTGAGGCGGGGCTTGCTGCTGTCAAGGAAAAAAAAAAAGGGCTGCAAATTGCTGTTCTCAGCTTTTTTTTTCTCTCCTCTTCTCCACCCCCGCCCTCCCCCGAAAAAAGGCAGTGCTTTCTCTGAAGCTCTTTAAAATGATGCAGAATTTTAACCATCTGCTGTGCCCGGATCTCTTTGCTGGGGCTGCAAAAGCTGAATTTTTATAAAGGGAAGATGTTGCAAAGCTTTCCAAAACCGAAAGCTGTTTTTTAAGCATGTAAATATTTCAGGAAAACCTGTCTTTAAAGAAAGATTCTGTTTAATTGCGGACTGAGAAATTGGTATTAAGAGAAGTGAACCGTTTTTAGCCTGTTGTGATGGGGTTTTTGTTCGAAGAGACACAGGTGTAGTGCTACAACACAGCACAGCTTTGCTCAGAAATGTACAGTGAGGGCAGCTCATCAGTTTTGTAGCCATGTGGGGTTTTTTTTATTTCAAGGCTTGCTGTGGAAGTGCCCTAGATGTAGCTGAATGCAACAAAGTAATTTCTTGACCAGCTACGTATGTACATATGGGAGTAAAATTATTTAATGAGCAGCATGGAGACTGGCAATAGAACCATGTCACAGCCACAGCCTGCTGAGCTGTAGTAGCATGTCTAGTACACAAAGGGAGACTATTTCTAAAGAATAACGGAGAGGGAAAATGCTTTTGAAGTGGTGAAGCTTAAAGGAGAAAATAAAAGCAATCTTTAATGTGGAATCCTTATTTCTTGTAAATTAGATAAACTATTTAAGTGCCATGAATAGCAAATTAAATATTTCAGATATTCATAAATCAGAATATAATGTTTGTCTGGAATAAGAGCTAAGAGAATTGGAGGTTATTGCCTCATAATTCATCTACGTATTTAAGATCAATTAGCAAGTTATTGGAAAAGGAGATTGTAGTGAAATATTTGAGGCATGCAGTTCCTTTGAAAAGGCAGTTTGGGTTTTCTCTTTTAAGATCAGTCAAGATCAGATTGTTACCTGAAGTCACTGGTTAGTATTTGTAACTGTGAGAGCTGTATTTTCCTTAAACGAAACCTCTGAGAGCGAGTACTAAGAAAAGCATTTACTTTCTGAAGCCAATGTAGAGGCCCAGTTAAACCTCTTCATTCAACTTTAATTTATAAAAAGGGTTGCGTTACAGTGTAGATGCCATAAACTTCCTTTATTTTTAAAGCTGAAGGTTGGGGCTGTATTTTGTCACCTGTTGCCTACACAGACAGAAAAGGGGGGGAAAAGAAAATGCACTGATTATGCAAGCTTTTGCAGGGAATGTACTGTTCATCGTTTCATTACTGATTGGTAAAAAACAGCCACTTTTTTCCCTCCACTTTTAGGTGCCCCAGAAAATTGTACAATATGTGTGCTTTCAGACAGTGCCAGAGGAGCATAATGAGGTGTTTAGTCACAGTTTGGATGTGGTATTGGTAGAAAACAGTGCAGGAACTGTGGGCTGGGTTTCCAGAGGAATAGTCCTTATAATCCAAGGCTGCCTAAATCCCAAGCTGGTATCCAGGCAATAGTGGCACTAAATTCTCTGTTTGCGTTTTGTTAGGCTGTTGTCTGCTGAACATTTTCCTTTTCTTGCAAGGTCTGCAGCATGGCTGGGCATTTTGGTGGTGGGGTTTGTTGTTTTGTGGGGTTTTTTTCCCGGTTAACCCTTGGATTGCTGTTGGCTCCAGTTGTTCCAGAGCATCTCTGTAAATAGGAATGCAGTCTGGAGTAAGTGTGCTGTTCTCACAGGGAATACAGGGGTGGGTGGGCTTGAAGGGGTGAATCTTTGTAGAGCACTAAATCTAAAAGTGCTAGCATTTTCCCTTCTTGTGTATTTGCATTTAAAACTCAGTGGTGTACTGGAGCACTCCAGTCTAGTGGGAGGTATGCATCTCACCTAATATTCTGCAGTTTAGAGAACAAAGATTTCTGCGGGAACAACCACATCTACAAATACTTAAGTATTGACACACTCTGCAAGTTAATTCTGTTTTACTGTGTGTGCAAATACAGCACTGTACAGGCTTTGAGATTTCAGAATTGCTTATTGGAAACCTGTTAGGACGCAGGACAGAACGGGACTGGGAACACCTTGATGAGTAGTGAAGTGTATCACTTGCTTATAACAGTCTTTTTTTTGTGGTTATGGAATTGTACATGAATAAATATGTAGAAAGTGCTGGGCTTACGAAATTATTTTGGATCTGGCATGATTTAGTATACTACTTGTAATATATGTTGTCATCCCCTAACATGCCTCTCAGCATAGCCTCAGTGTTCTTGTTTTAATATTAATATGGTTTTTTCAGCAAGGATAATAGCATGAAGCTGTGGATTCAGGTTGCATATTTAGTTATAAATTTAAATAAACAAGCAGTTTATTTTAATACTGATTTTACAGACCTAATGATAGCAGAACAATAATATCTTTGTGCAGTTATTCGCGAAAAAAATAGAGCTTAAGTTGCTGAACCCTAAATACTGTATTTTTGTGTTGTTGAATGCTGGAACTGGTTATTTGAAATTAAGTGGATGACTTTCGAGATACGGGAGGAAGTTGGGTTTATTACTTCATATTCATATTGAATATTTTCTGGTTAAATAGAATATGAAATGTAGCATAATTACAGTGTTGTTTAGTTAATGAATTAAAACCAGCAGATGATAGAATATGCAAAACAGTTTATAGCAACAATCAATTTCCAAATAGTTCTATGTACTATCAATCAAATAAATTGTATGAAATATTTATAATAAGAGTAAGGATGTGTTGTGTGATGCTTGCTACACAGTATCATTATTAACTGTGCTACAGATACTGTGATTGGAATGATTTGATAACCCAGGAGCGTTTGAGTGTTAAATAGGCCAGGAGAGTTTTACTTTTTTTTTATTTTTATTTTTCATTAGTAACGTCAGAATTAGACCTGCCCGAGTGTCAAATCCATAGAACCCCATGGGCTGAAGAGCCAACTGCCGGGATGTTTCTTTCAGCTTGTCTTGTGTTGGCGTGTATTTTACTGCTGCAAAATATACAGGCTTGTCTGAAGATGCTCTGAAAAGCCCCTGACTTGTGAATTTTTCCAGTGCCAATGGACGATGTGTTATATAAAACTCTAAAAAGATGCCGCTGGGGGGCTTGGTTCTGTATTTAGCATGCAACATTTTTTCGGTATATTTTTTTCCCTTTGGTTTGAATAGAGAGCCAAATCAGGCCTACCACATTCGTTTGAAATGAAACAGAAAATAAAAATATATGTGTGAAATATATTTATCTCTTTCTAATCTGCCTGATTAAATCAGCAATGTGGTATCTGGTGTCCAATAAAAATGTGGGGCTTGTTTGTTTTGTTTGGGTTTTTTTTTTTTCCTTTAGGGCCTGGCTTGGAAAGTGTTTATGGTCAGTGGAAAAAAATGAGGAAGAGAAGGGTGTGGCTGCTGATGGGAGGCTCTGGCCCAGCAGAGGGTCACTGGCTTGCGGAGATGTGGCCCTTCACTGGGGCAAAACAAAGCCTTTTTTAGGTAAAACTGATTTTTTTTCTTTTTTTTTTAATTTGAAAGGCAAGTGAGCCTGTAATCCTGTTATTTCTTATGCCTGTTTATGAGAGTTGGTCAGTGGTCCTCACTTGAGTTTGGTAGCTGTATTTGCACCTTCTTTTGCTCCAGACTTCTCAACTCTTTCACTAATCAGTCGTGACAAGAACAAGAAAAACTAGTTTCATCTCTAGACTAATAAGAAAAGTGTTTGGCTTTTCGTTTATTCTGAGTAGCCAGTGAGGGACTGATCCTGTACTCTCCAGAGTGGATCTGTACCCACTTCTAGATTTTCATTTCCATGCTATTAGCCCCCAAGCTGGCACATGACATGCAGATACTTCTGTCCATAGTTCTTTATATTATGGCCACCATTTCAGGATCATGAAGTCTTGGAGTGAGACTTGAAGAATATTTTCAGGTCACAGTTCTTGTGGGATGAGGTTTTGATTGTATTTTTAGTTAAACTATCATCATGGCTAGGCTTTGCGAATGAAGATTTGGATGTTAAACTATATATATTTATTATTTTTGTAAGACGTCAACACTTGTTATAAGGACTATTTGTTAATAATGCTGATTTACAATCTCAATTCCATACAATTGATGTTAAAATTATTTTCCTGCAGTGGCATGGTTTTAGTACTCTTCCCCCCCCCCCACTCTGCTGCTGCAAATGTATTTTGAAAATGTGTGAGTTCTACTGATACCGTGAGTGAAGACTGAGCTGAAGAAACTTCTTCAGTAGTAAAACCACTCACCGATGTGGTTACAGAATCTGCTCCCACATCTCCTGTCTTATATTTGAACTCATCATCTCTTAATTACGTACCCTTGTCTTCCTTTGAGAAGCAGCAGTGTATGGGTTGTGGTGAAGTGTTCTCATAGTTCGTGTGAATTGTGAGCCACAAGACCAAAGGCTAAGTGTAGCAAACTACCATGTGAGTGGCAATGTCCCAGGAACTGACACACATCTTGAAATCTCTCATAATTATTAAATGTTTTTTTGCAATTACTGATGTGTGGTTGGGGAAAAAAGATAGTAAGATAAAAAAGGAAATGTATTTATATAGTAAAACAGTGTCTTGGAATTTAGGCTCTTGCTAATTATTTGTGGGGGTGGGGGGAAAAGCAGGTAGCAAAGTAAATATGCATGGTTTTAAGTATTTTTGTGAAGTTTGAGCAATGTCTTGACAGTGCTGTATCAGGCACCATAGCTACCTTAGAGGATGAATGGGCTTGCATTAGTTAAAGTGAACTTGTCTATTTTTTTGCCATTTCCTTTGGCCATAGAAAACACAAGTGTAAGTTACTGCATTGGATCAGATCCACAGTCTAATCAATGCCACGTCTACCCTGACATTTTTTACAAAAGATTGATTGGTAAGAGATTGGAGGGTGAAGATAACAAGGCGTTGGATCCTTCTGGAATACCTTGTCCTTGTCAGAAAGGGGGTCAGGTGAATCCCTTAGCCAGTGGCTCTGTCATGGCTTTGTGCAAAGGTCTTTATGGTCTTTCCACCCAACAATCCCATTTAACACTGTATTTTTGTAGGCTGTGAATAGAACTGTGTTCTGTCAAATTCCCACTGATGTCCCTTAATGATGGACTGTGGCACTGATTTTTGCATGCTCAGTCTGCATGTTGTAAAATAATATATTTCCATAGTTTAGATTTACTCCTTTTTTAATTTTACTGAATAATTTCCCATTCAGGATTGGAAGTAGCTGCGAGTCAGACTTGAGTTCTGACTTTCAAACTGTGTCTCTCTGTTGTCCTCCCTGGTGCTCATGTGCTCATCAACATAAATAATTTGATTACTTTGCCTTTCATATGTGGCACTCTCTTATAAGTCACATCATTTCAGTCACCTGCCCTTGCATTCCTGTTACTTCTGTAGCTTTAGTGAGGTAAGGCAAGAAGAACTGCACGTAGCATTCTCCAGGAAGGTATTTCTCTGGCAGTGGTTATTAGAAGGATAGCGGTTTCAGTACAGGAGTCTGTTTTCCTGCTTCGCTTATTTGACATTGCTGCATATCCCTGAAAGCTTTGGTGAACTTGTAGTAATGGCACCCAGCTCTCTTTCTTTTGAGAATGTTGCAGTACGATTTCCTTAGGAATTATAAGAAAAAGATTTGTTATTTATATATTTCTTAAATCCAAATACCCTCCCCTCCCTTGTCAGTTTTGCCACTCTTATTTTACAGTTGATCTTGCTAGACCACTAACTAAAGTTAAAATTTTATACCAGCACGACCTCTGCATGCAGCAACTATGAACTTTTCTCTTGTAAATGTCTTTTTATTCCTACAGTTTACTTTTGGTTGCTTAGCTCGTTTTTAATCGTGACTCCAACTTTCAGTTATGATTAGTGCATTTTCTTTGTGGTTCTTCATGAGCCACATGGTCAAAAGCCCTTTTGAAAGGCCAACTAAATAATAATTTCTTCTGTGGAAACACTCCAAGTGAAAAAAAGACATATTTTCATTATGTTAGCAATGCTGTTTTTCTCTCCATTATGTAATCCTTGCTCAGGCATTAAAATTATAATCTCTTAAAGTAGCCTTCCAGACGGTTTACTAAATCACAGAATTCATTGGCATCTAATCTGGATCATCAGTTGTGACTATTTTTGAGGACTGCTACCCTTTCATTTCTGATAGGAGAGCACAGATTTTATTTTGGAAACCCTGTCTCCAACCTTGAGCTGCTTCCGAAAGCCTGCATGTGTCCTTGGAGTAGCTTGCCTTTAATTTATCCCATTATTTCAGCACTTTCTGTTTTGCTATCTGCTGCTCTTTCACCCTTTACTTGCAAAAGAATTGATTAATGGGATTTACTATTTGAAGGGACCAGAGGGGACAATTTGATTACTTGAATATCATAGAATTTTCCATCTGTATCAAGCCTGATAACTTCTTTTTAACCTAAAAGCTACCTTTGGCTCTGTCTGGATTTCTGGGCATCAGGAGATAAAAAAGTGTATCTCAGAATATGAGGTAGGGTCAGGATTGCTCCACCCTCCAAAAAAAAATGGACTATGCAAGAATTTTGTGCCACAAAGTCATGTTTTCTCTTTTTTTTTTTTTTTTTTCTGTTCAAGAGAAGGGACATCTCATTCTGTAACTCTGTAGTATTGTTTTTGCTTCCCATCTTGAAGGGAGAGTGTTGTTGACTGGTGAGAATGTGAACAAGAACTGGAAAAGAAAAAGAGTAGGAGTCCCCTGAGAGTAGTGGGTATATTGTTTGGTTTTTGTTTTTTTTTTATGAACACCCCAAATCAGGAACTCAGCTAACAAGAAATGTTGATATGGTCATACAGGGTGAGAAAGGATGAGGTTCCTCTTTTGTGTGGTTAAATAACCATTTATCTTTTATGCAGTGTTTTTTGACCTCT
Source organism: Acropternis orthonyx (assembly GCA_035583155.1). Lineage (NCBI taxonomy): Eukaryota > Metazoa > Chordata > Aves > Passeriformes > Rhinocryptidae > Acropternis > Acropternis orthonyx. Next base: position 65,950,430 of record JAWWEU010000040.1, on the reverse strand, counting down.
TTCATTACTCTCTTTGTTTCCCAGTACTATTTCAGACTTGCCAGACAACTGTTGTGCAGTCTTCTGCTTCTAATGTATGTCAGAAATTGTCCTTATGTCATTGGTCGAGTCCTTATGCTCCCAATCTCCATTTTAAAATATTAATTTCTAAGTATATTCTTTGTTCTAGTTGTTTCAGTCCGGTGCTTTTGCTTTTTGGAAGAGGTGCCTCTTTGCCTCAGCCTGTTCCAGAGCTTTGCTCCATGCTCACACGGCCCTTGCCCACCTGCTTACCTCCCAGCCCTCCCCTTTCCATCCCTGCTGTACCGTGGTGCTCCAGGCCCTTGCTCTTTAGACTCTGTCCCTCCTGATCCTCCGTTCCAAGCTGCTGGTGGGATGGGTGATCTCGTGCTGATTTCAACTGCCTTAACCCCATGCAGGGTTTGTCTGTGGTGCTGAGCTCCCTGGGCCAGACGCTTGGATCAAGAGCTCTTTCCCTGCCTGCCTGGCCTTATTCCTATTATTTTCTTCTGGAACTTCTAAAATAATGTTCAGCTTCATCAGAGGTCCTTCTGCCTGAGAGTGCAGAAGGGAAAATATCTTAGTGTAGACCACTCCCTTCCACATTCTCTCTTCCTCCCAACCTGGCCAAGTAACTGATGGTAAAATCTGCATCCCAGTGAGCCACATCACCAGAGATGAGGAAACCAAGGTGCAAAGCAAAAGCTGGGATCATCCAGCAGGCCAGTGGATTAGAGGTGAGAATGGAAAGGAGGCACTCCCAACTGGCCATGTTGCCTCCTGTATGCTTACCAAGGCAGCATTAATTTTGCTGTTTCAAGAGATGATTCTGTTAATATTCATATTAATAATTATATTCTAAGATATCATTAAAAAGTTGATAAGAGAGAGCTTAATAGCCAAAAGAAGTGCTTATTTAGCCTGAGGAGTCTTTTAGCTATCAGCATATGTGAATTTTAATAGCATATTTTCATTTTATTTGCCTTGTTCTCCTCTTTGCAAGTGGACCATCACGGAGTTAGCGATTGTCTACAGCAACAGGCAACTTTTCTGCACATCCACAGGCAATTTTATAAATCAACTCAGAATTTTTTAGGAGGAGATATAAAAGGAAAAATTGTATTGAGGTGATGGTTTTCACTTCAAATATTTTTATAACTTTAAAAATAACTTCAAAACAGCTGGCTAGCTGTGCAGAAGTTAACCTGGGTTTGAAACACGAATTTGCACAGGCTTTTACTCTGGAAATAATGTGACATTGAGCTGTGGCAGCTTAAGATGTCTCTTTTTTTAAGGTGGAGGGGGGCGGTAGGGGGAAGTCAAATGATTTAGTGACTGAAGAGGGTTGCCACTTTCGTAAGCTCCATCCCTAGGGATATGACCTTTTTAATCCTCTTTAGTTAATGTATTGGTGATCTTTACTTAGGCAGAGTAAACAGTGCTGTTCTGAACAAAGGGGAGGTCATGCTTCCTGCATTACACTCTGACCCCAGGGTCGCGGCCTTTGTTCCCCTCTCAATGGGAATTGCTCTCAGAGGGCCACCACCAAATGGAGAACTAATTTCGGCACGTGCTGGCGGAGAATGGCAGAGTATCAGGTTTGCCTCTGCCGACCCTCCGAGTGTGGAGTGTGCCGCAGTCACAGCCAGAGTAAAAGTCAAACTATTTCAAAGACGACCCATTAGCTCTTTAATTACCAATGGCTGTGGCACTTAATCCCTACTTGAAGTAAATATATTGCTTGGGTCTTCCCCCTGTAATTCAGTTGCTCTGTTCTCAGTCTTTAAACAGTTTTTTTACCCCACCACCACATTTTTTCCAAAGGAAGAAGCACAGGCTAGTGAGAATTAGAGATTTTCTTTCTCTTAAAAGTAAGAAGCTATAATTGCAGCATGGGACTTGGGTCTCTGAGGTTCTTGTTTCTCAGCAATAAGGAAACATGATGCTGTGTCCCAGCAAATTGTATCCAGCACCTTTTCCATAGCTTTTTCTGTGTTGCATCAATACACATATGCAGGGCCCTCTGAGGCTGAGCATGGGCTACTGAGCCAAAGAGAACTAGGACTTCCTCATCTGTGTCACTAATTTTATGCAAAAATGCCAGGGTTTTTTTCTTTTTTTTTTTTTTCCTTTTTGCTTCAAAAGTAGCTGGTGGCAGAATTTGATCTATCTCATTTTTAGTTGCCATGACTAGGGAACATATATATATACATGGAAGCTGAGATAAATTATCTGGAAGACTTGCTTATAGAAATCCATCGCCTTTCACCAAAAGATTTGGGTTGTTTTTCATCTATATACTCTTCTTTGCTCAGTAGTGAAATCTGTGAAATAGTTTAATTATTTTATGGTCAATAATTGTAAACACATACCTTCAGTCAACATGCTGCTCTTCCACATTTCTTTGTTCTATCAAAAAAACCCCCAAACAAACAAACAAAAAAACCCCAACAACAACAAAAAAACCAAACAAGAAGCCCCTAATTGCTGGTGACAGACAAGTTGTGTAAAACACATCAGGGCTAGAACTGAGCACAAGAGGTGTGAGAGTATTGGGGGGAGCCTATAATGTTGCCATCACAAAAATAACTAATACTGCAATAGTAAACTGTGAGGTTTCTGTGGCATCGGAATCAGTAGGATCAAGGTAAAAATGTGTCTTTGCATTCCAGTCATTTCAAGTACAACACTGTCTTCAGTTTTCTTGCAGTTGTATTACTTAAACAAACACTTCTAATAATCTACTCTTAGATTAAAATGTGAGTTCTGTAATGCAGCAGAATGAGCTCTTCCAACAAGGGAAGTGGCTGAGCAACTGAGACCTCATGCTCTCTGAATGAAAAGTTGCATTCAGAGCTGAGCCAAACGTGAGCAGCAAGTGATGCTGACTGCAGCAATACTTAAACCAGCCCTTCGGTGGCCTTTATTTGTTACTGGGAATTCACAAGAGTCCACTAGCTTTAGACTTTAATGGAAGCCAAAGGTGTATGTACTCTACCTGTTTTCCAATAAAAAGGTTAGATACATCTAGTCCTCCTCAGTGTTATTTAGTTATAATTAATATGCTTACTAACAAAAATACAAAGTCCCCCCCCTTTCACCATGTGTTCTTCAGCACTAATACTGCTTTTCTGTAACCTGTGGGATTTTAGAGACTAGAAAGAGTGTCAAGGCAGTGTCAGTTGTATTATTTTGAGGGGTTTTTTTTGCCTTAAAGCATTGATACGGTTGTGCTTTCTTTGGAGGTAATGAGCTGTAGGAGAATTTTAAAATGCAAATAGCAGCTTGGAGTATAAAAGAAAAAGTTAAGACAATACTCAGCCAATCCTCAAATTTTAAAATACTTATTTTTTCCTCAGGAAGATAGTGGAACCTTGCAATAACTATAGCAAGTGCCTGATGGAAGGGAAAATTAATTTTTCTCAGCATTCAATATGATAATCAAGGATGCCGTTGTAGAATGCCTCTTCCGAAAGCTGCTTAGTGAGGGGAGCCTTTTGGATTTTTTTTTTGCTTTGAATGTGTCTGACTCAAACTTCAGGGGTTTTTTTGTGGTTTGGTTTGGTTTGGTTTGGTTTTAACTGTTTAAAAAAAGAGCTTTATCTCTGGTAAGATTGAGGTTAATAGAATAGGCAGAGAACAGGCTGTTTCTTTTACTGTGTAAATGGGATTCCTCAGCATTACTATTTCTGACACTGAGTTCTCCAGCCAGTGGACCTGGTAAAGCTTCACGGTAGGTAAGACTTTTCTCATTTTCTTGACAAAGGTGTTAGTGAAATTAGAAATACAAGCTGCTAAATTTGATATCAAAATTATTTCCAAATGTGACCCCTGCAGTGAAAATGAAGTAGGAACCATTCATATTGAACAGCCTTGTCTCTTAAACAACTAGTGTACACCTGACTATCCTGCTTTTAATATTAAACCATTTCTACCCTGTTGATTTCCTTGATCCTTTGGACAATCATTTCAATATAACAGTTTAAGTAGAAAAAAACCATGAAAAATTAAAAAAAAAAAAAAAAAAAGTCCTGTAGAACATGGGTTTGGTCAGGCTTCAGGTTTGCTGTGGCGATTATAGGGTCTATTCTTTATATTTTGAAGATAAACATTTTATTAAACATTGGGCTGCTGGATATGTATTCAGGCCCAGTGTAATTCAGCAAAATTAATTTGAAGTGATTGCTTAATTTGTCTGATTTGTCTTGTGTCCAAATCTGTTCTTCTGCCTCTTTCCACCGAATACTTGAGTAAAAAGAAGTATATGAAAGTTTAAAAAAAGCTACATGGGTAGAGATATCTGCATGTCATAGGTCTATGTGTGTGTGGTTTTTAAATTAATATTCTGGTGAGCAGAAAATACAAGACAGGCATCAGTTGCACCTGTAAAAATAAAAAGGCTGCTTCTCTGGGAAACTGCATTGCTCTGTTTTTCTGCGGTAAGAGGATACCATCCTTACGTTTTCCACTGGCCTTAACCCCTTTGGAAAGGAAAATGCAGGGCAGTCTCAAAATGGCGTTCTCTGTTAGGGAAAGGCAACGGCTGGAATTGTGTAGTAGCTCAATCACAAAAGAGCCTTTTCCAATAGTTTTCTTAGACTGCTTAAGGTTTTGGCCATTCGCTGACCAGCAAAACCTCGACAATAATACAGTAAACCTGCTATTCCTATAAAAATATTCCCCTGTATGTGTGGGATGCATGACTGTTTCTGTGTAGCAAATGGGTAAGTGCAGTTTTAAAGCAAAACTGTGATTTTTCTGTTATAATTCAAATGTAACCCTTTGTTAGTAATCTTTAGGCTGCATTATATGTTGGGGAAAGCTGGAGTTGGTTAATCTTATTACAAATAAATGATGGAAGTAATACGAGTTTTAGACATCAACTTTGATTTTGATACTCAGCTTCAAAATTTTTTGAAAAGCAGCTGTATTTCGAACTGAGTCAGGGAGACTCTCTGTGTTGAACCCAGTCTCATTGTCTTCTTGCCAAAAGGCAGAAAGTCTGGTGTTTTGGGGTTTTTTCCTGCACAGTTTTCTTATGAAGTTCCTTGTTGGCATTAGAAAAAACACTGTACAGTTTCCTTGAAATTTTTGGTGGACCAGAAAAAATTCATTGCATTATATTTCTGTTAATAACTTTCTCTGGGATATAAATTTAGGAGTTGACCTTTTAATATTTCAGTGCTTTGATCAACTGTATTATATCTCCATTAAAACGCCTTTTGGACCCTAAGAAAAAAATGGTTAAATTTGAAACTTGAAACTTCCACAGATTAGTCACTGGTATCCCCTGGGAATTTTTAGGATTCTGAAAAGGAAGTGTTTTTAAAAAACTGGAAAACATAGTTCACTGAATAAGTCTGGAAGCAGCTTTTCACAATCCCCCCCTCTGCCCCCTTTTTTTTTTGTTTTTTGTGATGCCAGTGTTATCATCTGCACTTTATTAGTGTAGACAAAGTAAGAAAAACTTCACTGGATGTTTTAAAGACCATTTGTGTTGGTTTTGCCAGGTTGTAATAAACTTAAATAAAATCGCCTTTATGGCACATATTTAATCGGTGGAGATGCTGATTCATCTTTTGAAAAACAAACCAGGAAATTAAGGGGGAAAAAAAAATATTTTCTTCATTAAGCTTCTGGTTTGTTGGCAACACCAGAATGACCCTTCCTTTTAAAAACCCATTTTCCATGCCATATAAATGCAAAGGTGATATAAATAAGGGTGTCTCCTCTGCCTCTGGTCTTCCTGTCAAATGGAACAGAGCATGTACAGAGCATGGTGTGCCTCAGTTTACCCCTCCCTAGGAATGCCCCTGTCTGGGCACAGGAAATACACAGCTGCATCTGGGGGGGCACCTGCTTTACTGAAACTCAAACTCAGCACCGTCCTGTTGAAGCTGAGTTTGTAAATTTAGGCATCCCTTCACAATGCAGAAACGCATTAAACTTAATGCATGTGGGACAACTCCAGCAAGTGTAACAAGAGAGACAGGAAGAAAAAAAAAGACTCGGATGATTCCCAGGAAGACAGTTCATGGAACAAAAATTCTACGAAATATTGTCCTTTTCCCCCAACTATAAATGGTACCTGCAGCTGATAGAAAGAATGTAGAAGCCTGTATTTATCTGCCAGATAAATATGTGAATACTTTCAGTAGGTTCATTATTCTCTTGACATTATATTTTATTATAACACTAATGTATCATTGTTATTCATGTGAGGAGATTGGTTTTTTTCAAGGAGAGGGATTTAAATTTACCCGTACCAGTGCACTGTTACCATGTGAGATTCCAGTGACACTTAGATAGCCAAGCTAGACTGATCAGTTTAAAGTGCACTTTATGTACCGTATATTGTAGCTTTAATGCACTAAAGAGAAATGGTAACTTGAACTGGAGAGCTGAAATTGGCCACATAAAATAGATCTGATACTAATACTCAGCTCATAAACAGATCGTGCCCCTGTGAATTCTGTATCTACGACCATTTTGGGTTGTCTCTGTGTGTACTCAGTAATTGCAACTATGCTGTGAATGTGATGCTGTAATGGGCATCCCTTTTGATTTTCTTACAGTTTATGCAAATTTTTCATCTTTGATAAGATTTCACTGCAAAAAAAAAAACCACGGAGGAATTTGTGTTCTATGTAATTTTTGTTCACACTGCAATTCACTTTGTTAGGGATTGTTGCATTCTTTTGTAATTAGATGCTTAATATCAGAGCACTCGATCACTGGACGGCTCCCTTTTGACTAGTTTAGGAACCTTTAAGTAATTTATAATATAAAGGTATTTTGAGCCCTTTTTAGACTCGAGAAATTTTAAGTTTTCATTACAGATTTTACCATGTGTATTTGTTTACTTTTTGCAGCTTATTATTCTGTAAAAATCAACGTTTTCTTTTTTTTTTTTTCCCCACAACATGTTATTTCACTTTTTCTTCCCTTTTTCAATATTACATATATTTTTAAAATTTTTTTTTTTTTTTTTTCCTTTTTGTAATCTCCAGCATCTCTTTCTGCGAGGCACCGAGCAGGGCATTCTGAGCTGGGATGGCCCACTGAGATGAGGGGGGGAAGGCTGGGGTTTGGAGCCCCACAGCTTGTTTTTAGGGCCGTGCTCCCGGGGGAGACGAGGAGTGCCAGGCCAGCGTTCCCAGCAGGGAAGCCGAGCCGGGAAGGGGCCGCCGCTCACCTGGGACGGGGAGGAGGGAGCGGGGCCGGCGATGTCGGGCTGTGCTCCCAGGCTGGGGACAGACACCTCGAGCCTGGCACAGCCACAGGCAGGGGACACGTCAGGCCACACCATCCTGCCTCGGGCTGGCACTTGCTGCTGCACCACTTTGTCATCGGTGGGCACGGACATAAAAAAAAAATACCATTGCCCTCGGTTATAGGCAGTGTGCAGCAAAAAAAAGAAAAAAAAAAAAAGGAGGCGGAAAAATTGGAAGATAAACAAAATTGTGTCGGTAGCACCCTTAAAAACCTGCTGCTGCAACGACCCACTTAATGACTCCTTTCTTAATGAAAAAAAACCGAAAAAAAAACCCACTTGTCCTCCTGGCAGAGTTTCACTTATGTTGGTACCAGTTTAATGCCAAGTTTTCTATAAAACATTATTGTTAAAATACAGTGTACTGGAAGTGTTTTTGGAAAATGCTTCATTATGTTTTGAAGGGAAGGGTGTGGAAATATATCCTTGTTCGGCTTGCCCTCACAGTTTGGATCCTTTCAGAATTACCTGTATTTGGGATTACAGTGGTTTTTTTCCCCCATAATTTAATGATCCATTGGAATTAATGCAAGTTATGTAACAGTAGATAGAACTTTCCCAAGTAACCTGCATGCTGTGTAATTTCTGTCTTTTCTCTGGCATGCACCAGCTGTAATCCTACAGAGTGCCTGTGGTACCGTTGAGAGCAATGGACAAGACTGCTTTGCTTTTATAGATGGATTTCAATTATTATTATTTTTAATTCCTGCAGAGTGCCTTTAAAAAGAAAAGCTCTCTAAATGTTAAGTAAAGCTGTTCTTGGTGATATTTTTTATAACATGGACTGGAATTATTTTCATGATACAATAAAAAGAAGAGGGGAATTTATACTTCTCTGGATAACTTATTCCTAAAAAAAAGAAGTATGTCTGATGGGATTATTTTTTTTTTTAAAAAAGAAACGTGTTACTAGATCATGTTTGATTAAATATTTCTGAAGGCTGCTAGATTAGAAACTGCCCTATATTGAAAATGAGCTATATTATCTGGAAAGTAAAAAAAAAAATAAAAAAAAAATCTGTTTAGAGATGACCTCATTGTGGATATCTGTATCACACCGAACTGAGACCAAAGAACAAGTTAAAAGAGAAGCAAATGAATTAGTGTTCAGCAGGAGTACTTATAGTGAGTTTCCAATAGACGGAATTGTCATAAAGGGAAAGAGAGAGGTTATAGAACTATGTAATAGTATAAACTGCAGTGTGAAAATACTGGCTTACTACTATGTATACAATTTGAATTTATTCAGGCGTGATGAATCTTAAAGTAATTCCTTCACTTCCCTTTTTGGAATTCCATTTCTGTTAAGTGAAACTTAGAAGTTGGACTTTGTGTAATTGTTTTCCTCTTTCCTGAATCCTTATTTTTTAGTACTGCAGTAACCTAGAGTTAGACAACTTTCAGTCTGATCTCACCACTGTGGTGACAGATAGAATGTATTAATGTACCTCCTGAAGGAAGGGGAGCTTTGAGTGGACGAACATGAGCTGTAATTATGTAAAGGCGAGGTACTTTTAACCCTCCAAAGGCACCAGAATGATCCGTGTTAGGAGCAGGCAAAAGCAAGGAGAAACCTCGGTTGTTTCCACATTTATACAAAAAGTGAGAAATGAAGGGGTAAGTATAGAGAGTAAAGAACAGGAAGATCTATATTTTATATAGAAAGTATACAAATAAATAAGGAGCTAAAAATCGTGTCTGATAAACAGGTTGGAAAGTCTTTCAGAATGCTGATTAAATATAAGTAAAACACTGTGAACTAAGCTCCTTGTATACTTAAGTCCAATCCTTCCCTAAAAGACAGGTCTGTCTTTTATTTTACATTTGCATCAAAAGTTGTTGACTGCACTATCACATGTAATCTCTCTTTTTCTGTGCCGGGTTAACATTCTCATTTGTGCATGTTCCGTTAAAATAAATGCTATCAGGAATGTCATGCCATTATTTTTAAAGAAAAATTATAAGAGTTTTAGCTGGACCTTTATGACTGGCTGCTGCTAAGGCTGTTATCCAGAAATTTTGCTTGCTTTTACTCTTTAACCACCCAAAATTTATCCACACACATCCTCTGCATCCACAGTCTGTATGCAGTAGAGACCAAAGTTATTAGAAGAGGTCAGAATTACTAAGTGTCATTTTACTGAAACAAAAATTTGTGGGAAAATAACTGTTTAAATATCTTGTCAACTATGTCCTGATAATCTCTAGTATGCTTTTATTGTAATTCCTCAAAAATAAATATTAAAAACATTTTGTGGTTTCACACCATTTAAAAAAAAAAAAAAAGTTGGTAAGCGTAAACCATAAAACATATATTTGACTTAAAAAAGGAATGTTTATTCTCCTCAGAATGCCAGCGGTTGAGCATTTTCTGGAGATCTGAGGCTGGATCAAAATGTGTAAGATTCCCTAAATGTGCCACTGCAGGAGTCGTGGGAGCTGCAGCATGGCCAGCCAGCTCCAGGAAAGCCACACGTGCCATCCCGTGCCTTCTGAATGTGACTAATGCTGTGCACTTTGAGAGCAAAAAAGGATGGGTGTCAGGCCTGGGAACAGGGAGCTGGGCATGGTGGCCGTGCTGGTGCCAGCCCGGGCAGGGCTCGCTGGGCTGGGGTTGTGCCTGTGGCTCCAATGGCTCTATCACAACCTGGGACACCTTGGGCACAGGATGGAGCTTTTGTCACCATCCTTGCCACACCGGGTCATTTAAATGCTGCACTTCTAACAACCATTTGAGTTTGTGGGGGAAGGAAATGCATCTTGGAAAGAGTCTCTGACTCGGGAGCTCTCTTCTCCATTCCACAGGATTCTGTGTTGAACAGCCTCTTTGGACGAGGTAGAAACTCATGTCTATGAGTTTCATTGCAGTTTTTTCTATCACCTCATGATCAATATTTAATGGAAGAAAATACCAACCAATATATTCTTTTTCCTGAAGAATATTTTACAAACTCTTAGAAACACATGGTATTGACTTTTTCGATCAGTTGATGCTGCCTAGATGCTTTGAAAGTACATTAGGAAAGCAATGATAGCATAAGCAAAATCAATAGGAAGTGAGAGGGACAACTATGACTTTCCTTAAGTAACTATGTAATCCCTTTTTTCTTATGGTAACATATTTTCCACAAAGAAGACTCTTCAAGGTTGAATCTAGTACAGTCTCCTCCCTCCCCCATTCTCTCCCCCCGCCCCCCCCCCCCCTCCAGTGTAGGGCAAATCAAATGCTTGACAACATTTTTTGTTAGGAAAGCACATGAAAAAAAAATTTGAATATACCAATAACAGCAAAAGTCTCTATATTTTTATTGCAAGAAGGAGATTTCATTGGCTGAGCGAAATGGCGAGATGTGACGCAAAAGGACACTTGGACGGTGGAAATGCTGATGTATGCCAAAGCAGGCGCACCAAGAAATGCTGTTGCTATGAGAGGAGCAGAGGGAGAGGGAGGGAGGGACAGACCGTGAGAGAGCAACTTGTAGAGGCCTTAGTTTTCCTTTCTGGCTTGTAAGCACAGAGACTGCAAGGTCTCTCATTTGTAGCAGAGAGAATTTAGGAGCTTCCAGTGGGTATTTTCATCAAGCTGCGCATTTAGAGGAAGGGAGTGAGACAAGAGAGATACAGGTCACCTTAGAGTACAAAAGCAATTGGAAAGTAGGAGGCTGTATGTACTGAGCCAATGATCTGTGCTATGATAGATATACAAATTAGTACGGCAGATGAAGCAGCTTAGCTCATTATCCACCTGATGGTACTGAGACTTAAAATTCAAAATGACAAAATTGAAATGGAGACACACATAGACACACACACAGACATATATTTATAATGACCCCACCTTTTCAGTTTATGAATTATCCAGCTGGGATACCGACATCTCTTGTGTAACGTTCTTAAAGAGCTGCAGTAAATTCACCTTGTGAGTCCATTAGCCAGAAAAGAGGGAAAATGATTTGCAGGATTTTTTTTTTTTTGTCTCTCTTCGGCAAAGGGGAAAAAAAGTTTGTGCTATGAACTTAGCCTAGCAGTTTCTGGAACGTGAGCCAAAAGGGGCAGGAAGTTGTTTTACAATAGCGTTACAGTGATCTGCCACAAATGGAAAAAGCCAAATGTTGGACTCGGCAAAGAGAAAAAACATCCTTCTCCCCCTCGCTTGCCTCCTTTTGCCCCTTAAGAGAGAAAGAGGGAAAGAACGCTGAGCTAGAAGCTCTTTTCCTTTTTTAATTACTGCTTGTAAGTAATGGAAAGATTATCTTACTTGCATATTCCATGGCAAGCACGAGGGAAAGAAGTATCAAAGGGACCTTAAAAAAAATGCACTTGGTAACTAGCAACGGGACTTTTGGCACAATTCCTTGAGTTTGCTTGAGGTTATGGAGGGGGGGATGGGAAAAAGAAAAGCAAGTCGATGCAGTACGTTTTCTTTAAAAAGGGGGAGGGAGAATGGAGGCGAAACTATAATTTTTTTTTTTATTTTATTTTTTATTTTTTTTAAGGAAATGTGTGTTGATCCTCTGAAGCCGAATCCTCAGGCATTTGTGGCCCGTCCTTGCAGCCCGGTATGTTTTTTGTGAGTGTGTGCGAGCGCTCTCAATCAAACAGCAATCATGGCAGCTGTTTTTCTTCCAGCACAGCAGTTGAGCTGTCTCGCCCAAATGCTTATCAGCTTTTGACTCGGTGCCAAGAGAGTTATAAGGGCCAAGCAGCCCGAGCTTGGCTGTGCAGCTGGTTTGGAAGTAAGGGCATGAGAAAACAAAATCACAAAGTTTTTTTGTCATGTACACTATTTACTTTTTCAAATAGCCACTTTCAGCTCGGTGGGTTGGGGTTGGTTTTTACGTGTATATGTGCTGCAGTCCGTGGTCCTTGCGGACTGCTGTCCTACACAGAGCCGCGTAGGTAGGTACGTGGGAGTGTAAAGGGGAGCCTCTTCTCTCCGTATTAATCCCGGCAGATATTTCCGTAGAAACATCCCCAGCTTCCCCCCCCCCCTCGCCCCAATTAAAAGCTTCATTAGCTGCACTGCCCTGCCAAGCAGATTGCCATAGAGTTGGGTGCATTTACATTCCGGCGCAGCGCCTTTGCTCCCACCGCTCCCTCTCTCCTGGTCCCCACCGCAGCCCCGGCCCGCGGGGGTCGCGGCGGGGCCGCGCTCGGTGCCGTCCGTGTGCCCGTGGCTGCGGGGGATGGAAGGAGCCTGCCCGCGCACAGCCGTGCCGCTTTCATCATCAGCTCCAGCCCGCTGCCTTTCGCTGGCTCACGTCCTCCGCCTCCTCCTCCTCCGCCAGACTGCTCCAGTCGCTCACAAGGGGGAGGCCGGACTCTAGAAAGGCGGCTGCTGCTCGCATTCCTGCTGCAAGGGCCTCCCCTTCAGACGGCCTTTGCCAGAGCAGAACTTTTAAAAATGCTCCAAATAGGATCTGCTTTTTCCTCTGCTTGCCGGAGCCTTCCTCTCCTCTCCCAGCGTTCCCGAGCGGGGCTGGTTCTCGCTTCTCCTGAGCTGTACGTCCCAATGCGGAGGGCAGAGCGCCCGGGCCTCGCCCCTCCGCTCGTCCCTTTCCCTCTCTCCCTTTTGCCTTCGTTGAGGAAATGGATTCCTTTGCCTGAGCAATGACTCCGGCTATGCTGGTTGGTGTGCTCTGAGGATGAAGGCTTTTACTTGTGATTTTCCTCCTCCGACTCCCAGTGTACAGTGCCGCTCAGGGAATGGGCTTCTCCCTGCCTCTGCCTTTCTCTTTCTCTTTTATAGAAATACATTTTTAATGGCTGTAGGTATCTGCGCCATGTGAAATAGGGCGGGTGGTATCCCTCCAAACCCATTGTAATTGGACCGTGGCTGAAATGGAAATACGGGGGCGTGGGGGGAGTTAGGGGGTGCACAGGCTGGTTCGTCCTTGCAGACCTTCCCCCCCCCCACCCCTCTTCTCTGCCGAGGAGGGAAAAGGGGATGTGCAGTAAAATGCCGTCTCTGGGACAGGTGCCAGCTCCTAGACCAAAGAAGTGAAATAGGCGGTACAGAGGCCGGGGGGGTGGGGGGTGTGTGGGGGGGGAGAGATTAATAGGCAACAAAAATAGGAATCGAAAATCTCCGAGTGCAGCGCTGGTGAAAGGGCTGGTGCGCGACCGGCCTTTTTGCTGAATATTTTTACGTGCGATGGGTGGGAAGGAGAAAGTTGCAGCACACTTTTTATTCCCGTCTCCTCTGCAGACGTTTGGGAGCGTGAAGGGAGGCTGGAGGGCGCTTTTTTTTTTTTTCCCCCC
>JAWWEU010000040.1:65877547-65929271 GCA_035583155.1 Acropternis orthonyx | reverse complement strand
TTCTATTCCCCCCCCCCCCCCCCCCCCAAAATGCTTTCAGGAATCAAAACTTAACTGCGTTGCTTAAGGGAAGCAGCAATGGAATAGCACCTGGCTGCAGGTGCAGCTGGCTGGGAATCCCAAGAAAGAGGGGGCTGATTTGGGAGAGAGACAGCAGGAAGGTGTTTGTACCTGCTGTGAGAAACAAGCCAGTGTGGAAGTGAGGAGTGAGCACAGGACAGCTGTAGCCCCGTGAGGACACTGTCGTGCTTGTGGAAGGTACTGTACATCCATGTGCACGTGTGTCCCTGCTGGGGATGTTCCTGTGGCTCCGACAGCCACATCCTGCCATCGGTTTTACCAAGTTTGAAGGAACTTGAATTGTGAGCACAATTCTCTTCCCAAAATAGATTTCTTCACACTGTCAGTTGGATATGACTGTTTTGCACCCATATAAGGTTCTGGGCTGGACACAGAAGCACTGGAAATCCATTATCGTGGAAATAATTGCTGCAAGCCGTGTAACCTCCGTGCTTGCTGAGCTGAGTGGGCTGGACCTCAGCTGGGGAAAGAGGTGAGGGCATCTCTATCCAGTCCCTCGATTTTGTGACTTTTTTTTTGTCACCGGTCTGTTCCTCATGAGATACAATTTAACCTAAAATATTGCCTTGAAGAGTAATTGAAGCTTCAGCTTCTCCTCAGGATTAATCTGTGACAGACCAGGCCTACACCTTAGCTGTGTACGTTAGTTCTAAGGTTGCAAATAGTGGAAGAACGAGAAAAGTCTCACAATTCAATTAATATCAGGAGATCAAGCTTGAAAGTGAAGAATCACTTTGCCAGTGCAATTGCAGACTCTGTTCCAGCTCTGTATGAGCATTTCTGCAAAGTACTCAGGACGAAAAGGTTTCTCCAGGTGACCGGGTGACTGTCTGGGTGGATATTGCTTCTAATGGCAATTAATGAAAGTAAAGCCATTCTTCGTGGACTGAATTTCATGTCTTCGCAGATGAGCAGTTCAAGGCCTACATAGATTTTAAGTCCCACTCAAACCACTTCAGAAGGACCCCAGCTTTGTTCAGCCCCTCATGTACCGTGGGCTACTACTGTAGAAGCCACTGGGAGAAGTAATGAGTACAAAGAGTAGTTTCTATTGTGCCATCAAAATCAATGGAGCTAACTCTTTTAGGACTGCAGATTATTTTGATGGGAGAGTTTTTCTAGTCATTCTATCTTTTAGTAGAATATCCTTTAATTTGTAAAATATGCATCTAGACATGCTGTTGTCCAGAAATTAGGCATTGATGTAGTTATTTGTATGTAGGAGTTGTGGTGCCCTTGTGTGGAAAAGTGTGTGAGAAGTTGGGAGATTCTTTTGCACTCTGCCTTGGGTGTAACAATAAGAGCCTCTCCAGTTTCCTCCTCCTTCAGTGCCTCAGCACCTCCCCTTGTAAGTTGGAGGTAACTGGTGTTGCCCGTGAGATTTCTTCTGTGAGAAATGGTTGAATGAATAAACCATGCTCAGCAGAGGACACTGAGCTGGGAGGGGAGAGGTGTGGGCTGTTCTGAAGTTCAGTGCCAGCAGAACTTGAGTTCAACACTGCTTTGCACAAGGGGCATCTCGTAGTCTGGATCTGTCTTGACTGCCTTTTAACAGAGACTTTCACTCATAGCTTTAGGAGGTGACTCCTTGCCTCCCAAAATTTGGTAGTATTCTTTACCTAAGTGAAAGGTTATGTGCTCTCTTTCTTACTTGCAGATTAGTCACTCTGTTTTGTGCATTCATAAGTAATAGGAGAGGTTGCAACAAACTCAGCATCTGCATGGATATACCCCAAATCAAAGTCTAAGTCTGATCAGAACAGTTGAAGAGAAAAATACTGTGAAACTGCCTGGTCTGTTGCCTTTCCAGTTTAGGATAGTTTAGGATATATGGGAAGTTAGTTAGATCACTGACTGAAAAAAACCCAAAACCAACCCTGCCCGGACCCTTGACTAAATACTAAACAATAACCATGAAAACTAAAAGTCATAACATTTTATGTGCTCCCTGCAGAATAGAAAGCTGGGAGGGAACTTTTAAAAATGAAGACAGAAGCATATTTAAGTCTTTTGTTTGCTGGCTCTTTTGAGGGTTTTTTCTCTCTGACAATTCCATTCTTTTTACCCTACTGTTTGCCTGAATGTAGTTGAGTTTAGGATTTATTTCTTTTGTGCTTGGAGCTTAGTTTATAGGAGCCAGGCAGGCTCGACACGCTGGTGCTGTAGCACTTTGCAGTGGGCTCAGGTGAGCAAGTGTTCTCAGTCAGCCTGTGTACAGTGTTCTTTCTCCTGAGGTGCCCCAGACACACACGTGGTGTTCAGCGTTGGGCTGAGCACATGCAACCACACTGGTTCCACCATGTGGACACTTCAGCAGACCAGTGTGCTTAAGGAATACTGGAAAAGCTGTTTGCCTTTAGTTTTCCGTACATTTTTAGTAAGTGTACCTGTGACCGTCAAGTCCTGCAGATGGTTGTGCGTAGGGCTGACTTTTGCACCCACTGGTAGTCACAGACTGTGTTGCTTCTGTGTCCTCTCCACCTCCTACCACTGCATCCCCTCTCCCCGCATCCACAGCTGCTCAGGACTGTGTGGGAAACCAGAGCTTTGAGCCAAAAATGGAAATACAGGACTCCTGCAGACAGCTTTCTAAAACGTTTCCTAGTGATCCTCTGCCCAGTTTGGCAGCTTTTTTTGCCTGATTGTTAATGGTTCGGGAAATCTTTGGGTGGTGAATGCTGCTGGGCCTGAGTCAGTTCTGGTGCCTGCGTTTGTTTCAGCATCTCCAGCTGGCTCAGGAGTACTTTTGGTAACCAGGGGTCCTGGACTCCCATTCCCACTTCCAGGCCCAGCTGCGTGTGGATGTCCCAAGCACCAACGGGGAGTGTGAGCTGGTGGGGCAGGGAGTTCCTCTCCCCATGTGCAGTATTGGCTGAGATCAAATGGGAGAAATGAATGTGGTAAACCTGAGCAGAAAAAGAGAAGGGACAGATGCTCCAGGTCTGACTGTGGACTTGGGCAGGGTCTGTAGCTGTCTGCATGAAGCGAGTGCTTCAGTTTCTTTCATGCTGTTTCCACAAGATTTCCAAACTTCTGTTTGATTTTTGGGTTTTCCTCGCTTCTTCTTTTCTTTTCTTACTCTTTAGGTCAATTCACATCTAGTCTTTCCAAAACTTCTAGTAGGCAAAGCAGTGTTTGCAGGCATTCTTTTGCTTCTGCACCTCCTGGGTGGTCAGAGCCTGCTTTTGGCCGATTGGCAGGTTGGAGGAAGCCGGATGGGAGTTCCCCTGACCCTTTGGTGAAAGGGGTGCCCAAAAGGATGAGCAGGTTTCTGAAGCAAAGACCTGGAGCTCCTTGTACCACAGCCAGACCGACCCAGCTTCAGTGCACATTTTGGGAAAAAGAGGTGTTGATTGCTCCAGGAGTTCATTGTCAGAGATAATGAGAGCTGCGAGTACACGAGAAATCTTTGTTAGGCAGAAAATCAATAATAAAACAATGCTTCAATCTATAGTCTTAGTAAATAATTTAATTTTTAAATCTAGTTCTTCTGACATGTGAAAACTTTTCCATTCAGTTTTTATTGAATCACGGTAGTTGAGTAGTAAGTCAGTGTTGGGAAGGTTTTTGTTTTGTTTTTGTAAGAAGCCCTTTCAATAACTCCCCAAATTCCCCCCAGCTGTTTTCTTTTTTTAAAACAGCTGATTTTTTAAAAATGGAAATTTTTGCAAGATACATTTTAATTTTACTTCACAGTCAGTAAAAGGTTCCAATTTAACCTGGAATATACACATTGCAGACTGTGTTTTAACTGGAAGCCAATTTTTATTTTGAGCATTTATTTTATGCACAAGTTAATGTTACGACTTGTTCTTACTGTAGATGTGCTGTTGCAAATAATGCAGTGACTTGTACCTCTGTAGGATTTTTACAAAGACTAACACCATGAGGCATTAAACTTCTCCCTAAAGATATGAAAAAATGTAATCACATAAAAAAATTGTCTTTGAGAAACAGAGACAGAGGACAAAAATAACGACAGCTGGGTGAAACATGTTTCTGTTGATTTGGGAGTTCATATTTTATTTTGTCTAGCAATCAAGATGCATTTTTTCTTTCTAGAAAATAAAAATACATAATTTTGACTTCCAATTTGGGAAAAAAAAACACCGAAGCCCTACATTTACATATTCCACACAGTTTCATTTTGCACTCCTCTTTTAATTTTCGCATTTGCATGCCGTATTTTAAATTTAAAAGTGTTGGTGTTGGAATCCAAGTGCTTTTGCAATTTCTTGTTTTTAAAAGGAGAAGAGTACTGATTTCAGTTCAGATATATAAAGCAGCGGCCGTGACTCCGTGGCTGCCCTTGGTTGAAGGTAGTGTACCTTCGTTTAATTTGTCTCATGTGTGTCACGGTCTCTTCTAAAGAGCCCAAACTTTAGATTAGAATGTAGTTCTCAAGCAGAAAGGAACTGCAGTAAAAGTAGTTGTACTACTACTTCAAGATATGATTAATAGCAAGACTTGCTTAGAAGTTAGTCTTTGATTTGCTCTGTTTAATTGTAGCCCTAAGTGAAATGGGTTTTTGATTTATAGAAAATGCAAAATTGGGTACAGAAAGTTTTAAATTACAGTAACAGTAAAAAGTTTCCCACAATAATCATCCCATATTGTTTCAATTCAAAAGAACTAAGGCTTGATTTGTGTGGGAAAGAACCCATAGCAGCCAAGTTCCACATTTGAAACTGTGGAGAGGGGAGGATCAATTACCCTCTTTTGAGGGTATAAAAATATGCCTGAACTTCACTATGTAATACTTTTATCGTATATTCCCTCTCTGGAAGGGTGCATGCTGATTAATTAATTTAGATTAGCTATTTTCTTACATGGATACCATGTAAAAGCAAGCTAGAAAGTTTGTGTTAGAACATACAAGAACATTGATGAAGCTTTGGGAACAGCAATGACTCAGAATAATGATGAAAAACTAATCTATTTTTTCAAAATAATATTTGCATTATGCAGAATGGTTCAGTATGGTGTGGAAGTTTTAATAACCATAGTTCAATAGCTATAGTAGCTTTAATAATAGCAGTTTAACTCCTAAAATACTTTCCGGAAGTCCTGCATGGCTAATCTCACTTTTGCTGCACCATATTTATGTTCACTTTTTCTTTCATTAGACCACAATTGTCTGTGTATGTTTACAGCACTAATCCTAGGTGTTGAAATTCTGGATAGTTGAAATACATTCAGTATCGTTGAAGCTATTGGGCGGGAAATGGCTTTGCTTTAACAGAGTGAGACCAAATTCGGCCCTCTTTACAGGGGTAAATGCTGGAAAACAGAAATCTGATCTATGAAGTTTTGCATGTGTGTTCCGGAGAACAGACCTTGGGCCTTTCGTATCTGCTTTTTTGTGTATCAAAATACATAATATCGAAAATGATATTGCAGTTGTTATTCTGTTGGCCAACTTGTTTTTTTAAAAATCCTGCTTCACAGTCACTCCCCACATATATTTTTTTTATCCAGAACACACTGAATTTACAGTTTGAATATAAAATGCTGCTTCTATTCTATTTAATTTGGCATGACAAAAATGTAAAATCTAAATGTAATGCATAGTATTGATCCATTTATAAGCATTCTTAAACTGTACTGCCCTTCTTGGATAATTTATTTTAGTAGGATTTCAAAGTCAGGTAAGCTCTGCATTTGTGCTATAACCTGACAGTTTAATCAAGATACAAATTTAGAAACAAATCAGCACTGTCTTTTATATAGTGCCTCTAAATCCATGGTAATTGGTACCAGACCTCAGTAACAGGAAAGGATCTCAGTTTCATGCTACCAATACCAGTGGGTGTTGCTCCACAGCTGCATCATATCAGAAGAGAAGATGCAAGAGAAATTAAAGGATCCCCACATGCATTTTTCTGTAATGTACCTTTTGCAGAGTACGAGGTTGATGGAAAATTCCCTTGAATCCAGTGTGTTAGCAAACTGTAAGTAGTGCCATATGTTCTGCACACTTTAACTCCTACCTTTGCAGAGCATGGGGCAGTTTTCGAGTCAGCTTTCTTTACTTGGTAGTTTTGAAACATTTTTAAAAAAAACAAAACAAAAAAATCTAAAAGCTTTTATTTCTCCATCTCAGGGAGAGTGGAATCCCAGTGCTGCTGGTGTGTTCCCTGGCCGCCGTGGCTTCCCTGCAGAGGCTGTTCCGAGGGGCTCTGCTGTGCCAGGATGTCCCACGCAGCGCGGGCTCGGCGCAGGTTGGTCCCTGCGCGCCCGGGAGCGGATCCGAGCTATAGGCTGAGCCTGTGTGCTCTGGCAGCACAGATGGAGTGTGCTGTCATTAGGACTGTTTGTTGCCTGTTGGAACACACAGCATATTTCTACCGTGGCACCAACAGTTTCTAAGAACTGAGGTCAAAATAAACAGGTTGCAGTTGGGTGCAGGAACAGTCTGGGAAACAACTTAAAATTCCCTGCTTAGGCATAGCCATATTCCTAGGTACTTGGATAAAAAGGGATTCTTTCAGCAAGGGCTTGTCCAGATTTATGCTGGTGAGTGCAGATCAACATAGGGTTGCAGGGGTAAGGTCAGTAAGTTTTCTACAGAAAAACTGTGTAGAAAACATGTATGCAGGAATTACCTAATTTTTAAATAAATAGGCAAGTTTAAGCACAGTAATCTTGCACTGTTTCTCTCAGTCTGTGCAGTACTTGAGCAAAGTGAAAGTGATGTCCTCATGCCCATTTGAGAGGGGCCTGTTTCAGTCAGGCCCCAGGCTCCAGCGCGGGCGTGGGTGTCGCGGAAGGCGAGAGGGCTCTGTGCGGGAGCGGAGCTGGAGCACTGACAGGCAGCCTCTGGCAAACCTCCTGGAAGTGGTTTGAGCTGCCGCTGCCCCAGCCTCCCCACTCCACCCTGCTCAGGGGATTAGTGCTTCCTCAGCAGAGCCCTCGAGGCGAGTGCGTGCCCACACCTGAGCGGCTTCGTTTCCAACCCACAGGTCCAGCTGGAGCCCTTGGAAGTGCCTGTGCCTGCGGATCCGGTGTGGAGAGCCCCATCTCCAGCAGCTGGGTGGAACAGACACCCAGGGAAAAGGGATTTCGGTGTATGACAGTGCCCCTTCCACCATGGGTAAGTATTTACAGGATCAACCCAAATATAGACTCAGATTCCAGGTGATTCCTGGCCCCAGAGAGATGAGCAGAGTTGTAACCAGGGATATCGGTGAAAGCAGGGTTTAATTTGCAGGGTTTAAAAAACCAGCAAACTTTTACATAACAGGACAAATACTTGTGATGATTTTGGCTTGAGAGAGCTGCAAGCAGATTTGCTTTCTGGTAGAACCAGCAACAGTCACTTGGAAAGGTTTACTCATATTTACCTGGTCACAGTTCATTTACAGCCAATGGAACTATCTCCTGTTTGTTATGCTGCAAACACACGAAGGCATAGCAAGCTGCTAGATGTTAGAAAATGTTCTCATGGTTTAGTTAGAAAATGGGGGTTTTGTTGGGGTTTTTTGGTGGGAGGGTTAAATGTAACGGACTTCAGTGGTTAAAATTAAAAAACAAGGTTATTTTTTCCCTTTTCTTGTGTAGCATGCATGACAGCAAATAGCTAATACAGATATGAGTAGTGGAGTAGGGAAAAGAGGTGTCGAGAAAATTAAGAAAATTCAGAAGACTGATATGGAAAGATGTGTTTAAGGGTGAAAAAGAAAGCGAAAAAGAAAGCCTTCTCGTATTCTTTGTCACTATGAGTTTACTGCTGTTGCCATTCTTACTTCCCATGTAATGAGGAGTTCAGTGGTCTGTATTAAAACCAGAGTAATAATATTATCATCCTTTAAGTTCTGTATGCTCCTTCCACCACAGTGACAGGGAAACAGCGCTCCTAGAAAAATATGGACTCTTTTTATGGGCTGATCTTACTGTCTCCAATAGGTTTTGGCTCCTGCTATGCCCCTACACACAGTATGTGTGTAGCAATGTGCCTTTCCATCCTTTATCCTGCCTGGTCATTCACCCTGACCCAGCACCTCTCCCCTGCTCACAGGCAGCTGCTGAGTCTCCAGCTCCCCTCTGACTGTGAGTTGGGAACACTCTCCTCCCCCCCCACTACTAAGTTGGCTCTCAGCGCCCATCGCAGATGGTCTGTACCTCATACATAATAAAGAATTTTTCTGAGGCAGTTTCTGTGAATGTGAGAGGCAGACAGTCTGGCAAGCTTAGACCTGTGTTTTTATTTTTTTTTTTTTTCTAAGTGAGCCTTGAGGGATTTGTTTGTCATAATTTGGAACCCCTTAATAGCTAATGGAGCTCAGTAATATATTGGTGCCAGAAGTAGGAACCTGATTTGTCCACTTGATATTTTCTTAGGGGAAATTCTATACATGGCAAAATGAAGTTAGGACCCAGCTGGACAAGACAAAGAAATTAAGCAAAGGCATTCCAGGAATTGAAGGGGTTGCTTTAGGAAGGTGGTCTTTTAATAGAAGTATGGTAGGTTCACGCTAACTGCGTTTGGGACTTTCTTTGGGGTATAGGCTGTTAGAGCTGTATATTTCTTACTCATCCTAGTAAATGTTTTTCAGCAAGTTCACTCTGCACTGCTTTTAGACTTGAGTAATAAATTCTGTGTACCAAAATGTCCCCAGGGCCTTATGTAAGAGCCAGATGAGCATTTTCAAATGTCAGATAGTTTGGGTTCTAGGTAGCTTGACACTGCTGCTTCCTAGTTCCTTTGTGTGTTGTGCTGGTGGTGTCACGCTCGGCGCTACAGGAGCCCTAAAAACAGGCACATGTGTGGAGTTCTGCTCCATGGACCAGGCTTTAATATTCTGTTCTGCGTGGAAGCTGCCTGCTTGCACAGGGCTGTTCTTGATCTCTGCAGTATGCTTTGGGAGCTGAAAATGTAGAACATATGCAGGAAGAAAATAGTGGAAATCTATTTATACCAGCAGTTTTAGCAGCTGATGTGACCCTGTGAGAAAGGTCAGATATGGAGGTGTATGCTTTAAAAGGTAAGAGAAAATGTCCTGAATGAGGTTGGATTTTGTTCATGGTGAGGAAGACTTTTTCACAGACATTTCAGTCTTCTGTTTTGCACATTAATGCTGTAGGAAGGTTAGTCATTGTATAGGAACAATTACAATTGGTCCAAAACCAATTTGTGGACTGTAGAGTATTTGCTGAAGTACTTTGGGGTTTAAGTGTCTGAAACTGCTGGCTCTTAAAAAAAAACAAAAAACCACCCACTGATGTCAGATAAGACACTCTTCCAGGGCATGAAGGGTGTCGGAGTAAGGGGCTCTAAGGAGTGAACAGAACAAATAAAATGTTTTGAGAAGAGACGAGCGCCAGGGAAGATGCCAGTTAGGCAGCAGTGGTCAGCAGCACAGGATGGTCATGGCCTCATCCTCCAGATTGGAAGGGACCTCAGGAGGCATCTAGTCCAGCCTCCTGCTCAAAGTAGGGTCAGCTCTGAGACTAAACCGGCCTGCTCAAGGTTTCATCCAGTTGGGTCATGAAAGCCTCAGAGCATGGAGACTGCATATCCTCTCTGTGCAGTCCCTTCCATTGCTTGACTGACTTTTTGAGCTGCTGGTATGCATATTTTCAGCATAAAACATGAGGGTTAGAGATATACTTAGTCTTAAAAATTGTTAAGTGTCATGTAATTGCATGACTGCAGAAGCCGAGGCTTTAAGAACAATACTGAGTATCGTGAAATTTGTGATTTGATTTTAAAATTAAGCAACATCGGTAAGAGTCTGCTGTTTTTGTAAAGGAAATGTTCATCTAAGAAGGGTTTTTTCAAATAGTGAACCATATCTTTAAAGTTCTGAGATGTTTGCTGCTATAATGTGCTCATCTGCTTGCCACAGTAATTGAAGTCATACATTAATGCTCTGAGACGTGTTTAGAAGTATGGATTGAAGTTAATCGCCCTGCCACTATAGAAATTGCTTCCTGAGTCCAACAGCATATGCGTTGCTGTAGAAAGTTGTGTGTTTATGTGTTCTACGTGGACACAGTTAAATATTTCATATGTTTTATTAAATATAATTTAAATATAAAAATACATTTAATTTTATTAAAGCTATGTGGTGGTTTATTTGCATATTTAACTGGTCTGGGACAGGTGTTTTTAAAGGTAAATCTTGCCCTATAACAACCACTAAAAATTAAATTTTCAAGCTACTCAAATACTACTCAAGGGGTCATTGAGGTGTCCACAAGCATCTGTGCGAGCAGGGCAGCAGGAATTCCAGCCTCTGCAGGGTGTTGTGGCTCACCCAGCGACAGGTTTGCACATCCAAGTGGGATGAGTCCAGTGGGGAGTGCTGGGTGCAGCCCCTCTGCAGGGCACGTTTGCACCGGGCGAGCTCTCAGGGGAGGCCCTTGACTGCTGAGGGAGCCTGAGAGTTCTGCAACCAGTGATGGGGTCGATCTTAGATTTAAGCTTGCGATGTCGACTCCATCTCCGGCCTCTTGAATGCCGCACAGTGTCCTCTGGGAGTCTCCAGCATGAGTTTACGGGCTGTGCAGTTACCAAGTGAGGCACCACCGCTGCCTATGCCACTGTTACTCTGCCTACCAGAAAAGCTTGGTAATAAATATTCCGCGAGGCGTTTGAGAGGCCGCTGGTGTTGCTCCTGTGGTGGACAGTTCCTGGGGTCAGGTTTGCTCTGCCGTGAGCCGAGGGAGCAGGTGTGTGCAGCGTGGGTGCAGGAGCCGTGGGGAAGCTGTGTGGGCACTGCTCCAGGTGCTGCTTTTCCTTGGAGGAACAGTGGCGGTCTCCTGGCAAAGGGCGTCTCACTCAGCGCAGCGCCGTCACACGGCTCGTGGACTTGGGAGAGGGAAGCGTCGAGCAGTGGGTTGGGAAAAAAGGACACTAAAAGAACAAAGTCACTGTCTGGGCAATTGTTTGAGAATTGCTGCCTTGCAAAGTTAAAATGTGTGCACAGAAAAATGTCTTGTTCTTCCCTGCCTACGCTCCAGCATAGGGGCCCACTTAAAAAAATGGATGTTTTTGTAAAACTTCAGCTTCTAGATGCTCACTGGTGTATGTACCTCTTTGTGCGCTCGAGATCTAAACGCAGTGTTCAGGCAGTTTTTGTTTTACAGCTAATATTGATATCCCATCCCAGAGTTACAAAAGCAGAGAAAAGAAAACCCTGAGAGACATTTAGTGCTTCAATTGATACGTTATTTGCGTGTTTCTGAGTGGTGAAAGTTGTTTTTTTAACTATTTTTGCAGCCTATCAGCCTGGATGTAGTCACCCTGTCAGAAGTGTGAAATTTGCAGCAGAAGAATTAATCTAACACTGAAAAAGCCCTGCCTTAGCTGAACTGTCATTCAAAATGCACAAAGAAAGTCACCAAGGAGAAGTTTTCTGACCCACTATCTGCAGGACTCCTGAAAGAGTCTTCTGAAGCTTGAGGTAAGTTTTTTAAAAAAAAGAGAACAAACAACTTAGTTGTAAAGTAGAAGCTGATGCAAAAGTGTAATTCTGGGGCAGAGAAGATCCTGCGTGTGCACTGACCTCTCTGCTGAAATGTCTTTAGGAGCAAAGGCATGTGAGAAAATTTCAATGCAATATTTGTTTAAATAATCAAAGCAGAAAGAATAAGAACAAGTTTACTGCCAGGATTTTATATACACTGTTTTTTAAGGAATTGCTTAGTATTAAAAAATGAGAGTTTGTATTATGTTTTCTTTATTCTTTTGAAAATACATGTTGAAGTACAGAGATGTTTAACTCTGAAAAGTAAGTGTTAGTGTAAGCAGGAAAAGTAGGAACTGCTGAGTAGGATACTGTATTTTGGCTTGCTTAGTGCCTGAGAAATAGCTGCAATATTTGCACTGTGTACAGTTAATGCCATTGCCTTGTCCTTAGTGGGTTTTTTTTGTATTCAGAAGTGGTATCCATTCTCTTACATTTGGGAAATTAAATTCTTCCTGTGTATTTCCTCATTGCTCTGTCAATGTAGTCCAGGTAGTTGGGGTGTCATCAGGATCCCTTCTCCATGCCTGTGGTTATAGGATTTTGTACAGAGCATTTTCCGGAGGCTATCAGTGTGTTCTGTTATATATGACTCCTTTCTCCTGCTTCTGTTTCAGGTCACAAATATAAGTAAAATTCATGCCAGAAGCCTTGCTTTCTAGATGCTTGTTGGGCACAGTTGTTAGTATTGCAGGTGTTCACATTCAGGGCAGTGCAAAATGCTGTTTATGGCAAATAATGGGATGCTCACTTTATGGCCTTAGGAGTTTGGCCAGGACACACAAACAATTATTTTTCATTTGTTTATAGTCAGAAAAGTTTATAATTAACACAGTAACGGGCATAAGCATTCTTGCAGCATTCACAGCTCATCTTTCTTGTTAGCATCAAAGAGAGTATTTTGTGGTAGAATGCATAGCAGCGAGTAATAAGTATGGGGAAACCAACAGCATACAGATTTATTTATTTGTTTGTTTGTTAAATCTGGTTATCCCCTATCCTCCCCTGACCTATGCCTTTGCAATCAAGGCAAAGCATGCATATTTTCTTTTTTTGCTGTCACACCAAGTGCTGTAGGATAAGATGATAGCTGGACACTGGGAACAAACTGTGCACCCCAGAGCACCAGAGGTATTAATGAACACAGGCAAAGACTTATGTAACCGTGACATCAGTGTCTTATTTCTGGAAATGACTAGTGTAAATTACCATTGGACTGATAAATCCATTGTACTGATCTGTAGCCTGCATGACCCAACTGTGCATTGCATCAAGAACATGAAAAAGCTTCCCAGGAATTCTGGCGCAGGATGGTATTATTTCCTTTTGCATAGGAAGCATGTATGTGGCTGAATAGGTGTGTTTAAATATGTAAAGTGGCTTGGATTGCCTTTGTCTGGGAACAACCTCACGTGTGACAGACCTTATAACTTCAGGCATTGTGCATCTTTCGTATCAGCTCTGAGACAGCTGAGATCAGCTAAAATGTCAGTACTGGTGTGTAAGAGAGAGCTGCCATCATCAGTTTCTCTGGAGTCTGTGATTTGGTTACTCTCACAGCTTGGTCCAAGCCAGCATGTGTTTGTTGGCTGTAAAGCCCATTTGTCTCTGCAACACCTGGGGACACCAGTATGGGGCTGTGCATAACTGCTGAAAAGGTACTTGAAGGTTGGGAGTTTTGAGGCCTTAAATAATTATATAGAATGATGACTTTGGTTGAGGAAATGTTATCAGTTTGCTGATTTGTGTCTTATGTCTTTAATTATGTGCCACTGGTGCTGAAAGGCAGAGATTTGGGTGTCCGCGTATTTCATGTTGAAATTAAAACATAAATAACGTGCCATAAGAATCTTCTTTTGAAAAGTAGAGAGAGAAGAATCAGTCTGGTTAGGAGGTGGCTGTTCTTATTAAGAAAATGGTTATTATTGCTACCTCTGACATACATAAGTCTAGTAATACGTATGTCTCTTTAGGACTAAACCTCAGAATAAATTTCAAGATCAGAAACTAAATTAAAATCTTCTAAAACTTGATCCTCGTGCATTTTTAAAGAAGTGGTCTATTCCAAGAACTGTAATGTATGAAGTCTTGTTAAGGTTAAAGTCTCTGCAGGCTGAAATTCATTTTTGGGGAAGGAGCCCTGTTAACAGTAAAATCAGGTAACGCCCAATGATATTGTCATAACTAGTTAATTAAAATAGATTTGTAGTCAGAACATCTTCAATGTACACAAAAATACTCGGTTTTCTTTTTATTGGTATATTGATACACAATTTTCTCAGTAATAATATGCTTTATTTGGAAAAAAAACTAACCTTTGTCTCTTTCACTAACAAACATTCAATACTCTTCTGACTGTTTTCTCATTCTGTTGGTTCTCATGTGTTCATAGGAGAATGTTTTTGGGTCATACTTTAAAAGTATCTTAATGCTCAATAAACCTTCCTCCAAATATACTTGCTGTGAATACTCTCAGAGGGAGGAGGAGCTGTTCTCCCATGCTTCTCCTGGATATGTGCTGTGACAATGCAGCTGATTCTGCATTGCTCCAGATAGAAATACAGCGAGAAATCGGTAAATCTGGCCTTGTTTTACCTGTTGCAAAGTGAAAATGAGGCGTGTTAAAATCAGACGCAAACAGAGAAATCCAGTGAAGTTTGCTTGATTTTAATTTCCTGGTTACTGGCCCAGGGAGTGTGGTGTTCTCAAATCTGGTTGAAGGGAAATGCTGGCCCCATGCCTGTTAAATTTCTGGAAAGTTGTTTGGATGTGTTGAGGTGAAGAAAGGGGTTTTGGTTGTGTGGGATTTTATTTTTCCCTCAGCTCCAGAAAACAGATTGCCTTGTACACAGGTGACCTTAAGTGGGCTGGTGAGCCACGAGTACAGGCAGTGGACAGTGCCATTTGAGCACTCAGGTCTATTTGGAAGAGCTTCACAAATCCCAGGCCAGGCTGGGTCTTCTGAGATGGTTGGCATAATCAGGGCATACATCTGCAAAAGTGGGTTTGTACAACCTGGCTTCAAGCAATTACGTGGCCTCTCTGCTCTTTTTTGGTTTGTTTATAATATCAGTTCTCTTGAGTATTATTGGTCAAGGAAATGGTGTGTCCACAAAGTTCAGATTTAGTAAACTGGCCACAATAAACAATTAATTACTAAAAAAGAGCATGCAAGAATAAATATTTTTGTTAGATTTGTATGTTAGATTTAAATGTAACAGCTGTGCAATATATTATTCTCAGACTCTGGAAGGAGGCTTTGGAACTGACATAACTTGCTCTGATTATTCCCTGGATTAAAAATTCTTGGTGTTTGGATTCTCTCATTAAATGGTTGGCATCCCAACAGTCATGACAAGTGTATTAGTTGGCAAGGAATTAAAAATGGTGGTGCCTCTGAAATCTAGCAGGAGGTTTCCTGCCTGGGGATGGCAGACAGTTGTAGATGTTGCTAATGCCATTCCCTTGTCTGTGCTGCAGCTCATTTCTGAAACAAAGCAAGCTTGGGCACATGTTCCATTTTGTAATAGGAACTGCTGCATTTGGTTTTCTTTGAGTTTTTTTCAGACACTGGAGTTTTTATGTGCCCACTACTCTGTTTTTCTTGTTGTTTTGTTAATAAATTAAATCTGAGTACAAGATCTCTCTGCCTCTAAACAGCAGTAAAGGCTGCTTGAAAAAGCAGGAACCTCCTAAAATTTTTACCCTCAAGAGGAAATAACTGATTTTTTGTTTGTCTTTGATCCAGTCTCATCAATGCAATTTTCCTTCTTCAAACAATTGAGCCTGCAGTTCATTATAGTGCAAGACCGGAACCCTTCTATTACCTTATTTTTAGCAACAATTACGTTGAGCCTTACAATTGCATTTGCAAAAAGAAAGGCCTGCCCCAGTCCCAAGTCTTTGCTCTTAAAACTTGCTCTCGCTGATGCTCCCAGGAGAGGCAGTGGCAGATAGAATCCCAGCACCTCTGTTCTCCCGGGAGGGGACAAGCTGGATGTGAATGTCGTTTGCTGGTGTGGCTTGATGGTTTCTCTGTGGCCAGGTGGAGAAGTGGTACCCTCGCAGGGTGATTTACATCCTGACGTCTTTGTTTGCAGTACTTTCACTTGCTCTCCTAAAGGCTTTAAAGGAGTTTTTAATCCTTTGAAGTGAGGCCTGCTGGGCTCATGCCGTGACCTCAGGTGCTGTGTTTGCTGGGCTGTGGCAGCCCCCGGGGTTGTCTGTGGCCCCCTTTGAAGTGCTGCCTGTCCCGTGGATCTCAGTGGCCTCCTGCACCCCTGGTCGGGCAGCACTGTGATGCCAGGCGAGTGCATCCGTGGAGGGTGCTCTATGGAGCTCCTCAGCCTGAGATCGTGAGGAGCTCTGCAGGGCTCTGCTCCTACAGGCTTTAGCATCTTTCCAGAACACAGCCTTTGACTGGTTTTCACAGCTTATGTACTTGATTAAAACATAATTTCCCCTTCAGCTTATGGAGCTTAGAAGCTCTTGGAGGCTTGAATTAATGGAGAGACAGGTTGTGTCTACTACAGAGTCGTAGGAGCTGTGCTTCAGAGGAGGAAAATCATTCTGCCAGGTGATTTGTTAGGTTCAAACATTGCTTCTAGAATTTTTGAAGCAAGAGTGTTTATCTGCAGTTGGGACTGACTGGTACCATCACTTCTTCTTAGGAAAGGTGCCATTGAAGAATCTTGTAGTTTTCCTGAATACAGCTGTTAGAGGTCTAGGAAGAGAAATGCACTGCTGAGGAAGGAGGGAGGTGAGGAAGAATACTGCATGAGATTTGGAGGTGTCTGCCAAACTTGTGAGAACAACCTCCTGTCATAGTGGCTGTGGCAACCAACTGCAACTTGGAAAGAGGAGCACAGTTTGACAGTTTGAAACCCTGGGTATTTTACTCTCATTGTACTTGACTGAAATATCCACGTCATATAGGTAGTAAAGCTCTCTAAATACACATATTAAAGTTCACTGCAAAAATATGGAGCCTTCATGTTATTTACCTAATGTACCGTGCATGGAAGTGTGGTTAGATTGAAGCAGGCTGAGAGACCCACATACAGAAAGAAATCTGTTTAGCAGCACTGAGAAATGGGCAGAGTAACCCCCTGCGAGGAACCAGACCCTTGGGAATGCAAACCTGCTGGGTCAGGAAGATTTCAGGTGCATGTGGAAGAGCTGTGTCTGTATATGAACCTGATAAAGGGAATAAAAAAGACAAAATGAAGGTACAGCTTTTTTATGTTTTCACAGGACAAAATGGAAGAGTGAAATAAAATTGCCAGGAATTAATACACAGACCCTGAAAGAGCTGGGGAAAATATTTAAGGAGAATGTACAGGAGGTAGCAGAGGGATGCTTTTGTCTAAATCCCAAAAGCAAGAAGCAGAGAAGAGCGTAGATGCTTGCATTGTGTTGCAGAAAGTTCTGGCATGCACATGTACATTAGAGACATAAAAGATTTCCTAATTAGAGACAGGATCATCTGTGGGACATGTGATTCCAGTTTATAGGAAGAATTGCTGAGAAAAAGGCATCCCACACTAAAGGAATGAATCAAAGAACAGGAGCAGCTGAACTGTCCAGGGAAAGGAGCAAAATGATGGCCACTCTTACAGGACACAGGCTGCACTTAAAATGAGTCAGGGGACAGGAAAGAGATGGGCTTGGGATGGATGAATCTGAGAGCAGGGCACAAAAGTGGAGTAACATTCAGGGCTGCTGGGAACAGAACCACAAGGGTTTCATTCAGCAGCAGGACTGTGTTGTGTGTGCGGCTGATGCCTCACGGGCTCTCCCTTCCTCAACAGGGAGAGAGAAGGCAGAAGGAAACCCCCAGGCAGGTGTGGTGGTGCAGCAGCAAGGTGGAAACCAGTTCTGTCTCAGCAGACAGGAAGCAACAGGCTGTTCTGGAGCTCAGCATGTGTGTGACGGAACGTGGAATCAAGCTGCCAGCCCTTAGGTGTCTCTGGCTTAGCAACCTCTACTCACTCACCAAATGTCTGCATGAAAAGCAGAACTGTCAAAAGGAAAGTTGGGATGACCCATCTGCGGTTCTGAGAGGAGAAGCAGGAAGATAATGTTTGAAAGAGGCACCAGGAAGTTAATCTGTCTGATGATGGCCTGAATGTGGTTTGGGTTGCTTTTTGTTATTTTTTGTTTCTCTATCCCTTTCTCTAAAGAAAAGCCAATTATATTTCAGAAGAATAGGGGCCTCTCATGTTGTTATTCATCATGTGGCACATGAAACACCAACAGTAACGCTGAAACTGTGAGTTAACCTTGCCCTTTCATCACGTATGGTCATCTCATCACAAGGCTGGTGACTGCTCAAAGGTGCCTGAAAGTGGTTGGGCCCCAGGCAACTAAACTTTTATACATCAGTACAAAAGCAGCAAAGATGCTGAGAAGGAAATCTTGATTGTCCCGAGGGATGCAGCATAGTGGTTTGGGTAGTCCTGCTTAGAAAGTCACTTGTGGCTTTTATAATGAGGAACTTAAGGTTTGAATTTTCAGACTTATTAGCTGTACATTTGTTTGGTTTTTATTAACTTAATATACTATGTGCCACATTTTCCTTGGGGTATTGCGTCAAGTGATGGATTCATCCAGTTTAGCTCTAAATGCACGGGCTCTCTTTTTCATAAAACTTTGAAGAGATTTGGGTCTCAAATTTCCAGAATGATTTTATTTTATGCCTCTGTATTTTGGTACAGCAGCTAATGTTTTCTGTCCTGTTTCCTTTCCGAGAATATGTGCTTCTGGCTAATGTAGAGAGGGAATGTAGATTTTTTTTTTTTTTGTTCTCTTTCTTGACCCGTGAGAATTAGAGTTGTCTTCTTATATGAGCAGACACAGTTAAACCACTTTAGTGTACAAAAGAGTCACGGGAAGCTTCCAATCCCCTAACTCTCTGCTTCAATGGAAGGAAAAACAGGTTTTAAAAAGTCAGAGAAAGACATGGCTATTAAACTAATCCAGTATACTTCATCTAACTGCTAAAAATCTTGACTGTTAAAAGTGATTAAATATAATTGCATCAGTAAAGGAGTGTAAAAAAACCTTTGACTTTTATTAAAAGCTATCTTTAGGAAACCCTGATTCCTTGACTTAAAAAGCTACATGTAACATTGCTGTTTTATTTTGGGAGTGCTTTGAAGGTTTCTTAAACCCAGAGTTACATAGAAAGAATAAATAAAACCCAACAGAACAAATACACAGTTCTGAAGCACTTTTCTAGGTTTCATTATATATTTGCAGTGCATGTGGTTAATTCTAAAAGAAAATTGGGCATAAAACTGAAAAGTTAATGGGTAAATATTCAACCATCCTAAAGAGTTGACCAAATAATAAAGATATATGAAAGAAAAAAAACAAACAAATGAACAAACCGCCACCCGTGTGCTGGATAAAATTGTCATAGAATGGAATGGAAGGGCTCCCAGTAATTTCATTTAAAGCTATTGAATTCATTTTTTTTTTTTATACTCTTCAATTTGGAACTTAATCTGTTCGTTATTCTGAGCTGAAAAACAAAGTTGCTGAACTTTTTCTCTTGTTTTCATATATTTAAAGTCTGAGCTGTGTCATGTCCTAACACTGCAAAATCTTTATAGAGATTTTAAAATTTCTTCAAGTTATGTGGTCTCCAAAAGCTCTTCTTGACAGTAAGATGTTAATAAATCCAGCAGTTTTGGTTTAATGCAGGACACCACATACCATTTTGTATCCTTGGAGCTGAACTGGATATTTGCACCTTTGGGTTTGTTTTGTAGATTATGAGAAATTATGTAAACTGAAAGAGGACTGTAAAACCTCCATCAGTGAAATACCGAAAATTACAAAATCTGATTCTTACATAGCTTTGGCACTGCCAATGTTAAATGTTACTGCAAGTATTTCTTCTAAAAGCTTAAATTACTGCAAAGACAAAAGTAAAACAGTGAGCCTTGTTTGCTTAGAGAAATAACATATTCCCAGTGTGTTCCAGAGGAATAATCCCACATTTTTTGTGTGTGTTCAAAAGAAGTGCATAGGCATAAGGTAGACATGCACTATACAAAAAAAAAGATAGTATGGATGATGAAAAATTAGTCCCTTCTGAATTCATTATTTCTATTCTGTTTAACTATATGCCTCTTATTTTTGAGAATCCCACTGTGGAAAAATATTTTTATAATCTCTTTGGCATTTTTTGGCCCTCATGCAGTTTTGATTCATGAGTTGAAATCCTGTTTCCATGGAAATCAGCTGAATTGTTGATCAGCTTTGAATTTCTCCCCAAAATTAAGGCAATGGAGGGACATCATCTAGGCTGATTCTGTCCATAATGTTGACCATAGTATTTTCCCTTTTATTCCGTATGAATGGGAGCCGTGTTTCAGTGAAGACTGAAGTCAAGATTCTCAAATGTTACTGCAACAAGTTCTCTTGTATCAAGGGCAACGAGGGTTATTTCACAGGTATTGTTGGAGCTGTTTGATATGTTTGAGCACATCATGCGCGTAAATCCCACAGCCCTGTCTGGAAACAGATCTCCCTCATTACCCTATGGACAATGAGCAGGAGGAAAAGCAAAGTGGCCAAGACTTGTCCAAGAAAATCTGGTTTTTTCCCCAGTAGAGAAAAGGCCAGTCAGCAGCTCTGAGATCTGCAGAGAGCAGGACAGTGTCTGCAGTGTCTTCTGATGACCAGCGTTAAAAGCTCATAGATGTGCTGCAGTCACTCAAACATGACCATTGCAGGGTCTCCTGGAGGATACCAGGGCAGTGACAGAGTGCTGTGCTCTCTCCTTGCCTGGTCTTCGGTGAGCCGTTCATAGGTGTGAAGCTGGCAGCGTTCTCTGTGATTCTGGCCAGAAGTGGGAGGGTTGGTCAGTGGGCAGCTCTTGTCCGGTTGTCATCATCAGCTGTCTACAACTTCCTCAGCAGAAGCGAGCAGATCTGCCACTGCCCCATACCATCACCACTAGCAAGGAGTGTAGTTTTTCTCTGATGACTTTTCAGAACAGCTGAAATTAAACTAAACACCTGTTTTTAGGAAGCCCGAAAAATTTATAAAGCTTATAATATAAGCTTGATATATGGCTTGGGAGGAGTGGTTTAGGTTAAACTTATTTCCTTAGAATAGTGAGAAGTGAAATTCCGAGTGCCAGCTCTGTGTTTTCTTGTTTCTAACTCCTAACCGGGAGAGAGGGATGAGGTAAGAATTGGCTGCTGTGGGCAGGGTGGGACAGGAATGTGATGGTTTGCTGCTCTCAGTGTGTCTGCTCGCCGGGCCCTCGGGTGGGAGGGTGTCAGTGAAAGCAGACCCTTCCCTGCATTGGAAATGCCAGGTGCTGGACTTCAGCAATATTCACATTCTGAGTGTATTTCTGGCTTTCCTCATCTTTGATCCTGCCATTGAATCCGCGGGGGTGCAAAAATCCACCCACACAGATCCAATGTCAAAATCCTGGCCTTAATTATTTATGGTTTGGTTTGGACAAATTACTGTTCTCTGTGCAGTAACCACAGTTATTACCAGAAATACAGAACAATCTAAAACATACATGTGTACATTGTGTATGTATGATTTTTTTTTTTCATTTTTTTTAAAGATTGGCCCTGTATTAATGAGTTTTTAGGCTTAACTGAAATTCTAGTTTCTCAATCTTGCCCTGTGCTGCTTTTTACCTGACCAGGCTGCCCTGGATCTATAGCAATTAATTCTCAGAAAAAAAACCAGCTCATAATGTTCATAACCTGAAATCTAGCCTAGAACTAAAAGAACATCCAACTTTATACACTTTGCACCAAGATCCTAATGGTTTGTTAAACTGGAAATGGACTGTACTAGTCTCCTGCACCAAACAGGCACTCCATTTTTTGAATGTCTCTGGACTCTATTCAAGAGACTAATCCATCTCAAGTTAGATCATTTTCATCTGCATATAAATAAAAGATGAATGTCTTATGAAAAAAGACATAAAGCTTTTCACGAAGGACAGTAGATTTCATGAAACAAAAATAAAATCAGAATTTTACAGCAAAATCAAAAATGCCTCTGCCACTACAAAACTTGGCAATGTCAGCCAGCACCATTCTTTAATTAAAGTAAGTAAAGTTTTGTGACTTACGTATTTTCCAAAGTCTTTTATTTTTCTTCTTTTCACCTTACTTTTTCCTAAATTTAATTCATGAATTAGTGCTAATATATTTGCTGCCCTAATGCTTACAAATAGGTTCACAGCAGTTGAGTGTTGCTTTGAATTTTGATTTTTGTCTTCAATTTTTTTCCCTTAATAGAACTGTGTGAAAAAATATGTTCTCTTCAATAATTCATAGGTGGGATATGGCCTGCCTGATCATTTCACTTCTCCCATGTTCTCAGTTGGAAGTCAGCTGAAAACCAACAGAAGCATCCAGGTAATTCCTGTGCCTGCTTACAGTTGTGTATAAAACTGAGTTTTATTTGAAGTTAAAAATCTGTACCCCAGCTTTCCGTGAGGTACCAGCCTGGTACTCTAAAACATGTTCCTAATTATTTGCTTTTTATCTGATGGGAGAGTAGCACTAGTTCTGGTTTCCAAGTTAATGTATGCTTTTGGCTCTGAGATTTCAGTCCAGTGTGTTATGGATATGGATTGCAATCCCAGTCTCAGTGTCCAAAACAGTTCCTAGAGTCACAGGAAATACTTGTTTTGCACATATTATTATTGAGGAAAACCAAATGGCAGTAAAAGTACTCCAGAATGGAAAAAAGCTTTCTAGTAAAAATCATGGTTATGTGAGTGACCTGTCTGAAAATCACAGAATCTCACAAAGCACGGCGTATCTGTCTCATCAGAAATAGTTAACTTGCTTTTCAATACAGAGTATTTGCAATTTTAAAAGATATTATACAGCATTAATATTCTTCCGGGTTGTTAAATAATGCAAAAGACTTTTTCCAGTTTGGTAGAGTCAGTTTTTATTTCCAAGTCATGGTTGTGTTTGGTGCTTTTTTAAAAAAAAAAAATTCTTCTTAAGCTTTCAGTATGGCACATTCCAGAGCTTTGGTTCTCTGCAGGTTGTGTTGGAACTGATTGTTTTCTAAGCCTGAGCTAAACCTCTTGATGGGTTCCTCAGTCTCCTCCTGATGGAAAGCAATGATAAGCTAAGTCAGAGGCTCCACTTAAGGCTTTTAATTATGAGAAGCCAGTTACAGAGCAGGGAAGAATTTTACCCTTAATATACGTGTAAAATATTTTTTCCCTGCAGAATTATCAGATTCTGTCCTGGATTGTATGAATATTATGATCTTTTTTTTTTTCCCAAAGATTATGAGCCAAGGTGTTAAAATTCCTAGTAATTTTGGAAATTACAGTGTTGGAGAACCAAACTTGAAACCTTGGTGATACCCCTTCCAAAAGTTTCAAAACTTTCGGCTCTGTGCAGGAGATCCATCTGTAAGGTCTCTGAGGTTGGGATACAAAAGTCCAAACTTGTCATCTTTCAGCCTTTGACCTAATTCAATTTTTATAAGAAATTGGTATAAATATATACTTGCCAAGTAACGCAAAGTGATATCTGATGGTTTCCCAAAGTAAAAAATTGTCTGCATGTATACATCTTTATGGGAAACTTGAGGAATGTGATCCGAACAAGAAGTGTGGTTCACCTTTCAAGTTACAACTAGATCATGGCTTTTCATAATCCGCAGATTTTCTCTGTAGGTTAATCTTCCAGTGTCTTTTGTTGCTATCTTTCAAGTTCTGTCAGCTTCCAGCTAGAAAGCTGATGATAAAGCATCAGAGTTGCACCCTTTTAGAAGAAGAAAAGCAGAGTTAGGCATCTGTAGTGGGAGTGTAATAACACCAAATTTGCATGTATGGTTTAGAATTTTTTGCCTAAATCGTCATTCATTGGCATGTAGACAGTTTCTCCAGTGCTTTATCTTCATACGATGTTTCGCAGCACCAATCTGGCATCATTAGATATCCACACATCAGCATTTTAAAGACTTTTCCACACAGCCATTAAATCGCACCTTCCTCATTGACTCTAAAATCCAGCACATCTGTAATAACAGAGCAGTGGCACAGTGTGCATCTCTCCTGGATGGCTGAGTGCAGAGCAGTGAGGCTGTGGGGGCTCAGGGAATCATGAGGTCATGTCCTAATGCTATGCCTTCCTGTTTGAAAAGAGTGGCTTGTAAATGTTTATCTCAGCTGAAAGTGAGAACGTGGTCTACGTTTGTGCTCCCCGATTCCCCCTTGAGAAGCTGTGCAGAGAAACAGCTGCATGTCCCTTCACATCCTCCTCTTGCTCTTAAACATTTACATCTCTCACTGCAGTTCTTTGCCAGGTTTCCCCCCTGCTTGTGTTTGGGTTTCTGGTTGAGAGTTGCAATACTGGATTTATGGTGGGCTACGTTATTTTCTGCAGAAAAGAGCGAGAGAAAGGAATGAGTCCAGCACAGAAGGACTGACAATCCATGTTCAGCGTCATGCAGGATAGAGTTTCTTTCTGTTCTGCCAAAATGTATTTCAGTGTAAAATGTCTTGAGGCTGGTTGGGGCTGCTTCTACAGAGAGCAGACCAAAGTATACAATGTACTGGCTTCCATTTTGCTGGTTTTGGACAGTCAGGGCTGCTTTCCATTTCCTACAATGTTCCAATATAACTAAGTCATGTGTGCTCGGTAATGGAGGCTTCTGAGACCTGGGGCTTCTGTAAAATGGAAAAGAGCAAAGTATTATTTATACAGCATAATATTTTGAGTTGCTAATGTGCTGTAAGGCAGGTGTTACCATGAACTACTGTGCAGCAAGAAAGGTTCCTAAAACATGCATCATCTTACTCCATCTCTAAATCATTGCAGATAACACAGTGTTTAGTTTCTAATTAGACCCGTGTTGTGATAATTCTTGTGAGCAGTGTAGGTGATTGCTGGAGTTTGGTGCATCCAGCCTCTCCGAGAAACTGATTTGCAGGATGAGCACATGCTGATTGGTGTGGCCTCGCTCCTAGGGGAAAAGAAGAAATAAAGGCACATAGTCTTCAATTAGACTAATGATTTTCTAGTCCTAAAAGGATTAGGAGAGAAATGTTTGACTGAAAATAAAAATCCAATGTATAATAGTTCACAAATAATTTATTTACTTTGGGTAGTGTTTGGCACTGTCTCATAGGAGAGGATGAACATTATTCTTTTTCCATACCTCAGTCCCTTATATTTGAAATACAGATGGTTCATCCTAAGTGCTGGTTTCTATATGTGTGAGTAGTAAGTGTAACCTTCAAGGCAGAGTATTGTGGACTGTTTCTTGATGGAACATGTCAGATCAGCATAGGCATTTTACATAGCTAAAATTGTTCTTGGATCACTTTTGCCAGCACGTTTTCTTTGTGGCCAGCTCAAGTCAGTGTGTTTAGTAGTGCAGTTCCACTGTGGAAATAAAAATAGCAATACAGGTTTGATATAGCCAGTCTCATTGGACTAGACTGGGTTAGCATAAGGAACATCTCCTGACTTAAACTCTCCAGTCAGGACCGAACCCCTTCAGTCAGATTCTAAATGTCAGTTGTGGCTTTTTCGAGTCATCATCATCACTGCGTTCAGCACTAACTGTGGCTCTTGGATATCATTCATGTAGCATTTGATTTTTTTCACAGCCTTTAAACACTTACTAGTTTTGTTTCAGCCATTATAAGTCCCTTGTGAGGCCAAACTGTTCCTCTGCTTTAGAGTCTGGGGCCGCTTGTACTTGTGTTAAAGGAAAGGGGCTGGCTAAGGAGTGCTGTTTTCTCAGAATGATCAAGCTGTGGCCTGCTGCAAGTCCCATCTGCCCTTTCCATATGCAGCATTAGAGGTCCTTCCTGGAACAAGCTCCTTGGGGATTTACCTGCATGAGGTTGCTGGTACGAGGTCACTGGAAAGGCAGATGGGACACAGGATGGCAGACTTGGGCGAGTTGCATTTGGCAGAGAAAAGATCTGGGTAGTAACATAGTCACTGTATGGGCCAGAATTTCTATTTAAATAGTATTCCTTGTGGATCTTATCCCCAGCCTGGTACAAACAGCAGTGGTACCATGCAGCTGTTGGATTTTCAGGTTTGCCAGGTGGGCACACAGGCTGCAAAGGGTGCGTTTGTGCAAATCGTGATACAGATAAAGGTATTTGCTTCTGTCTGTGTGTTTCAGCCTGCCAGTAATACTTTTTTGCAGACTGTGTGAAGCAAGGTCAGATTTTGCTTTGCCAGTTGATGTTGGGGTGACTTAGGTCAGACTTGAAAGCCTCAACAATACCCTAGGTAATAAAACTTAATCATGAAGTAAGAATGATAATTATGTCTTCTGCTTGAGAAAGGAGGAGGTAGCATAACCCAAACCTCCCATTTACTTCCCCTATGATCCTGTTTCTCTTTTTGTCTATCAGAAACTGCAGAAAGAAGGTTGTGGGCCTTGTGAGAACATTAGGAAACTTGACCCAAAAAAAAAAAAAAAAAAAAAAAAAGTGGCATAACCACTTACTTGACCCAGCTGTGGGCAGTATGTTTTAACTATGTGAAGTTGCAAAGTGCTCACACTTTGTAACACTGAGTAAAGGTGTCCTTGCTACAGATCCATGTTGCAGATTAGGTCATTTGCTCATATTTCAGTTTACAGCATTTTTTCCAGTTTCTCTGCTGCCACTGTTCTGTTAAAGTAGTGAAGCTGCCTGGAAGGCCACAGGCATGGAAAGGGCTGCAGCATTAAAAAGAGAAGTTTGGGGTCCCTTTTCTTAGTTGAATGATTTTTTTATGTGCCAAGTGCAGTATTTTATGCTGTCCAAGGAAAAGGATATTGTTTGCCACACTTTAAAGTAACACAAAAGCTTTCCCAGCTCTTCTCTAAGCCAGTGACAAGATTCCACTTACTTTCAGTGGGAATTTGCAAAACACTTGTGATGCAGTTTCTGTCAGAGCAGAAGAAAGGTGTGAGTCCATAGTACCAAGCAAATGTAAAACGAATTAATGTCATGCCATATCATTTGCACAATTCAGAGAGAAACTGCCTTGGTTTTGGAGAAGGAGTCTTGTAAATCTGTTACTCAGGCCCTCACAGATCATCCAGAGAAAGAGTGCAGAGAAAGGACAGTGTGACTGCATTCAGACCTGCTCCTGTTCTGTTGGGGTGTGTAGTAGAGCACAGGGAAGGAGGGACCACCTTGTCTGGGGTGTTGCCTTCAATCTGAAAGGTGAACAGTGTCCAGCTACTGTTTGAATGTGTAATAATCACCAGTAAATCTGAAAGTATATAAATATTTGTGTCAATGAACTAAAGCATCCTAAGGAAGTCTTGTGCAAAGCAGAGGTTGAAATGGAAGAACTCTGGGGAAGAAGACATCTCTCCTTAAACTGAGTTTTCTCTTGGGTTTCCCTGCCACGAGGCAGCAGAAACGTGGCTGATCCCTGTTCTCTGTGCATCTGCTGCTCCCTGTGCCTGTGCAACCCTGAAAAAAGGAACCCAACAGTGAACCTGTGGCATCACTGTGGCTTGCATGAAGGGAAGTGTGTGAAGAAATGTACCTGCCAGACACCCACATCAGCAGCGTGGCAGGAAAAAGAAAGGTCTCATGTTCTCTCCACGTGAGGATCGGCCTTAAAATTCTCCAGAATAATGAGGCTTCTCTGCAGCTGTGAAGAGCTCTGGGGCCTTGTCAGGCATTCTTGCGCTTCTCAGCTTCTTCTTGTTGCACCTTGATAGAGATAAGACTAATAATTAGATCCTCAGCTTTAAACTCCCTACAGTTACTCAGTGCACAGAGTTTACTTTATCATTTTCCACTCTAGCCTTATAGTTTACTTTAGGGAGATTATATACTTGCTGCTATTGGCAGAATTTGGCTACCAGGAAAGGACATGGTTTTGAGCTCCGTGGGATGTGTAAATCATCCTGTATCTTTCAAATAGTGGCCACTCCCATCACTTTTCACAATATACCTTACCTTGAGATTGGAAAATAATTAGTGATTTTGGGTGATCAGCTTCAGCAATCTTCAGAGGGACCCAAAATCTTCAGAAATTGCTTTTATGGAAGATTGCATCTTCTAAAAACACATTTCCTTGAGTTTTGAAAATGTCAGGCTTGCATCAGTATTCATTAGAGACCCAAGCTCAGCACTATTTAATTAAAGAATACCTTTATGGAAAGTACTTTACATGCACAGTAGATGCATTTTAGAACCTGTTTGAAATGAATGCGTAGAGTGTGATGTTCGCAGAAAGGCAGAAGTTACCAACCAGAAACATTTGAAACTGGGGACAAGTGTGTTGGTCTCCTGCTACTGGAACTGGACTTCCTTGTTCAAAGTGTGAAGGATCAGTACCAAAGAAGAACTGAAGTACACGTGGGACATTGTGTAATGTTTCCATTCTCATCCAAATCTGTGTGAAGTTGGAGTATTTGTGTGTTTATGTTGGTTTATCTTCATGCTAATGTCCATAGACTGATTCTTCCACAAAGATAGAACACACATTTTATTACTGGTCTGGAGAGAAAATAATTCTGTGGTGTCTATTCTGATGAATTTAAAGATAAATCATAGAATTTTCCTCAAATTCTCTGCTTGTGCATTGGCACAGCATCCCTCTACTCCATGAAAGTGTATGCATATGTGGCAGGTGATTTGGCCTTGGTGAACTACAAATGTTTGCTCCCAGTTCGTGAGTAACCAAGAGAGGGAAAGCTTTCATTGGATTTGGAGTTTAGCTCTCCTATAAGGTACATGCTCTGGGGAGTCAGTCAAGCTTGTGAGGTATCTGTATATACTAATGAAGATGTACTTGAGCTAATGTGCTCTTCTGGTTCAGTGGAAGAAGGGAAGGAGGAGAGGGGGATTGGCAAAGAAGCCACTAAATCCAGCAAAGCTTCAAGCACTGCCAATCGTCTTGAGGACGGCTCAGTTCAGAAAGTTCAAAAAAACTGCTTAAAGGAACTGTGCAAATATTTTTCCATCCTTTCCTATGAAATGGCATGGTTTATTTGCTATTATGTGTTCATCTGCTCTGCTTGGTATGCCACATTTATCAGTAAAACAGACTGTAGGAAATAACAATATGTAAATGTTTATTTTGTGATGTTTTGGGTTTTGCTAGGTTTATTCTGCATTTTCTGACTAAATTCACATTCAGATAGCTTTTTCTTCTGCTGTTACAGCACATCTGTCTCAGGCTGCTCCTAAAAAGATGAAGCAGTAATCTGGCAAAATGAACTCAAAACGTACAAGGAGGAGCCATTGGAGACTAATCTGCAAGGTGTTCAGGTATTTACATTTCCATATCCTATACCGGTAATTGGTGTGCACACGTGGTATGCCCTGGAGTTCTGCACTGCAAGGAGAATGTTCTTAACTCACACAAAGTGGCGAGAAAATGACGTAAATAAATGAAAAGTCACATGAAGGATTTAAAGTTGTTTAGTCAGAATGCCCCCTGCAACTTAAAGAGGGAACCAGATTTGAAAAGGTGCAGGGTCAGAGTTGCCGCTCCAAGTTCAACACATGTTGATGTTGCTGAATGTTCCATCTCATCTGCTACTTCCCAGAGCACTGATGGACATCTGAGACGTGGTGGGGAAAGAGATTCCTTCTCTGACATGCACTGGAGCAAAGGGAATGATCTCTCCTCTGCTGAAGGACTAAGGTACTACAGAACTCCCAGTAACCTCAGGAATTAGGTCCTGGATTAGGCCCACAGTGAGGGCATTTTTGTTCCCAGAGGTGCCAGAAGGTCTCAGGTACCACTTGCCAGGCTTCAAGGATTTTAGTGAGCTGTAAGCTGTGTATGTGTCCTGCATACAGCTAAGAGAAAATCAGTTGTTTACAGTTCTTCCCCGTGCCGGAATGAGACTTTCTAGTTGGACAGCAAGAACAATCTAGGTTGTAGGAAAACAGGTTTTTATTTTACGGGTGCATACAGGAAAATATAGCCAAGGCCTGCTGAGTCTGTGCTCTGTGTCTCTGGAGGAAGGAGAACACTTGTGTGGTTCCCTTTCCACACTCCTCGTGAGCAGGTGACGACAGACATGCTATGGATGTGCAAAGTGACAATAGCAACAAGTAATTACATACATGTCTGTATGATGATACGAGTGTGATGCAAATGGGCTGCTAATGGGCATAAAGGTAAGAGCTGTGCTTGTAGAGTGCCTCAGTACCAGGGCAGAGAAAACCTTTTACTGGTACAGTCATTGCAATCTTGTGTTATCCCATTGCAATGACTAAGCTTTTGGAATTAACGTTGCAAACTGTTGTTCATAAGTATTTTAAACAATCCCACAAATGCAGAGGTACCTCCTAAGGGTATATATTTAAGGGGATATAAATATATTTAACATATAAGGGTATATCTCATCAAAATCACTCTCCTTAAATGTTATACCATATGTGACTGGCTGAAAAGCAAATACGAGCAAACAGCAAAGTCACTCTGAATATTAATTCCTGAACTACACAGCATATCAGCTTCCAGATATTTATTCAAGTTGGTATTTTATTATGTGTGCATTCCTGTGGTTTTGACAGTGTGTTCATAGACAGTATTGATGTACTCTCTCAGATTCTGCTACCAAACTGCTCCTGTGACTTGATG
Source organism: Acropternis orthonyx (assembly GCA_035583155.1). Lineage (NCBI taxonomy): Eukaryota > Metazoa > Chordata > Aves > Passeriformes > Rhinocryptidae > Acropternis > Acropternis orthonyx. The sequence continues at coordinate 65,899,123 of JAWWEU010000040.1, read as the reverse complement.
CAGTTTGGCTCATCTGAGTGAACCTCAGATAAGTCATATGAAAAATTGGTATTAAATCCCCGAGCACCAGGTTTTGCTGCTGATAATGGCAGATGTAACACATGGGACCAGCAAATTATGGTGTAGTGTTGTTAGTACTTTTTGTTTCAGTGCTTTGTCTTCTCTGGCTTTTTTTTTTAATTGGTTTTTGGTTTGGTTTTTTTCCAACACTGGACCTCCAGTGCAAGTAGTTGCTCACAGGGGCATCCCAAAAAGTAAAGTCAGTGGTGAAAACTTTTGTTTTCTCCCAAGTGTTTTGAATCAGGAGTCAGATTATGGGCCTTCAGAAACATGCTCAGTCTCACTTTGGAGCTACAGTATTCTTTGTAAGAACAGGAAACTGCTGCCAGGATAATGTAATGTAGATTTAGGACAAGTTTCTGTTCAACTTTGAAGGGTGATACTGTTTTCCTGTAAAAAGATTAATTGTATCTAAAGCATTTACACTTTCAAGCCTTTTGAAAATAAATCCAGTCCAGATTAAAAAGTGATTTACTACTCAGTTATGCAGTTTCTTCAGAACAGTTAACACTCAAGGAGAGGAGAAAAGAGCCTTACATGAATTTTATTGACAATACATGGGAGGAATAGTGCCTGAGAACATTCTATAACCTGCAGTTATGGACTAATGGTGTCCCCAAAGGTGGTGGTCAAATTAAACAATCCAGTATTTTAGACATGCGTTACTGACCTTATTTAATGTTCTAAAAACTCATTGTTATGGGCAAGATAGACTTGATTTTGAATTTCAGGTTGTGATCATCCCTTAAAATAAGAAAACTTTAAAAGTCAGATTTTCCTCTTAGAAATTTCAGACTATATATGGTTTGAGTAACTATGAGTAACAAGCTATTTTAGAAAGGAAGATTTTTTTCTTCTTTGGGGAAAAGATTGCAGTTAATGCTTGTTGGAAACCTTTAGTGTTTCTAACACTACCCTGATACCTATTTTCTAAATAAATTACAAGTGTAGTATAACAAAGCTACTTAAAAGTGTTGCTGCATTTGAGATGCAGATTTTAATTCAGCTTGATTTAAAAGGAAGGAGTTTTCACAGAAGGAGTACTTCCATTTTACAGATTCTGTTTAATTTTGGGACTCGAAAAACTTGAAATCGGCGTATTATCACAGTCAGTATTTTAGAAGATGATGGCATTTTAAAATGAACTTTTCCTAATTGGAAAAATTTTGCAAAACTCTCAGAACCCTGCTTCTTCTCATTCCAAAACACTGTGCACTGAGCATTGGAAGAATTAATATCATAAAACTACTAGAGAACATGATGTTTGCTGGGTTTGGTAACCAAGGCAATGGTTCCAGGAAGTGCAGGAGTCAATTCCTTGATTTGAGTGCTGATTCTGCATTGATGGTGACCAGGATGTCTGGTCAAGTTGATGGTGAAGTTTGGATGCCTTTGTTTCAAAACTACAGCTTTGCAACTATTACACAGTCCAGGCATGGGCAGTTCCTGATGCAAAATGAACAGTGGTGGTTATTTTAGTGTCAGCTGTAAAATCTAAATGCAAAGAAGGCACTGAGAAAGAATTTTTAAAAAGTGATGACAGCCTTCATTTTGGATGTTCCTGAACTTGTGGACTGTAAGTCTGGTTTCCTTAATAGTGTTCAAAAATATGAATTGGGTTTTATTTTTCCTTTTTTTTTTTTTCCTGGAGGCAGGGCATTCATGGGACCTAAGTAGCACATACTGAAGAATGAGGTGGGGAGAGAAGAGGGTTTCAGATGTGAATTAAGTCTGAGTTATAGTGACTCATAACTGACAACAAAACACCCAAGAAGAGACATGAGACCGGATGAGATGAAATGAGACAAGCCATGAAAGAAGGGACAGATTTATGAGTTATTGGCCTACAGATGGATGAGAAGATATAAGAGTGGAGAATGAGATCATCACTCAGAGCTGTGCTAAGGGGAAAGTAGGGGGTTCACAGGACAGATCTCAGTAGCCTCTGGTGGATAGTGGGAGGATTGATTTAAGCCACAGGAAAATCAGTATTAAAAATTATATAAAGACAGGTTAAATCCCAAGCCTCAGAGGGGTCTGATTTTTCTCCCACTGCACTTAAAAAAACCCAAAGAAACAACAGTTAAGATGACCCTGAACCTCCAACACTACATGGAGTCCTTGCTCCATGATGGTAAGATCACATCAGCATGCTTTCAATTTTGGTAATGCAAGGCAGTTTTCAGCAGTTCAAAGAAATTGCTGCCTTGCTTAGAATAAAGACAGGAGGCAGAATTTTCACCTTCAATCTAAACAATGCAGCGGTTTTCTTAAAGTGTTAAAATTTGCCTTTCATCCCTGAAACTGAAAGCATGTTTCCACTTAGCTGCATCCTTTGTGCTACCCTGCAGCCAAGGCACTGTTTTATGGATTATAAGTGGTGGAATTGATTGCCAAGCCTGTTTGGATGAAATTTCAGTGGGCAGAATTATAATCCATTTCAAGATTCAGTATCTTAAAATTTTTACCTAAATGATGAAAATTAGCCCTCAGCTGCTTACAAAGCATGAAATGGCACGTACAGATCTATGAAGTTTTTGTGTTAACTGCAGTTGCAGCCACTCTTCCTTCTGTAATTTTGTTCTTGTATCCTGTACAGAGAGAGTAGGAGGATCTGCTCGGGAAAATGCACAGGAGTTTGTTGGTTAGCTGAATCTGCAGAATCAGTTGGCAGCCTCATAGGTAAAACCTTTCTGGTGGAGTTTCTTCTTACATCTGATTCTGGCAGGAATAGATAGGAATTGGGAAGGAGCTTGTGAGTTTTTCTAACAGATTCAATCGTTTTTGCTCTGTGACTTTTACTAAGAGTATTAGGGGGTCATCTGTGTGTGTGGTCAGAATGAATTAAAAGTCATTAAACTTGGTAACCAATTGGAAGAACTTCAGGTAATCAACAGAGCGGTTTTGATTTGGTTGGATGGCATTAACTTTTTGTTTGAAATTTAATTTTGAATATAAAATTGAAATGCTTTGAAAATTCACAAAACCTCTGTTATTTTTAACTGTATCTGGAGCTATTTAGTTTTGGGTGGGTGGTGGCTCAGGGGGTCTCTGTCCTGAGCACCTGCCCAGCTCCTCCCTGGGCCCCGTGGCCGCCTCACCCCCTCACAAGGAGCCCCAGCCACTTCCCTTTTGTTTGTTCGGAAACTGCCTCGTTCTACTCAGAGATGGAAGGATGCTTTATGGAATCTGACAGCTAAGCTAGAAAAGGATTACTGAGGTTGTATTTTTGAAATATAACTCATTTTTTGATGTTAGATTGGTGTGGCAGATAGAACACAGTTAAGTAATCTGGGACCAGGCCGCCGTCTTGTAAATGAAATAACTACTAACCTGAAAGGTCTGTGCTTCAAGAGAAATTAAGTCTTAGCAGCCTTATCAGTTATAAGTGTGGGCATATTTGGTAACAGCAGAAAAACTCCTGGTGGGTTCCAGTTCATGAAGCATTTAAGCATGTATTTAATGCCACTGTGCATTTCAGACTGAGTATGTCCGGGGGTACTGAGTCTGGGTGTTACTCTGGAATTAACTCTATTTCTAAAATATAATGCTGCTGGAACACTTACAGTGGAGTTTATTTGCTTGATAAACGCTATACGCTTTTGACTTAGCTGTTCTGTGTTGGCTATCATTCATTTTGTGATGAGCACTGATTCTAATTGCGAGCTTATTGAGATCAGTGTGTTCTGGGAATTCTCACCTTTCCAATGCTAGAGAGAGATGAAGGGTCGACAGAATTGGGAAGAGAGTAAAGGTGCATGAAGAACGCTGACATTTAGAGAAGGTAGGAAGACCATAAATAGTCAGTCTGTTAAATGTTGAGACACCATATTGATCTCCTTAGGATGGGCTAATAAATGCTTAAGTGCTGCTTAAATAGACAAAGGAGATTGAAAAGACTTTAAGAATTAACTTGTCAAATTTTCCACCTTCCAAGGCTTTGATGGTACCTTTTCTTTCCTGGTAAAGCCAGTATTCTATGAACTCAGCTGTGGCTAAGGAGCTGGGACACTGCCACACATGCTTAAGCTGAGGCTGTTCTTAAACACTTTTGGGCATAAGAGTAGGACAAGGATCATGCACTGGAGATCCCATGTGACCTCTGCCTGTCATGAGACCCCTGGGTCCTGGGGTGGGAGGTCCTGCAGAGTAGGCACAGCCCAGAGCTGAAAATGAGTAACTTGCAATGGCCTGAGCTGCTCTTTGTCCTCAGAATGTGGTTGCCCCTTTGTAGCATCTTCTATGAAATAAAAACACAGTAAGAACTTCAAATGGCAAACAATGGAAAAAGAAAAGTATGAAAGGAACTATTTACTCACCGAGTTTTGTAGATTGATAAGATTATTCCTGCTAAACCAAATGACTAGCCAAACAAGCATACAAGATCATAATATTGAGAGACTGATTTTAACTAAATTACTGTAGAGTCTTGCTGCTTCTGGGAGTTTTTCCTTACTAGATTTCATTTTGAGAATGTTTCTTAATGCAAATAGACTTTGCACACTTTAGTCCACTGAAACTGAGCTGTCTTAAATGACAAATCTTATTTTTGGCAAAATATATGTTTTACAATAAATACATTTTTTAATAATAAATATAATATTAACAGTGCATTACATAACAGTGGTGTTCCTAAATGAGTCTTATGGTAGAGTTCCAGTTAAAATTCAAGACAAACTGTGTATAGTACAATATTTGATCCATGTATATCCTAAGTTCCTTATGGAAAGATAAAGCTTGGGAGAAGACAAATACACCTTTTTTTTTTTTTTTTTTTTTTTTTTTTTTTAACATGACACAATGGGGCACTGAAAGATTAGGGTCACCATGTCAAAAACTGTGAAGTCTTATTTAAACTGCAGTACAGAAGGCTGGACTTCAAAAAATGCTCAGCAGTATTGGCCCTGAGCTATTCCGAGTATCTGAGGGTAAAAATTGGAGCAGGAACTAGTTGATGCTGTACTCACTTGAAAATCTACCATAGTGGTATCACTGGCATTGGAACACAGAAGGAGCTGTTTTGAAAATCTGTTTCAGTGCAGAAAGTAAACCTGGATGCTGGTGTTTAACCCAGTGTTTAAACGAAACAAGTTTCTAAGTTTTCATAAGTTTTCTTGATAGGCAGATGGTAAATGAGAAGGAATCAGAAGGAATGAAAGGCCGTTTTGAGGGTGGAGAGGAATGAAGGCAGTGGGAGAGCCGGTGTACTAAGAAAATGCCTTGGACACTACATTGAAAGATGCAACTCATCAAAAGAAGTGTCAAAAGCAGCTGGGGAATTACTTTTCCCATGGATATTTCTGTCCAGCAGAAATAGGAAGGAAACTGTGAGGGTCAATACATAGAGAAAAGTCTCATGCCCATCATCAAAGGACACCATAAACCTCATCACTGTGGGACAGGTGGGAGCGTCAGTGACCAGCTTTGCTGCTTTAGGAACAGCCCCATTAGCTGTATTTTTCAGATCGGGTAGGAAATCACTTTATTTCTGAATTGAATTGGCAGAAAACTGTTTATAATCAAAATAAACACAGCCCAAGTGCAAAGCCTCAATATAAACTTGGAAAATCATCTTCGAGAGAGTGTATATGTTGAGTGTATACCCAGGGTTTGGACTGATAGAGTGGAAGTGTCTCAGCACAGAACACTGGACTAATTTCGTCTGCTCATTTTCATTGTTGAGCTGTTTGCTGCATTTCAGACAGCTTAAAATGGAGTGTTTTTCTGACTCTTGGGACTGACATTCAGATTGCCTATTACGTCTTATTAAAGGCTCTGTCAGGTTTGAAAATCAGAAATGTTCAAAAAAAAACAGTGTCCGGAGAGAGGCACAATATGCTTTCGTTTTCCAGCCTGTTACTAACTGTGTAGTGGGAGGGGAGGGAGGGTTCACTACAGGACTGGGGGCTGCTTTAGTCCCCTCTTTAACTGAAAAGGGGAAAAGAGCATTTCTTTGTTAGGGAGCAGCCTGTGTTTGTATCTACTCAAAATACTGATTGATTTGCTGATGTTACTGACTGACACGGCGTGCATTTCATGTCCTTGGATGAGATGTTGCAGTAATTCTGTTTCCCTTTGTGGAGGTAATTAAGCCACACAACAGCTGCCTGGCAAACATTAGCACTCTACTACCTGGTCCCAGGAGAGCACAGGCAAGGCAGGAGTGATGTGACCAAGAGACTGGCAGGACTGAGGTGAGAATCAAATCTGAACCAAGCCCTTAATGGTAAAGTGAGGTATGTTGTGGCTGAGAAGGATGAATGCTATGGGGTTATACTTACAACACCTCATACAGCTGCTACACAAATCCTCTAGGTTGGAAAAGACCTCTAGGATCATCTTATCCAACTGTCAGATGCAGAAGAGAAAGTAATTTTATGTGTCAAGACAAAAGATACAGCTGTTTTAAATGCTCCACAAAGACACAATAAGAGAAATTCTCATTACTACCCTACTCAGTCTGTCTAAAAGAGAAGGAAGTCTCGTGTAAATTTCTTTAAAACCAAGGCAAGGTAAGCTCTGCCCCAGCTGAGCAAGATTTAGGCACGTGTCTTGATTTTCTTCTTGAATCAAGATCATATATTAGTTAAAGAGGACACCTTTCAGTTGATGCCATTTCTCAAAATGTGATGTACATTGCATTATTTCACAGAACCCTTTAGGTTAGAAGCACAAGCTCCTAAAACCACGTGGTTTGTACAGTATCCTGCGTATCTATAAATACTCAATATATGACCTTTGTACTCTAGAAGCCTAATAAAGACCCTGGCAGCACATCACACAACCTCTTAATATAACTGTGCAGCTTTTTGGGGGAGTCTGCCTCCGTGTCACCGAGAAACGGAGCTGGAGGTGACAGTTCAGATTCTGCCGCCTCCTTCCGGAAGCCATTTCAATCATGCAGCCACTTATGTATCTTACTGGGCATTTATAGCTTAAGGAATGGTTTCCAGTTGAAAACAGTCCTGGGCACAGTGAAGATGGACGTAGAGTGCAGGCAAAGGTACAGTTACTGCTTTGCTTTAAGGTACTGAGATTAAACATGTGTTTACCAGGTTTCTGTTTCAGTGGAAATGATGATAATAAATGCGATTATGTACAGTTCAGTAAAGATGCAATTTAGAATGTTAAAATATTTATGTGAGCTCTCAAATGCCACCCTAAGTAGGTGTTATATTAAAACTGCATATTAAAACAAAATACGAATTTCTCTTCCCTACTTAATGTCAGTTACTTCATTTCAGTTACTGAAAATATTTTGCAGTTGTTTTTTCCGTTTTCTGATTTTTCTCTACTTAGATAAATAAACTTACAGTTGTAATGAATTTATGCTTAGAACCTTCAATGTTTAAACTTCTATATGCTTTGATAGTTAAAATCAAAAGCAAAATTAAAAAGTGTAAAATGCAGGCAGAGTGTTTCCACAGGGCCAGAATGCTTTCAGTTGTTCTTACATGTCATGCTGTTCTGGAGTGTGGTATTAATAATTGAAGCAAATATATGTTCAATTATATGAAGGCTTTCTTAAGTCTTTTCCTTGGGTCACAGGGCTCCAGTAAGCTGTTTATCCCAGGAGTATGACGGGAGGACTCCTCCAGTGACACTTGCTGAAATAATATTTGTTAGAGAGCACATGGTGAAACAGCCACTTGATTCAGGAAGTCTGGAAAATGCAGTGAGATTTCAGGTGAAAATGGGGTATTCCACTAGCAAAGCTTGTGATCTTTTTGTAAAAAGAAATTCCATGGATTTTAGACAGAACTCCTGATTTTTGGGGTTATACCTGCATTAGTGATATGTATTAATTAGTACATCATTTAGTTTACATATTTCATCTCCAGCCTTGTAGTTTGATGCAGATCTGTTAGTGTCTAGTAATTTTCTATTCTGAGGATATTTTTATCAATGATATCAAAGGAAATTGAAATGCATGACTTCCTCTTAGAGTTTGTGGTTCATCCACTGTTTTGCTGATGAGTTAATGAATGCTCAGTGCAAAACTGCAAATGAAAAATGAGCTGCTATCGAAAGGGAAATTCAGGTTTTTGTGGATCACTTGCTTTTCTTTCTTCCTTGTGATTGCACACACACAGTATTTTGGGGAGAGTGAGAGAAAGTTCAAAGGGAAACTGTCAGAACCAGGATTGAGATTTGGTTTAGTCACTGATCTCCATGCAAATGGGTTTCTCTTGTCTTTCCTCCTTTCCTGCTGTTTGAGGTAAATATGGTTTTTGGAGTCCCAGAGCTAGTGGCCTGGGTTATGTGGGTATATGTTGTGAGGATTAGTAGTGCCACTGGAACTCAGGGTTGATAAATGCTGCTATTATTTTACGAGTAGATATTAAATGTTACCTGTATTACCCTCTCAGGACAACACACTGCACTTTCAGGGAAGAAACACATAAGGTGACACGAAAGAAATGAGAACATGTTTAAATAGAATGTGTGCAGGACAGTCAAGGGAGAGATTGAACTGGAATTCAGCTGAAGTCCTTTGTAGGTACATGCACTAGTGAAGAATTAACAAAATGGGAGAGCCAAAGGGATATGCTTAGCTTGCCATTTCCCCCCCGCTAAAATCTGGTGTTTCATTTTTAGTGTCACTTGAATATTGAGCCCTGTTTTGGTTTGCTTTTAGTTTATTGAAAAAAAATAATTCCAAGGCTTCTTTTGCTTTTCCTGCAGTTGTTGGACAAGATTTCTGTCAGCAATGTCAAACTGGTTGAGTTCTGCTAGGAAACAGTGATAAATGAAAAGAAAAAAAGGCAGAAAGGCTTTTTATGTGTTTGTTCCCCACTAACTTTTTAGGGTGCCACTATGCTCAGTGATTATTTTTAACTGTATAAAAACTGTATCTGTCTGCATGAGTATGAGAAGACACGCCTGGTTTAGTTGTGCACGTGAAGAAAGGGAACTGCATAAAGTATTTTTCATTCCTCTTGTTAATTCTTGATTAAAATGCATCGGACACTGTTAATCTTTCGCTGGTAATGCACAGACAAAAGAGCAAACTGTCACCAAAAGAATTCCTTAATTCATATTTCAGAGGATAAAAACATAGAACATGTTACTTATTTTATGGCTATGTATGTGCATAGTTAAATGTGTATCAGTTATAATGGCACAAGGAAAACAGAAAGGAATCCTTAGTGTACAGATGGCATGGGAAGGAGAGAACCAGGATGGAGCTGACTTTGAGATTTGAAGAAAAGAAAGGGATTTCATGTGCAAAGGATCAGGCTTCTATTGGATTCTCAGTACTGGTGGCATAAAACTTCAATTTCCATATAGAAGCAGAGCAGTTTGAAGGGATAGGTTTGATGGTGGAAGCTGAGTATTGGTTTTCTTTTTAATTTATAATTTCAGAAGTTGTTATGATTTATTTTATTTTACCTTATCTTTTAAAACTAGTATTTATTATCTAAAATAATAGAGTGAAGTTTGGAATACAGATTTACACAAATATATATATATATATATATATATATCCATTGTAGAAAAAAATGTATGAAAAGAAGAAAATAGATTTAGATCAATTCAATTTGACATTGTGTAAGAAGACTTGGGAGCCTAATTTATACTGATGACAAAATAATTTTGGTGAGGGGAATGCTAAACCTGTCCCTGAAGGTGAGGGTAACTGAGGTTTTTGTTAATAGATCGCTTGGGGTGGATTAGAGTGAAATGACACTGAATGACCAGTGTTTATATATATATATATATATGTGTGTATGTGTGTGTTTGTGTGTATATATGGCAAGTTTATTTTGGAACAATTTGGGTGCAGTGAAAAGGTGGTATGTAGCTGTTTTGGTTATTATCTGTAGAAATAGAGGAATATAAAAGTATAAAGGTATCACTTCAGAAAACGTATAAGGAAAAGAAAGAAGGTGGAAGAAGAGATAAGCCTGCAGAGGCACACACATCTCGTTGTATGATTCTTTCATTCATCTGTGCGTTCTCAGTGCAGTGCTTTGAGGAATACCAAGTGTTGTGCCTGTTCAACACCTGAAAGCTGCATCATGAATTCTATCTGAGAACTCACCCTCTTGGTTTGCTCCCTTTGACTTGAAGGATAGAACCAGGTGAATTTTGAATGGTTTTTGATATATTCTAAGCTGTGTGAGAACATATTTTTGCTGGTGTTTTGGTGAGTAATTGGACCAGCTACTCTCTCAGAGTTATCTTATTAATACCACTTTGTCATTAGAAATGCAGGAATATAAGAGAATTTACATTTTGTTGCTGTGATGTTAGAGAATTACAGAATCCTTTAGGTTGGAAAATACCTCTAAGATCATCAAGTGGAGCTGTTAGCCAAACACTGCCAAGGCCACCACTAAAACACGTCCCCAGGCAAGTGTCTCATCAACCTGGCTTTTAAATCCTTCCACAGATGGTGACTCCACCACTGCCCTGGGCAGGTTGCTCCAATGCTTGACAAACCTTTCAGTGAAGAAATAGCCCATCTGAACCTCCTCTGGCACAGCTCAAGGCAGTTTCCTGTTGTCCTGTCGCTTCTTGTTTGGGAGAGGAGACCAACCCCCACCTGCCTACTAAAACCCTCCCAGAACTCCTTTTTAAGGACCTACGCCTTGGGCAAGGTTGAAAGAATATGTGAAAAGCACAGCAGCTGCTGCTGGCTGGAATACATTGAAAAGCTGGTACTTCCTTACTGACATGATAGGCGCATCCCTACTCAGAATCAGTGCTTCGTGAAGTTTTAAAAGCAATAAAGCACAATTCAGATTCCATCGTGGGTGTACTTTCCTTCTGAATTAGAAAATATTTTGCCAGTGACAATTTGCAACCTTTTTCAGGTGTTGGATACTTGTGATATCAGAGCTGAGGGTGACAGAAAATACCATGATTATAATGTGTCCTGCTTAATAAAAGCAGTTGTAGTTTCTTGAAGCTAAAACTACCTTCTCAACAACTTTCTAGCAGAGAAAGTTGGCATAGTTTTGCTTTTGTTGCCAGGATGCTTGCAGTAATTACAGATATAGCAAACATTATTACATCTACAATGAAATTTTGCAGCTCAACGATGTAATGTTAAATGCATTAAACAACTCTGGTACAGCTTTGAACAGTCCTGAGCAGCAGTTCGGGATTGCTCCCAGATAACAAAGCATAGTGTAATAAAACCCTGAAATTTGACAGTGCTTGTGTTGCCTGGAGAATAAAAGTAACTCTGAACAAAATTCTGTTCTTTATTTCAGATTCACTGATAACATGCAAATCAGAGTCTGTTAACCATTGGCTCTTCCAGATATGATGTCAAAGCCAACAAGGAGACTTCAAGTAATATGACTCAAAAAGAGGAACATTTTGGTAAGTCACCTAATGTGCATTAAGAAGCTTTTTCAGTTTTTTTTCAGCTTTTCGTAGTTAAAATGTACTTTTAAGAACCATTACTGAAAACACAGTAGGCTGTTCACATTTTGGGAAGTGTTTATTCCTTCAGAAGGCTAGCAGACCAAAACCACTACCTCCCTTCAGGGTATGCTCGGTTAGAACGTCTTGCCACAGCCCAAACTTGTGGGAAACTCCACAGTCCCTCAGCATGGCATTCTGGTTTTGGTCAGGTGGAACACAGTGCTCTTCCTATCTATGCAGCTTCCACTTTCTTTCAGAGTTAATTATTCACCTGTTCCAGTTAGAACATCTTTCTTGATAAGCCTGCATCACCTCAGCATGTCAGGAGGAATATTCTCATGTCCAGACTCCACTGAAGAGCATCATCTCTCCAGAAGTCTGGCATTGCTCTCTATGTGTATTGATTGCAGCAGAATTTAAATAAAACAAGTCTCAAAACACAAATATAATTCTAGTGTTTTCCACTATCTAAATATGCTTTACAGGATTTTAATCTCCTTCCCGAACCCTTAAAAGCTTGGTTTTTAATGTGATAGCCATGTGGCTGTAATACTATTAGTTCTTAACTGTATTGGTGCTGTCATTCTACATGCATGTTCTTTTATACCTCAAGGAGTCTTTAGTTTTCAAGTATAGCTAGCAGTGTTGCTTGACTCTGTTAAAGCCTACTAATGTGTTTATGTGGGATAGAGAGGCTATACAGTTTCTGTTCACATCACTAGCAGCCAGTTCTGATCTCTCTTTTTGCTTTCTTACATTAATGTGTGTTACAGAAAATCTATGCAGGTAATTAGAAAGCTGCACAGCTTTTTGGTGTCACTGGCAAGTAGAATGCAGGTGTGTACCCTGCTCAGGTGAGGCTGCACATGAACACATAGAGATCACCTAAAGGTAAATTGCATGTGCATCTTAAAGAAAAATTCTGAAGAGAAAATTATTTTATATTGTCATAGGCTCCTGTCCCATTTTTATTAATATCCCAGATTTGAGAAACAACTGAAACAGAAGCGTATCCTCACTGCAATACCTGGGTGTGAGACAAAGTACACCCTTTTTGAAGCAAAGTAGAAGCCTTGGAGTAACTTGGATAAATTCTTCCTTATTTTTCCACTCCTAGAACTCTTGTATATACCTCCCCTATCGTCCTTTTTCTCAAAAGAGTTTCTTGTAATCTCCTATTCAAGAACTGCATTGTCCTCGTGTTCTTTATCCCAGTTTGACCTAAGTAACAAGTGGAGACTAGAGGCATTCCCTTAATCATTCTAACTTACTACTGACATCATAATGTCCAGCATTGTACCACTGTTAGGGCATGGAAGTGTCTTCCTTCACTTTCCATCAGCCTTCTTAATATTGTTCCAGTCAAACTTCCAATTCTTGTTGACATTACGTGTCCTCTGGACTGGTGTGCACATGCTGTTCCCTGCCTGTGCATGCTTGATCTGTTTAATTCAAGCCATGGAAGACATCTTCTGCACCTCAAAATAATGCTCCTTGGCACTACAGCTGGAGGAGCAGACATCCACCATAAGCTGGCATATAACAAGAAGAGCAGAGCCAAAGTAAGAGAAAGGATTCCCAGCATCTTGCTGTATTTCTCATGGTGCTCGCATGAGAAAAAGACATCTGAAAAACACCTCCAAATGCATTTCTGTTCTGCAAATGTGGAGCCTGGGGCAGAGTTGGAAACAGCTGCAACCCCTGCCTCAGCAAGGTACAGTGCAGCTCCATTTCTATAGGGATGCTGTGCCAGCAAAGTTAATTGGGCAGTTCCTGATGCATGGTATTAGTATTTTATTGTCATTATGTTCTTCTGACACCCACACATGAACATTTACATTGCCAGTGCATCAAAAAAAAAGTCATAGTTGCTTAAATAAATAACACTGGTATTTTGCAAGTGAGCAATTAAGTTATGAAAGAAACTTCTTTTCGTATAGCTGCTGGCTTTGATCCTTCTCTGCATTATTTAAGACCTTTGGCTCCAGAGTGAATTCCTGGTATCAGACATGGAGTGAAGCTCTGCTGTGGTAATGTGTCATCTGACCTCCTGACCAGGGACAGGGCAGACTTCAGGGTGGTAACAGTAGGTTCTCCTCTTCCCTAAGGTGGAATTCCCTGGTTGTCTTTGCTCCTGTCTTTTCCTGCACCATCTCTTTGGCACTTGTTTCCTCTGGTTCCTGGCACAGAAGTCTGTGGTTGCAGTGCAATATCTGCCCTCTGCAGTGTGGGATTTCCTTCTCAGTTGGCATTTCCAAGGCTCTCAAAACATTTCCTGCCTTCCTTGCACCTCCTCATCCATCTCTCCAAGTCTGAAAACTGCCTGCACAAAATACTTTGCTTGACACAGATGGCACCACATGTCACCACAGACAGGGGAGGGGTTATCCTGACGTCTGACATTGTAAAAGCCAATCCTTAAGTGGGAATGTCTCTTGATATTACAGTTTATCAGAAGGGATTCTGGGAGTTAAAAAAGAACTCCTGTGAAATTTGGAATTATATTCATTTTTTTTAAAATAGCGTGAGCTAATGTTTACTGTAAAGTTCTTTTTTGACTACAGACTGAACAAGAAAGAAAGCAAAATAGTTGAGTTCTCTCTAAGGCAGCTACCTTCTCTATGCCTTTTTCTTTCCTCTGTTTAATTCCCAGTACCTCAGAGACAGTTTTCTCCCTTAGCAGGGACTGTGACCTTAAAAATAGCCAGCTCCAAAAAAACCCCTGTGTCAGTTTCAAATACATTGTAAGTAGCCAAACCCACATCCAGGCTAAAGCTGAAATTCACAATCTTTTGGAGCTGCACCAAAAGGGAGCTGTTGTTGTTCTGAGCCTTAGTGTTCATTGTGTCGTGTTCATGCTGCCTCTGTCTCCAAAAACATTCGTTCCCTCTTAGAGTGTCATTTGTAAGTAATTTGCTGCTACTTCTACCACTCTTGCAAAATGTTTAGAGGAGACAGTCCTTTTGAGTGAGGGCCAAGCAGAGCACCAGCTACCTAAGGAAGTGGTGATCCTAGACTACTTCCATGGCAGGACATCACAGCTGCCTGGGCCAGCTGGAAGAGCTGGTGCTTTATCAAACAGAAAGCTTGTTCTGTCACTTCTGCTTCTAGTTGTAGGAGTGCATTGTGTGATCCAGCCGAGGGGGAAGGAGGCAGTTCAGCCAGGAGCCCTCTGCTGCGGCGCTGCCATCCCTGCCACTACTGCCCTCACGTCTGCTCCGAGCTGGGCCAGGGCCTGCAGTTCCTACTGAAGCTTCTTCCAGGACTTACCATCAGACAGATGTGGTGGGGCAGGACACCAAGCCCCAACCTTCTCACTAGCAGAAGGCTGGTGTCCGTGTGTTAAAGCAGCTGTGAACAGCTCAGCTCTACATTTCATTGAGGGGCCCTTGGTTGTGTGTAACCAGTAAGGACAGAAGGACAGCAAAAAAGACAATCAAGCCTGCAAATTAAATCCCCTCTGACAACATGGGAGTCTTGCAGAGAAGTATTTTGAGAGTCTGGCCAATGCTCTTGAATGGAAAAGTTGGTCAGGTCTTACAAATACCTCTCACCAGGCAGGAGTGTCTCCTGACCTTGCTTAGAAAGGTTTTAAACTGGTACAGATTCAAAAGTAATTCTCCATTGGGTCTTCAAACATGCTTTGAGCCCTTCTCTCATAAAGGGACACCAAGTAGTACCTGTGCAGACTGTCAAAAACACAAGGTATTCCCTCTGTTTTCATCTTTCAGGGGGAATTTTCTATCTCTGAATATACCAGCTGTATCTGTATGGTGTAGCAAATATTTAGGCACTTGAGTATTTTCCTCTGAATATAGTCTAAAATTCTTCATTTATTTAGAAAAAAATTATGTGCTACCATGTTTTGAAGCCTCAGAATAGGACTAAGAAACTTTTTTGATTAGCACAGTCAGCTTGGTCCTTAGGTACAGGGGAAAGAGGAAGAGTTGGAAATTGAACAAGGGGGAAATAGCAAAACTACATTGTCTACTTTTCCCTCTAAGCTACCCCAGGGTTTAAGGAAGGTTCTTTTAATCCATTGTCTTAGCCTGATTCATGGGGAACTCATTTTGAAATTAAATATACCAAAGTATTCGTGATGTACAAAGAGAGGGGGGAAAGCCATAAAAGTATCTTGTGTTTGATCTATTTGTTGCTATGAAAATATTGACAAAAGGCAGAAGAATGGCCTTCATTTAGCTGATTATTGTTGGCTTGTTTTAATGCTGTCTTATTGAGGACAAACTCCCATTTAGATGTGAGATTAGCTTTTCCACAGTTGTGAAGGAATAAATTTTGAACATCAAGCTGTAAGCAATGATTCTAAACTAGGTAATCTGTGATTCCTGCTCAAAAATATGTAGTGTGGCAGAGAGGGAAGCTTTCAAAAATTTTTTTTAAAAATTATATATATATATATATATATATGGAGTAGCTTGTACAGAATTTATGCTCCTAAATATCTTTAAAAAGCAGCTTCCATGTAAAATCAGAAACATAATGTTAATGAGGCAGTTCTAAAAGTATTTAAGAAAATAAATACACTATGAAGGCAAAAAAAAAAAGATTGGGTCCAAGGCAGATGGACCAGTCTCTGGCTAACACTGTGCTGCTGCCTGTGCACCTTAGTTTGAAGCACCCTGATGTAGCTGAGGACTCATTAAGGTTGGCAGGAGAATGATTATGTAGCTCCGGGTTAGTAATGCAATGCCTCATGTTGCAGAGCAGGCAAACCTGAAGTTTAAACTCTGTTGTCACTCCAGGCAGGCAGATGTTAATGTTGCCAGCCCAGAGTTCTATAAGAAAATACTAATTCAAACTACTTACTCCCTTAAATTCCCATTGACTTACCGTTAATAATGAAACTTGGTTGCTTTGTTATCACTGTAGTATCTGTGGAAGCCTGTTGGCCAGAATGTCATATGAACAGGAATGTCTATTGGGATATTTAATTTCCTCTCCCCTGACAGTGTGCAATTGTATGTTTTCTGTTAACTCTTAGTGGTCTGGGTAACGTTTTGGTAAGGGTAGAAGACCCTCCAGGCCAGTGTTGGTGCACAGAAATCCCTGTCTGAAGAATGCCAATGAGCAGGGAAGGTAGAGTTAGCATTTCACTGTAGAGAAGCGCAATGCTTATGTTTTCCTTCCCAGAATTTCTGATCAGGCTCTGTTTATGTCTGCTGCCAAATACACCTCCATCTCTCTGTAACTAAGAGTGAACTTTAGGATTGTTACTCACCTGATCCTGCATAGCCATCCCCCCTGGAAGGCTGTTTGCTCAGAGGAGAAGGCTCTGCCTCCATCCTCTAAGTGCTACCTCACAGCAGGTCTCACCTGGTCTCAGGTGCCTCAGGAGGTGCAGAGCTCTCAGCATTTAACACTGTGTCCTTGCAATACTTGCATTGTGCATCAGTATGCTTATTTTAGTGGAGTCCAGTTAAAAGACAGGGGTTTGGATTGATTTTCCGCAGGGACACGGAAAAAAGTTAAGAGATGGAGCAGGTATGGGTAATAAAGCTTATAAAAGGCAGTAAAGTCGTGCTTAGAGTTGTGAACCAGAAATACCACTTCCCTGCAAAATTCATTTGGTGTGCAGTGTTATCTTTTTTCCTCCTTTGGCTTCTCTTTGTGTTGTATTATTTTGTATCTTTGGAGTTGTGGGGTGGATTTCTTTGTCTCAGGAACGAGCAGTATTTAAAATATAGGGGGACACTGCTTTATTAAAACAATTCCTCTAGTTGTCACGGCAACTGGTCTTACATAAATGATGAAGGAAGGATGGGTGTATGTTAAGAGATACACTAGGTCATAATGGGGAATCCAGTATTTTTTAAGCTAACAAAGAAGCACTCATGTTTGTTGCTGCTGTAGTTTATTTTATCCAGACGATTTTTACAACTTTAATGTTCTCCAGGTTCTCAATCAAGAACTGCAGCCCTTGTATGCTCACCGCTGTATCAATCCAAATTTCTTTGTCTGTGTAACTATTAAGTTCCTCCATTAGGATATCTGTTTGTCAAAAACAGACACAGAACTGTATCATAAAAACTCAGATTCGATACTTTGTGATTCTCCCACAAGTATTTTTCAGCTCTTCCCTGATTCAGACGTGGCAGCATTAGGGAGAATGGTGCTGTGCACCCAGGGTGATCTGGTTTAATACAAATGGCTACTTTTCTTGCGTATTTGCTCTGTTAAAGGATAATTGGAGACTTGAAGAGGCAGGCGGTATTATTCTTAGGATCAGCATTTACAAGTGACAAGGGAGTAGTTCACCAAAGAAGTGGAACCGCAAAGAACTGTGCTGACAAAATTTAGGGGTTTTTCTCTTCTCTAGGGATTTAACAGTAAAATCAAAATTCTTTACTGCTCAAAAAGTTTCCTACATTTAAGAAAAAAATCATGTCAAAGAAATGTGCCATAATTAAGACCCTTAGTCTTTTTATTTCTCTTCCCTGATTTCTAAACCTTTTTCCCGGTATTTGCTGGTTGGTTTTTCATCCTCATACTCATCTGTCTGTAATCGTTCTCACTTTTCCTGTCTTGCTTTACCTTTCTCTGCTGCTTACAGTTCTTTATTCTTTTGCTTCCCAGTTGTTTCTCAGTTCATTGTCACTTTTTTCCTTAAAACTGTATGGATTTTGCTGTTTGCAGTGCTTATCAAGAAAAACTTTCAAAATATAAACTATTATAAATTCCCTGTGGGATATGATTATTCCTACTCTAACGTACAGCAAACCAAGGCTGATAAGTCACATTGCTGAAGCCAGTGGTGTCCATGTATTCTTCCACTTCCCTCTCTTCCTTACAAGTTTTGTCTTTTTAATTCCAGTTCTCCAAATTTAAGTCCTAGATCCCTTTTGTTCTCTTCTGAGTGTTGAAAGCTGGCTTTGGTAGCTGTGGCGGCTCTAGAAAAGGGGCTGTTGTGGGGATTGCACTGCAGAGCTGCTGGAATGGCTGTGAGGAGCTGCAGGAGCAGCCATGTGAACAGGGACTCTGTAGAGCACACACGGGTACCGCGCCTGGGTACGTCAAAAGTGTCACAACTGTGCCTCTGCCATCCCTCCCTGGTGTTTTTATTTAAATGGAACTGGAACTGTAGGCTGTGTAGGCTTCTGCTTTTTCCAGTGTCAGCAGGTGTAACTCAGTAGGTTCTTCCCAGGAGCTCATGCAAGCATTTTTTTTCTGAATCTTCGTCTTACTGTCTTTAAGTTGGCAGCTGCTGGATTCTACTTTGAGTTTGAAGTTCAGAGACATCCAGACAGTCTTTGTGAGGTATCACAGAAACCTCTGAACTTCACCTGGGTTCGCAAGGAAATCTTGTCAAACCACGAGTTTCCCACACTTCCAGTGTGAAAGCTTGTGGTAACTGACAGATTTTCTTCTCCCACTTTAGATTAGAGTTAGCTTAACTCTGAAGGATGATGACCTATGAACTTCTTCAGGAACCTTGGCCTGTTTTTATGTTTATAAGAAAACTCAGAATTCTTTCGATTTTGGGGGTTTGTAACAAAACCAAAGGGCAACTGCAATCCAGGTTGCCTTAAAATTGGTGGGTTTAGAGCTGGGTGGCAACCTTAGAACGGAGCGTGGCCCACATCTGGATTTTGGCTGATCTGGTAGCTCTGGAAGAGCCGTCCCTGGGGGCTGCAGGGTGTGTCTGGGAACAGCATGCCCATGGAGCAGGGCTGCCCTGTGCTGTCACACACTGCCGGGCTCCGCAGGGGTGGCTCCCATGGGACCTGCAACGGCGCTGTCTGGAGCGGGACCCACCACGGGGGAACAGCATCCCGTGTGTGCCTGTCCCGGGCAGGGATAATTCTCCTCATCTCCTTCTGTATATACAACAGGTCTAGGTGGCCCAGACAAAGCCCTTTTGACTTGCTGTGTCTGTCAGTTTCCTGTAAGGGAAGGGTCAGTGTGTGTAGCTTGGAAATGTCTCACAGGTAAAAGCACAGACCTACAGGGTTACTGGCAAATGCCTCACCATCCTATGGAAACTGTAGGCTACATTCTCCTCTTTTGTGAGAACATTTTACCCTGCTCCCTCTGGGGCCTCAGAGTAGTTTTCTTTCATCAGTCAGGCACACAGGCTTTCTTCAAAGAGATAAAGTTTCAAAATAAGCTTCTTCAGACTGTTTCTCCAGGTAGCTGTTTCACCTGCCACCTGCACGCCAGGAAGGGTTACCTCAGTTTGGCTTTTGAGGGCCAGCCCTTTCTTCCCATTCAGTTGCCTGTTCTGTGACCTGGTTCATTGAATATCAAATAGCAACATCACACTGGAGCACGAGTCTTCATAGGGACAGAAGGAACAGAAATGCTGTGGCCTAATCTCCTCTAGCCTCAGTGTACCCATGTAATGCCTGTGTTTTCAGCACGCCTGTGTCATTATTCCTTACCTGTTTTGTTGGGTTTCATTTCTATACCATAAGCCCCTCAAAGTCAGAGCTGCATTAAAATTAATAATGATTATTTTTCTTTCATTATGTAAGTCCAGGGTGGTTTGGGTTTTTTTACACCTATCACCTTTTTCAAATATATCATTAGCTCAGTGGCTTTGCTTATTTTTTGTCATTAAAAAAACCTGTAAGCCAAATCCCCTCAGCCCTCTTTTATTTACAAGAGGATGACAAAAGCATAGTTATTCTGTGTTAGAAAGTTGTACATTATGGGGTTTGTTTTTTAGGGGTTTTTTGTTATTATTTTTTCCCTCAGGAAACAGTGTAATATTATCTGAATCTCTAAGCCTGTAATTTGGCAGGTACCTAAATCTTTAATGAAGAGCATGTGCTTTGCAGTTTTTCCTAAAGATTTGCATATTTGCTTCTTAGGATCCATCAGTCGCTAATATTTCTGTGAGGGGGCTGGTGGGCACACAATTAAAAAAAGAAAAAGAACGTGCTTAATAATTCTCAGTGCTTTTTGCTTTTATCAGCTGTGGTATTACTTTGTTCTGCTTTAGCTGCCCCTAGCTTATTGCACATGGGACAGTTAAATCTGGATGAGAACCCATCTGCAGAGATGGAGGTGTAGGCTCCACTCTTTAAGTGCTCCTTTGCTGATTCTGTTGCAAGTGCTTTTAAAGCTGTGCTGAAGACTGTGAAGTCCCCGGAGCTCTAATAGAAAACATTGGTGTCTGGACTTTCAAGGGAAGAATGTGGTTAAGATTATAGCAACTGAGTCACTGTCAATGGGTGGTCTTGAGTCCATATGGCTCACAGTAGACGGGCACGGAAGAGTCTCTGCTCAGATGGGCGATGAGCTGCGCTGGTCCAAGTGGGAGGGTTGGGAAAGGGCCGCTCGATGGTGAAATGCTGTCAGGTGGCTTGTCAGTACGGCTTGGTTTTAACTTTGCTGCAAAATAAGATAAGAGCGTTTGCTTAGAAGCTCCTTCGTCGTAGAGCTGTGTGCTCCCTTTGGCTCCTGGGGTTGCTGCTTTTCGCTCAGTGCGTTTCCATTGTTCTTTGGGCTCTAATGAGACAGTTACAAAATGTCTGCCTCTCTCCGACCACCATTTTGTAGCCTGATTGTTGGATAATGAAGACTGTGAGAAATAGAAAATAAACAGCATGGCACGGAGGGGATTTCAAAGGGAGTACCAAATCTGCATGTTTTATTTAGACGCTTAATTGTTGCCGACTGGCTGCATTTAAACAAGCAACTTTGCAGTGTCTGGAAGAAAACCAGCTCCCGAATTTGAGGAGCTGACCTTGGGTGGATGCCATCAACTGTTCTTTTTTACTGGCACGAACATGCTGCTGGCAGTGTCTCCCTGTAGCTGCGGTCGCTCACCCAGCTCTCAATCAGAACCTGCTTACGCTGTAATGGGCCACCAAATTACACCAAACTGTCATGGTTTAAGCCCGGCCAGCAGCGCAGCCCCTCACAGCCCCCTCCCTCTCTCCCTCCCTCCACCGCCACGGAATGGACAGAGAATCGGAAAGGTAAAAGTGAGGCAATGCGTGGATTGAGATAAAGGCAGTTTAATAGGGAAAGCAAAAGCCACGTGCACAAGCAAAGCCAGACAAGAGATTGATTCCCCACTTCCCATGGGCAGGCTGGTGCTCAGCCATCCTAGGAAAGCCGGGCTCCATCATGGTCATGGTGACTTGGGAAGATTAAAAGCACCATCACTTC
>JAWWEU010000040.1:65852330-65877447 GCA_035583155.1 Acropternis orthonyx | reverse complement strand
TGGCCAGCTGGGATCAGCTGTCCTGGCTGTGTCCCCTCCCAGCTCCTTGTGCCCCCAGCCCCTCACTGGTGGGGTGGGTGAGGAGCAGAAAAGGCCTTGGCTCTGTGCAAGCCCCGCTCAGTGAGAGCTAAATATCAGCACTGTTCCAGCACAAACCCAAAGCACAGCCCCTACCAGCTACTGGGAAGAAATGTAGCTGTATCCCAGCCCACAACAGCGTGGCCATTTATTCCAAATATTATTTGCAGCCCCTTTGATAACCAAGATTTAATAAAAAATATATAAGATATTTGAAAAATAAGAACCTTCAAAATAGATATAATTTTCTCCCATAGAGCAACACATAATGTTCTTTGGAAAAAAAAGCAGAGAAGCTGCAAATTTGCTGAAAGCGAACTAAAAATGTGTGATGGGAATTGAAGGGACACTAGGGAGTTGTTCCTGTGGTCCTAGGGATGCAGTACTCACTGTGTGAGGAGTGAAGTTAGTGGCATTTACTTGATTCCTTTATGAAATTATCTGGTTTGTGTGTGTAACACGGGGAAGGGTGCTTTACATTCACAGTAGGGTGCAGCTTCAAAGCTGTTTAAAATTCTGCCATATCTTAATGATAATAGTCAATGCCAGTATCAGAACAGTACTTCTATTTTTAAAAGGCAATCAATCAATCATTTTAATACATTGCACCTTTAGTGCCAAACACCTCAGAAAACGGTGTGTTTGGCAGTAAAAATAAGGCATGTGAAACTCCTTCTGTAGAATCATTCTTCCTTTCTTTCTCGCCCATGTAAGTACAGTAAAAGCTTCATCATCGTGGCTGGGCTTCGAGAACGAAGATTTGGGAAGGGCTCTCCCCCCACGCTTGCTGCAAGCGCTGATGGCTAAAAAGGCCAATGTGAGACAGGCAAGTCCGGCTGCAAAGGCACAGCAGAAAGTCTCCATGGGCGGTGTTGGCGGGGCACGGTTTTTCCTGCGTTGTCTTTTCTCCTCGAGGCTGATCCTGTGTGAGATCTCAAAGGAAGCAGCAGCGTTATGGATGGTGTGTCTCCATGCCTCCCCATTGGAGGCCAGAGTGGACCCCTGATGGTGGCCAGTATGGCCAAGGCTGAGGGGTTGTTTGAGGGAGTCCTTGTATCTCCCCTTCGGGGCTCCTCTCTTGCGGCAGCCGGTGGCGAGTTCCCCACAGAGCACAATCTTGGGGAGGCGGTGACCCTCCATCCTGGAGCCGTGCCCTGCCCAGCGCAGCTGCGTTCCCAGCAGCATGGCCTCAATGCTGGTGACCTCTGCCTTTAAAGCTGCAAGAAATATCTGGAATTACATAACAAGAAATATATCCTCCAAACAAGACTAGTTGCCAGGTAGGGGTTGCTGTCGTGGTCTGAGCAAGGTGGGACAGAGTAATAGCCCAGCCTGACTAAAGTTCTCTCTAAAAATACAGTATGTTCTCTTTATTCTTGGGGTTTTGGTTTTGGCTTTTGAGGTAGGAGTTGCGTACAGATGCTAGACTTCCTTTTAAGGGGATTACACTGGAAATTGGTTCTTTCAGTTTACTTCTCAGGACAGCTTCCCACGTCTACCATGCTTTTTCTGAAAGCTGTTTATATCATCTAGAGGTAATAGAAGTTGTAGGTAATTCAAGTTCAGCCTCTGCCACAGTGATTCACACAAAAGCACAGTGTCTTGTACATCTGTTCTTCACCTGCAAAATAAGGATTAATGCTTCCTTATCATTAGTGCTTATAAATTACTTTGAAGTTCCTCCAATATGCTCCAAATATACCTGCAAATGTTGTTAGTGATAAAAACATGAACTACATAACTCAGTCATGTTAACAGCATATTAACTCAGAAGATTTTAAACAGAACTTGAATATAAAAGTATCAGCACCATATTGCAGCAAATAACCAGCTACAGTAAGAGCATACCTTCATATTACCTCAATTTGCACTTCCCTGTGGGTTTTCTCATGAGTGAGCTTTTTCTTGGGTCATTTATTTCACCAGACTGACCCTCAATCATTGTATTGATCAAAGGCTTTGCTTTTTTTTAAAGGATCAGCAAGAAACAGTGATGTTTTCAGTCATGAAACTGGCAGGACAACTGCATTGGACCAAAACTGCCCCAAATCATCTCATGTGAGTTACAAGTTAGTTTCAAGCATTCTTGTTGCCTCAAGATAAAGGGGGAAGTTCTGAAAGAGATTTTTTGTTGCAGTTGTACATTAGCCTCCACAAATAGGTATTTATATAACAAAATATAACTCGGTGCAGAGAAAGTTTAGTTGAGGTGAAATTGGAGCCAAAAGTGCAGATGATCTGGACACAGATCACAGGTTACAGAGTTAAGACATCTGGAGTTCTAGTCAATTCTCTGAAGGTGCAACTAGGAGTTAATAATGTTTGCTTTCTTCTTCCAGAAGAGCATTTTTTCGCACAGTGTCTGAAATGCAGCTTCCTTGGGGGATTAATAAGTGTTTTTCCATTAATTCAAAAGTACCAGGCAGCTTCTGATAGTCCTTCCCAGCCTCATGCATTCATAGCAGCAGTACTGTGTTTTTGTGATTTGTACGTGTAAATACATCCTTCCTAGGGAGAGCTGTCCCAGCAAGTAGGATTCAAGAAAGACATTTGTGCCAAGACTTCTTTAAATTATTTGCTGCTTTGATAAGCCATATCTTAGTCAAGATCTGAAAGGATTATTTTTTTTTTTTTAAGTAACAGTAACGAGGGTTTGTATTTTGCATTTGTCTGGTGTCCTAAGTCTCTTTCTAGTACGTGTTTAATTTTAACAGGCAGCAAGCATGTTCTGCTGCTTCCTTGAGATATCTGCATGGCCAACATCTGGAGAGCAGCCATGTGGGGGTTCCACACATAGTTTTTGGAAACACCATTTGCTGGTGGAATGATCCAGAGCAGGCACCTCTTTCGGCAGAACTTTATTGCTCTCTATTTTTAGCTGAACTCTCAAACATCAGATTACTGTGTGTGAGCCACGAGAGTGTATCTTGCAGACAGACACTATGAGGAGAAAGGAAGGCTTCTCTGTGTGGTAGCTGAAGTGCTTGGAGTGGGTTACCTGCATGTACCTTCTGAAAACTGCCTGCAGCCCATTAGTGTGGTGTCACAAACTGTACTGAGAGCTGACAAGGAAACTGGGAAGGAACATGGGACTTGCACTGTCCCTTCTGTTACTCTCATGGCACATGGGAGCATACAATGAACTTGGGAGGACAATGCTGGCCAGGATTCTCTGTTCTGAAATAGCAGGCGTGATGTACTCCACCAGCAGAGCACGCAGCTAACAATGCCTTAATTAATAACTCTCTTTTGGGATCTCTTGGCTGAGGTCTGCAGCTTTCCAAGAATTCTTAGAAGGGCTGTTGTGACTGTTGTTGTGCCCAAAGGCAGGGAAAGGCCTAGAGTTCCCCTAAATGCTGGGGCAGTGGAGTACATGGAAAACGGTGTAGATTCTCTGCAGAATTTTGCAGTCTCCTTTGCTGTGCTTTCTGCTTTTCTCAGAGTTCATGGAAGCAGCTTGTTCTTAATCATGTTGATACCCATGCTTTTGTAAGTCATTGCACATTTATGTGTCAGTTAAACTAAGCCTATATGGGCTTAGTTCACCATACTTACATACCTATGGCACAAATGAAAGACTTAACAGGCCTCTTACTAGGGTTTGTGGTTAGTGTATGTTGAATTCATCCTACAGTTCCGTGTGTTGCTTGTTTGAGTGGTAGAAGACAGTGTTACAGTGGAGAATATCAAGTGTCTGATTCTTTCCTGAACCTTTTCTGATAAGGTGGTGTTGGATATAGAAAGAGCATGGCACTCAGAAAACCTGAATTGTGTTTGAATATTTGAAGGACCATTTGTGCAAAATATATCATATTTATACAACACAATTGTTTTAAGCTCCAGACCACATAAAGAACCTTCATGAAAAATCTCATTTTCTGTCATGAAGATTCTTGAGTTTATTTTTTAATTTATTTTTAAAATTATTTTTAAGTAAGACCTTTCCCCTCTGAACACACATTGCTAGTAGTTTGCAAGCAATTAGTTTGCCCAGCGTTTGGACACTCTAAAAGCCATTACAGATCAGCAGTGGGAATGTAAGTGCCAGTTGAAGGGCAGCTTTCAATCCTTTACCAGTTAATGTTAAAGGGTCAGAAATATCAGCTCTTTAAAGTGAATTGTAAAATGTACTGCCCGTGTTTCCAAAAGTAAAAAGGCTTGCTAATATGCAGCATCAGCTCCTTGTGGTGATGACTTTTTACTTGGCTGTTTTATGTCTGATTGTTGCTTCTTGACATTACTTTACCAGAGTTACTCATTTCAAAGGTCTCAGGGAGAAAACCTCAAATGAATGTCAGTATTTAAAGGTCATTACCATTGTTTCCCTGTGATATTAGACACATGTTTTCATGTAGCAGGAAGGTTTCTTGCTTCTAAGTTATTAGGTCCCAGTCGTGATAACACATGTAGCTTGAGTAGATCTACTTGAGATCTAGTCTGGTCTTCTGCTACAGCTATAAACCTTTAAAAATTAATGTTGCATGCTATACCAGTCTTGCTGTCTCTGTGGATCACTTTGGGGGTGACAGACCTTTCTGAAAGCACGTGTTATTAGAGAAGATATAAATGAATTATTTGTGTATTCCCACATACCTTATTAAAGCAGCCCTGTGTGTTCTGTTCTCATCTTACTCTAGATATTGCAATATACTTGGTTACTTGCTTTATCAGTTGTCATGCAGTGTGGATAGCTGAAGTCATTGCAATCCCGTTCATCCTTTCAACTCTAGTTCATGGTAGTAGGTTATGTCAGAAAGATCATAGTTTTTCTTACATTAACTATCAAGTAGGTGAGTGTTATAACTGTTATTCAGAGCCTGTATGATTCACTATTGATAGGAAGCGGTGTTCCTTCCTTAAAGGAATGGGCTATTCCTTTGGAATGTTCAGTGTTACTGTTGTCTTTCCAATGACAGTGATTTGGGGTTTGGTTCCATTTTCAGCAATTAAGCATCATTCTAGCAAAAAATATTGGCGATCCACAGTGGGGCACTCTCAGCATCCAGCAAGATTAGGGAGTGTTCTTGGATTATCATACCCCCATGCATTGATGCTCTTAGATGAAAAATTACTATACTGTTGACTTGGTATGTCCCAGGTTATCATCCACATTTTATTTAACAGTGTGTGGCTTTTTTGTTTGTTCTTGTAAAGGTGCTTTCTATGCATTGTTGACGCTGCAAGATGTGGAAATCAGGAGATTTGTATGTTAAGATTTCCCCAGCACCATAAAAGATTGTGGAAAATGTGTGTTTGCCAACATGACTAATATCAAAAAATTATGCATGTATAATATATGAACAAGGAAATATTTAAATGTAGTAGGAGGAGTTAAACTTTTCTATTTCTTAGGTGTTGTGTGTTTAACCATTCAACTTGCTGTGTAAATTCTGAGATTTTGGGGTTTTTTTTTTTCCTCCTTGCGTGCGTACGTATTTTACAGGCTCTGATTTTCTGACCACAGTAGAGCAGGCAGTATTACTCAATGTTACTTGTTAATTTTATGGCACATTTTCACATGGAGATCAGCTTTTATTTCCCCTCTCACTCTTTATTCTTGATTCAATTGTTAGTAAGGTTTGCTGAGCAAAAACACTGGCTGTATTATGGGAAGAAATCTAATCAATGCAGCACCAAGGGACGGTCCTTCAGAGTCCTCCCTAGTGGCTGTGAGCCAGACTAGAGGTTACTACGAGGTTACTCTGTCTGACTTTCACCAAAATACCCCTCTACTTCTGAAAAGGGTGCTGGCTGCGCCATACACATGTAACAGAAGCCTCATTAATACAAGGTCCTAATATATAGATACACCTGTTACACCAGCCCCCAGCACAGAGCCTGTGTTTCCTATTTTAAACACTTTGCATGTCTGTCTACATTCCCCCCTGTCTGCAGTTGCTGTGCTGTGGCACTGCAGGGCAGCTCAAATGCAGTACCCCCAGGGAATGCAGAAAGCTAAAGAAAGTGGTGGCAGATGTCAGTGGACTTTGCCAAATGCTATTTTTCAAGTTAGATAGCTTGAAAGATTCATTGGCTAATCCAGACTTTGTGATACAGAAGGATCCTTATTAGTCACAGCTTTAAGTGTACATTTCTTTAACGCCTGCTCCTTTTTCAGGTATTGATCAGGGAATTGCATTGATATATGTGCGGGAAATCTTTATTTGTTTGGCAAGACTCTGCTGCTCACCGTCCTCCCAAACCCCAGCCCTCCTGTCAGCAGCATTTAACTCCTCTCAGAGTTTGAAAGATGCAGTACTTCCTTAGGACCTGTTATGGCTCTGAGTTCTAATAAATCATTTGGCAGCAAAATGACTCTTAAGATAAACTTTTCCCCTTTGATGAAATATTTGTTAAGCACATTGCAGAATATAGGTTTACCTCGAGAGTTACATGTAATCCTTTTTAAAGATAAAAAAGAGTTCAATCCCAGTATCAGATACAAGTGCTGATTCAGGACAGGAGCAAAACCTTCTCACACTCACTGAGCCATGGATTTGCTGGTTACTGAGCTTGGTTTTCTGACCAACACGTTGGGAATTGTGTGTCAGTACTTCTTCTAGACACTTGCTGTACTTTGTGTAAAAGAGCAGTAAGTTCTCAAGGAAAGTATACCGTTCCCCTAAAAGCAGGTCACAAGGTGCTGTGATGTCCTGAGGCTCAAACCAGAGCCAGCACTGGGCTCTTACCTGCACACACGTGGGCCCCAGGAACCCCCTCTGGTACTGGTGTGGCTCCTGTTACACTGTGAGTGCAGTGAAATATCTGTAAGCGGGCACATCTGCTGTTGCATTCACAGCCTTCGTAACTGTTTTTTGCCAGGCACGACTGATAATGTCTGTGTTTTGGTTTTGTTTCTAAAGCTTTCCCATAGAAAATTTTGGTAAGGTATGAATCCTAGCGCCAGCTATTGATGGCTAAGAGTAGGCAGCAGTTCTGCTGGTGCTATGCTGCAGTCAGAGACTCTGGAGGAACTGGACTGCCTCTACTTCAGTTTCAGCACTTCTCTGTCTGCAGTGATGTTCTTCCTGCAGTACCACGTTGCAGCATTTGGTTGTGAATTGTAGCCTGAGAAGTATGTGACGGTTTCAGTATGTTAAACAAAACCTGGAGAAACACAGTCTCCTCAGTTAAAAATCTGAAGAACATAAGAATTAACATCCTGGATCAGATGCAAGGGTCTGTCTGCCCTACTGTCTTGTTTCCAGCAGCGATTAGTAGTGTAGTTATGGAAAAAATACAAGTGGTAAGTATATGGAATAAATAGGCAGAAGTGCTGTAGTTATTTAAGTCAGGTACTGCCACAGGTCAGAGCATTCTTAGGGGAAAGCCTGGGTGTGTGTGGTTAGACCCACAATCACATAGTGGGCATACGGACCATCCTGTCAAACAGCAGACAAGTCTGGGGTGAAGTCCACATGTTCCAACCATTTGCAGATGATCTGTTTATGTGCATTCATCTTCAAGGACAGTAAATACAACAGTATTCAAATGCAATTAATTACTAACTCTTAACTACTTTTAATAACCTGCTTCTTTCAATCGTGAATTGGATTTGCCTGGCTTGTTTCTATGTTACTTCAGCATAGACCCTGTTCCTTTAGTCTTTGAAGGTGTTTTGAGGACTTGGATTGTAGAAGCAATTTTCTGTTGTTAGTTCAAGTGGCATTATGTCACAAAAACTTGCATTTTGCACAAGTATTTTTGTAAGATAGCAGTTAGGCTGTAGGGCTTATGGGCATAGGAAATAGCTGTAGTTACCACACCTAGGATGTCTTTTGCAAAGACACAGTATTCCAAAAAAGATTCATAGGCAACATTTTCCTAAAATGGGATTAGTAGCACCACTTCATGAAGGTCCTACTTCAACAGGGTTCCAGTCAGTCACGTTGTTGGGGTGGGGGCGTTTAATCAATTAGAAGGCTAACTTCTTCTTCCTTGCCACAAAGTAAACACTTTGCATTGGCTGTACAGTAAAGTGGGGCTTTTCCATCTTACTGATGTCAGTTCTTCCACGTTTGGCACTGCGCAACTGTCATGATGTATAAGAGCTAAATTTTAAAAATCATGAGTTAAAACAGCAATCCTGTTGTATTGCAGCTTCCATGGTGAGGGGTGGCTTATCCCACTGGCCTTCAAAAATATATACTCAGGTGAAGCTAAACCCCGATTTCCAGCATCAGCCATTAATGGTTGAGGTTCTCTTTAGCATCCTCTTTTGATGCATTGCATTAGTAAGGAACCACCAGTTCTGTGACTTTGATAAAATTAGATGGGGACTTGCTTAACGATCTGTGTCTAGATACTGAGTACAAAGGACAATGTTAACACCCTGTTGCAGAGCTGCATTATTGTTGGTTCTCTGACTCTCAGACTGGATCACTTTGCTGACCATAGTTAACACACTCCTGCTATTTGCCTCTCCTTTTGCTTTTACTGACGGTGTTAAAATACAGTTCTTGGTAGAGAAGACCATATTTGTTGCTTGGGAACTGCATACCTGATATTCAGTACTGTCCCCATTCAGAATGGTACATAAACATATCTTTAACCTGAGTTCCATGTTTCAGTATCCCCTGGAGCGTGGGCATCATGCATTTCAGAGAACAGATGCAAGTTTAATACGATGTTTCTTGTTGTCCATTCTCAGGTTTCAGCAGAAATATACCTGGCAACTGCTGCTCTTCTATAACCAGTCTGGGAGAGAGGGTTTTCTTCCTAACTCTCTGGAGAAGAAATTTAAGACCCAGTCATGAAAATACTGACATGACTGAGTAAAGTTCTTCATGTCTAAACATCTGCAGGATTGTAGCCAATTGTAATAATGGAATAGTCTGAAAACCATGTCTATAAAATCTCAACATGGCACTATCAACACAGTATTTGTTCTTAATACACCCATAAGGCAGTCAAGTTTAAAGAGTTTCTTTATCTGTGGCATTTCTATCCCATCTTGTGTCTGGACATTTTTTTGCCTGTGAGCTCCCATTGGCCACATGTCTGACTAAAACCGAAGATTATTTTCATGTACCTTTTTGTACAGTACCTGTATTCTCTTTTAAGGAAAAATATACACATGCATTTTTCTTCTTTATTAATAAACTGAGTGACAATTTAAAATAAATTCTTTCAGCTGTTTGAATGGTACCCAGATGTACTGGCACATTTCAGAGTGAGTTAAATAGGGAGAAAAGCAGTATGTCACTAACAGAGCTGAGGAAGAGGAGCTGGTCTCTGACCACTGAAGCAGAACAAAGCAGTGCCAAGACGGCGACTGTGAGAAGAATAAGCCAGACTGTTCTAATGCTTAAGTGAACTGTGGAAGCAGCAACGAAAGAGAGAAAAGTCTTACCAAGGGAAAACTGGGGGGAAAGTATAAAGGTGTACCATGAAGTGAAAAAGCAATACAGAAACTTGCATTTAGATCTAATTTAGGTGCATATGTAGGTAATTATTATCCCTAAACTGCTGCTATGGAGAGAGGCTCCTGAGGGTTTGGTTCATAGTACCTACCTTAGAGTTGTGAGACTGTCACCATTTACAGAGTATTTGTGCCATTAGAGTTGTTTGTTATGGATCTTGAGAGTTATCTCATCGTAATCCACACCGAGGGCATTTGTGCATCTCAGTCCCTCTCCCATTCTCATAGTGGGGACATGACATTGTTGTTTCACATTTCCCATAGTTCTATTGCTTTCACAGTACAAGAGCCCAGGAATTGTTATTTCACCATACTGTATGTATTTTTGTACGTAGTGGTTTCTATACTTGACTGTGATTACAAAGTATATGTGACAGTATTACTGACACAAATGCATTATCAAGAATGTTAGTGTCCCTGACTACTGAGACTAGGCTGCTAAATGCTACATTTTATGAGTGATTTATACCAGATTTGTTGATGTCCATGCTTGGTTGATTAGTCTGAGCACAATTAATCTTTCTACTAGTAATTGGTATAATAATTTTAAAGGACTGAAAACAAGGATGATATTCAGGAGTAAAAGTTGAAATATTTTTATCTGGTAACTTCTCTTTAAACTTGCTTGACTGTGAAAGTAGAGGAGACTTTTTTACTCAAAGCTTTCAAGGTTTGCTGGAGTTAAATTGAATAGTTTCAGAAATCTCATCACAGTGCTTCCCTGAGAGTAAAGTCTTCCTTCTACAAAGTACCATTCGTGCCCACTTACCCTCAGTTAAGGCTTTCAAAATAAGTTTGCAGTGGGACACTAGTCTTCTCTGAAACATATTCCTAACCTGCAGAAAAGACTTTGGAAGGCCATATTTAGTATCTGTATGTCTGCTCCTCGCTTTTTTCCATCATAAGGATAACATAAAATTTATTATTTTTACTTCTTTCTCTTTGGAAACAGAAAAAATGATTTACTGGGAAGTCAAGTTAAAAAATGAAAGAAGTGAATATTGGTCTTCTGTGCAGAGGAAATGACAAGGTAAGCATAGCAATCACACTGGAGATTCATTTCTTGCAGGTCTTCATAGTAGATTACTTCTGGCAACAGTTTAAAAATAGTCCTCAGAAACCTTGAAAAAAAATGTTTTGAAGAGGCTTTTTTCTTCTGGGTGATTGCCAGAGTAAGCAAAGTAAGTATTTATATCTTTATAAATATCTTTGAGATATACCTTTAAACTCCTTACTATGCTGAATTGTGGCTGTGTTTCTGCAGGTAAATGGAAATCACATTCATGAATTGTTTTTTTGGCAGAGACCAGTAAAAAGAACTGTTCTCCCAACTCTAAACTGAAATCCCTCCAGATATTATCAATGGTCATTCTTGAGACTTTAAAATACCTGTTTCCTGGGCTCTTTTAAATCCCTGTATGCTCAGTGCAGCAGTTGTACCATTTTCTCTTCATCATTTATCACCATTACGAGATGTGCTTCTTAACTGGTTTGCACTGCATTTAAAGAATGTGTCCTTTTACATTTGTCATTCTGTAGATTTGTAACTTGAGGGATGCAAAGTCAGCACTAACCACTCCTGCCTCTCAAATATTTTCCATAAAGTAAATGTATAATATTTAGCCATGACTGCTAAGAGACCAGCACAAGGCTATATGCCACTTAAGTTCTGACATTAAATGCTACTTCAGCGATGCATAAAATTTGTATTGACCATCTACCCAGCATTGAATTGAACCCATTAATGAATGAGCCTCACAGTATCACTGGGAAGAAAGGGAACTACAATCTCAGTTCAACAAGTGATAAAACAGAGTCCCAAAGGGCTGTGTAACCACTTCAAGCCCTCCAGGAAATGCACGATAGAGCCAGCAGTGCAGCCCAGCTCACCTGACTTGCCATCCTTCCTATATGTGCCATCCATGCACTTGGCATCCTTTTCAATGTGTTCTGTTATCAACAGCCATATGCCCTTTATGCACAATTTAAACCATCCCATTCTCTTGCAAAGTGACTTCAAACACAGCTAATGTGACCTGTGACTCGTTCTCCTCCGTAAAGAACAACCATGAGACACAACACAAACAGGCCAGCACAGACAGCACCAGATGGCCTTCGTACCTGGAGCAAGTCAGCACAAAGTGACAACAGGGAGAGCTGCTGTTGTGACCTCCCTTTCTGTTTTTTTGAGTAACACTGAGAGGAAAACTGTGCAGATCTTTCTGTAGCGTTGAGAGGAACTGCTGGTATAGGGCCATCAGTGCTTTGCCTTTTGTAATCCTGCTAAATGTTTCTTTGATTTCCTTTAGTAAATGTCAGGTCACATGTTGACTGCTTGCATTCTAAAACTGAAGTATAAATCATCTTCTCAAGTGACAGAAACTGTCATTTTTCCTTGCAAAATATTTTTCTAACTGTATCTTATGTAACTGTTACAATTGTTGACATTTTTCTTAAAAGCCCTGTTGGTTTGACACTCAGGATTCAGTATAAAGCTATAAGACTGGGATAAGAGAGTTCTTCTGCCTTTGCTTTCCCATGAGCTGAAGAAAGGAATATTACACATCTCTGAGTCATGCTGTAAAAAGGTATTTTATTTTTAATATCATTAGAATTTTAAAAGAAGGAGAAGGATAAACCTTAGCACAGGTGAAACCAAGAGTTAATATGCTTCAGTTACAGAAAGTGGCTATTAAATTTTGATGGGATGCTGTGACTGATACTTCAAATAAAAGGTTGATGCGGCAATGTGGGGAGCATTGATGATGAATTGAATACTAGAGGAAGGCTGTTGATTTTTATGGAAAATATATATAAAAAATACATGATCCTCAACCAAAAATGTTCAGGTAGATATATCTACTGGAAAAAATCAGAGTATAGACTTCTTATGTCTGTCTTGGCTTGTGTCTACAAGAAAGCAGCCCCCATATAGCTGTGTCTTGGCATAGATACATGCTGAAAGAACTTGCTCACAGTGTTTTATTGTGCCTGAATGCTGCTTAGCTAAAGGGTGATACTCAAGCATCAATAACCTACTTTCCCCCTACTCTTACATGCCTGCAGAAAATGATTGGTATGTCATCCTGATGGGTCTGTCTTAGAAGAAATGGCTGCAAAATGTGGCATTAGTTGGTGTGAAACTCCTGCAGGCAAGATCTTTGACTTTTGGCTTCTGCTGGATCCAGCTGAGTGATGAAAGAGAGAACTCTTACAGGTATTTCAGGTTTTCACCTGTGCTAATCTCATTCTAATGAGAAGTAAATTGTTCTGGAAAAATAAGCACAAGAAACACTTGAGTTCCTTTTGAGGGAATGCTACAAGGGTGATCTGAAATGCTAGGGCTTTGGTCTTGAGTGGGTCCATTAATCCTACTGCATCCAAGTCCGATGGTTTAGTTAAATTTTAAGCAAGTTAGAGACCTTTATGGTAAATGTGGGGTATTTTAAGGCACATTTAGGAGTCTGAAGATACATTAAGACGTCTGTATTGACATAGTTTTAACCTCTCAAAACCAGGATCTGAATTGTGTGGTTAAGTATCCTGTGGCTGCCGGAGAACATTGCTGAGTCTGGAAAAGGAAGTCAAATCTTAATCTAAATCTCTGCTTTATAATGAGATACTGTCTAATAATCTCCACAGCAAACAGTTGAACCCTACATATGCTAGAAGGGGCACTTGTCTCAGTTTAAAAAAGGAGTGAAAAGTGCCCTACTGATTCCCATAAAGGAGGCCAGACTCCCCACAGTTTAGAGCAACCTACCTTGGCCTGCGTGGCATCTCATGATCATGAGTTTGGGGTTTGTGGAATCTGAGTACCCTTCTTGTCAAAGCCAGAAGCAGGAGATGGTCCCCCATGAAACAGATGCTCTATGTCAGATGTCCCTGTTAAATGATCTTAGCACTGAAGATTCTCAAAACTGGTTCATGGGACATTACAGATTTGTTCTCCTCAGCTTGCAGAGGCAGGAACATAATATTTTACAGGTATGGAAGTGAAGCACAGATGTGAATACTTTAAGATGTGTAGCCTCAACAGATGGGGGTGGGTCTTTAAAAGCATTCAACATGGGTCAGCTCAAATTGTAACGTTTTCAGAGAGACCAACAGCCTAGTTGTAGTTTGCCTTTGAAAAGTCTGATGAGTTATTTTAGCATCTAAAGAAGCCAGGAGAACTGAACTTATTTTTCTGAAAACTTGACCCAAGTATTTGCCCAAGATTATGAAGGAAATATGTGATACAGTTGGAGACTTAATCCAGCTTGCTGAGATTTCTGCATGCCCAAAGGACCTTCCTCTCTCCCACCTTGCTCACTTCTCTGTTCCAAAGACTTCTTTTGCTGAGTTTTTGGAAGACAGTGCTTCTCTTTTTTTTGCTCTTACCATCTTTTTTTCCTGTTGCTGCCAGCTGTAATGGAGGGGGCCTCCCAACAGGACTGTTGGGGTCCAGTAGTGCACATTACACCACACTGAGTCCTGAAACCTAAACTCTCCAAAGGCTTACTGCATGTTTTCTTTTTAAGGCCTCCATTGCTACCAATTATCTCAGACTACAAACCACTGGCAGATCTCAGGAATCTGCAAGAGTAAGTTTCCCCAGTTGTTAGATAAAACAACTTAAAGTGAAGGCTCCAGGGAGACCTTAGAGCCCCTTCCAGTACCTGAGGGGAGCTGCAAGAGAGCCGGAGAGGGACTTTCTACCAGGACATATAGTGACAGGACAAGGGGGAATGGCTTCCCACTGCCAGAGAGTAGGTTTAGATGGGATATTGGGAAGAAGTTCTTCCCTGGGAGGGTAGGGAGGCCCTGGCCCAGGTTGCCCAGAGGAGCTGTGGCTGCCCCATCCCTGCCCATGGCAGGGGGTGGAGCTGGATGAGCTTTAAGGTCTCTTCCAACCCAGGCCATTCTGTGATTCCGTGATTCTATACCTCAGGAGATCCGCAAAGGAAAGGAGGAGGAGTGAAGTTTATGGCTTGAGCAAGGAGTCAGAGGGAAAATTTCCCATTGTTTTTTTTAATGAGGTTTCTTAAAGGCAAAATATTTTTCCGCTGACAGGCTTTTGTTATGACTGAATACACTGAGAGTTCTTGTTTGTAAAAAGGCCTAGAGGAGCACACTTCGATATTCTTCTTGAAGACTGCAGTCTTTAGCACTCTCCATATTGAGATCATTGGAGCCTGGGTTCCCTGCTGATGTTACTAAAATGAACTTTAATCAATCCTGAAGAAAGGCTTTAATAACCTGAATTATGGCCCCAGTGCTAGGTCTTTGAAAGGAGAGTGAGCTGTATTGATTTTCTCAAGCTCAGCATTTCTTCTGGTATTTTTTGCCACTTGTTAGCAGTCTGTATTTTAACTAAACCTCAGTTTATTAAACGCCTTTTTCTAGCAATTTTTCTACATTTAAGTGGAACATTTTTACATAATTCACTTTTTTCCCCCCTTATTTTGAAGAAAATGAATTTTTTGAGGAAGATTCTGGATTCCAAAACTAACCTAAAAATGGAAACTTCCCTCCCTCTCCAATTGTGACACAACATTTGTCAGTCTCACCAGATAGGGAAGATGAGCCAAGAAAGTAGCATAGGTAGTCAACCAATTTTATTTTTTTCATTTTGTTTTTTTTTTCTGTGAGGAGGCAAATGCGCTTTTTTGAGTCAATATAGCTTTTTAAGTCCTGGCTTGTCTGTTTAGAAGAACTTAAGAGTTGGTATGAATAAAACAGTCTGGAGAGATTAGAGAATTCGAGGCCTTTCTGAGAGAACAGCAGATACCTGAAAGTAATTGCCTTCATTTTTGACCAGGAAATCTGAGGGGGAGTGCAGAGCAGCAGTTTACTGACCACACTTGAAAAAAAATCGGAGGGGGGTGTGGAAGCTGAAACTAATAATGTTGCTAATGTTTCTCTAGATTTGTACTCTAACAACGTAAACTGCAGTAAACCCCACAGGTGACACCTTCTGTACGTCCTGCAGCCTCCTGCCCCCTCCTGACAGGGGGGGTGGTGTGTCCCACAGAGACCACTGTCCAGAGCAGAGTCTGTCAGAGATGGAGAGGGGGTCAGCCCCAAAGTATTTATCATTTCAGTGTGCACGGGAGAAAACCCCCCCAGTGGAAGACAGGGGTTTCCTTTGGTGCTCTTTGTGCATTGTGGGTTTATTGGCTGCAGTAAAGGTTCTGTACAGTGTCGATTCTCCAAAGCAGATGGCAAACAATGATTACCCAGTTCCTTCCAACTGCTCACTAATGAGCAGACACCAAGTTGAACCAGTTACTCATATTGAATTAAGCTTAAAAAAAAAAAAAAAATCATGTTGTTATGAGCATAAATGTTCTCATCTAAATGGAAACTTTCCCAGAATAGTGCACTTGGGGCTGGGAGGATGTCTTCAAGCTTATTTCTAGTGGCAGAGGATATGAAAAAGTAAATGATAGTAGAATATGATTATAGTTCTTAATGTAATTTAAAATTATTCCATTGTAAGTGAAATACTGGTGCACAAGGGAAGGACCTCTGACCCATATGCATTTGCAAGCCTGACCTACGCAGAAGTAAGTGTCTTGTATGTGGCTGTTGAGACTTACTATCTTGTCTAAAGCTTCTTTAAGATTCGAGTGGAAGCACTGCTCTAACAGTAGTATCAAGGATTTTAGATTTATGGCATTAAGAGCTAATGGGAAGCACATTTGCTGTACATCCATGTTCCTAAGCTGTTTTTACTTCAAGGCCAAGTGAGGCCTAGGATAGATGAGCTTTCAAATAAAAGTTAAAAAAAAAAAAAAACCAAAGTTTTAATATTGATAATTTGAGAAATGGTGTATATACTGCCATCAGCAGTATCATACAGAAATAGGTTGGGGCAACTGTGTAGGAAGCAGCTCTGTAGTAAAGGCTCTGGGGGTCCTGGTGCATAAGTAGCCAGTAGTTACCTCAGCATTTTTCTGTATGGCTCTGCCTAAAGGGAAATCACAGCTTCAGTACATGATAGCAAAATTCTTACTGACTTCACGAGGCTCTGCGTTCTGACAGCTTAAACAGGGATTGCTGGAGTTCTTTAGTCAGGTAGTGGTTTGAATGTGGGGAAAACTTAAGAGAATGTTTCTGAGTTTTTCTGAAAGTGTATTTCACAACATCAGGTTCTTTTAGTATATACACATTGAAGTTATGCTAGTATTGGAAACAAAAAACCATAGTATTTCTCTCTCGGCTTTGTACCTGTGTTCCTGTAAGCACAAGTATTTAACAGAGTTGCTAAAAAAACGGAGGGAAAATCGCAGGGAAGAAAATGATCACAAAGTAAGAAAGTTGGAAATCATTGTCCAGCTCTGACATTTAGAAAGCACATCTTACAAAGAAAAACTACGTTAAAAATCCAAACTTGTCACGTGAGCTTGCCTACAGCTGGGAAAAGCTTGCTTTTTGCATCCAGGATAAAACACATAACCTGCAGTATAAACACCCAGTGCTGTGGGAGAGCATATGTTCCTTTACTGCATGTCTGAGGAGAGGGAAGGGTTTTTGACACAGCTCAGGCTGGCTGGATGCAAAGGCAGTTGGCAGCAGAGCATATATAGCCCTGCTACAGTTATGTTTGTATGCTAAAAAACGTCCAGGGTACGTTTCGTTTTCTTAAGTAACCGGGCTATTCTACTTCATGAAGTTTCATATGCTATTAATTAAAATATCTTTAATTGTGTAAATTATGTGTGAGTACAGATAATGATAAATTTACACTGGAGTCCACTTGGCCTGTAAAACTCTTACGCAACTCTGAGGAAAAGTTACTGTTATTAAAAAACCGTTTGGAAACTGAGGGGCCTGTTTCAACAGCCTGGCTTTAATCCCTTAATGTACTCAGTGTTTTGGATGAGTGCAGGTGTACGTGTAATTATGAATTTAAAATGGTCCAGGAATATTAAAGAACAAAAATACTGCCAGTGTAGTAGAGGTTCACTTCTGGAAAATAATGGCTACAGAACCGTCTGGTAATTTTCAACCCTGCCCTTCCAAAAGAACAGTCTGCATCTAAAGGAGTGTCTGTCACATGCTATTGCCAATTTCAGTGTTTGGCATTTGTGATGATTTTGTACTAATATTAATAATATATTTTTGTTTCTCTTCTTCATACATTGTAGCCCTCAGAACCTGTTTTCTTTGCAGAGTTTTCCCTGCGCTCATGATGGACTTTTATGTGTTTGTAGAGAATCTGACATAATAACATCAGTCCAGTAGCCGGAGCATTAAAAAGCAAGAAACAAGACTTGCAGTTCTGAGCGCTGGTAACACTGCTTTTAGAATTTGGGAAGGCTTTTTTTTTAATGAAACACTTCCATGCTTGTATGTGAATCCATTACATGACATACACTGTGGTTAGCAACAGCTTTTGTGTGCCATGGCTCAGGTTCCCCTCCACTCCTGACAGTTTGCATATTCATGAGATCGATGACATTTTCCTGCATCTGCTCTTATCACACATTCCGTTTCAAAGCAGCACTTCATTGATGTAGTACACTGACACATTTTACATATAATTGCTTTTCATCTAGTTGCATGATTATTTTGTGACACCTAGTGGATAAATTGATAGTGGTGCTGATTTGAATTGCCTGTTGTTTTAGATTCTCTTGATAGATGTTCTGGGCTGGAAACTCAGTTCCCACCTCAAACACATAGGCTCTCTTGCTTTCTTACTTTCTCTCCTTTTTTTTTTTTTTTCTTTAACTTTGCTCATGCAATAACTTGCTCATAGCCAGGAGAACAAATACCCAACATCATTCCTGAGGAAATTCCAAGAGTCCCAAAACAATGCAAGGTAATAAAATGTTAGAAAATTTCATATTGTTTAGTCAGGATCCCCCTGTGTGCAGCATGGGATCTTCACACACCAACTTTTTCTACTCCATCAACTTATTTTGTGGCGTGCTTCAAGCATGCCACTTCCATTAGGAGCTATGTATGCACTACATAAAGTTGCAAAAGGTTGCAAAGGAGTATTTGTACTTGCTACCCTATGAGGACTCTTAGAAATACCTGTTCTTTAATGTTCTTAGAGAGTTAAATCTGATAAATAATTAAAATATTATTCTATACACACAAGAACGTTTTCAGAATATTTGCATCAAAAGACAGAGTCTAGAAATGCCTTAAGTGCATGACCTACTTTCACAACTAAGATATTATCTTGTGAAAGTATATCTTAATTTACATGTCATGAATTCTGTGCCTAGAGCTTCTTTCTCCAACAGGAAAATACTGAAATACTGTCCGGTATGTTTGCTGTAAACATTGTGTGATAGAAAAGCAGGTGGTTTTATATGACTGGGTTTTATGTTGATAAGGGAAGGGGAATCAATTATTTCAGTTTCACCAAGTGTTCTTGCTGTATTGCTGAGTTGACACTATTAGTGTGCGCATTTCTATCTTCAGAGAAAATATAATCTGCTCCTTGCCAGACAGATGGTAAATGTTGAAATCTTTGGCATCCCAGAGCAGGCACGGAGAAATGGCTAAGATAGGATTTTAGGGATTTTTAAATAGGAGCTAAAAGGAACTGTAAGGCAGATGAATTTGGAGATGAGAGGTTATGTATTTTTCGTATGTGGGGAATTGGCATGGAATTGTGCAGAGGACATGAAGAAATTGATTCTAAAGACCACCTTGAAGATTTTAGGTTTCAACTTGTCACTATTCAGAGAAAATGCGTTGCGTATTTTGGCTCCCGAGAGGCTTCACAAACAGAAAGTGTAATACTGAACTATGTCTTTAGTACTGACTGACAAGGCACTCCTTCCCTGTGCTTTTCCTGCTTGCTCATCCTAACAGTTCTCTTGTGATGTTCACTTATGTAAAATCAGGGCCTGTAGCAACAGCATCGTGAATAATGGACGCAGAGAGTCTTAACACACTGTTGAGCTCTGGCAAAGATCTGCTCACTGTCTACCACCACTTTAAGTCTGTTCATGAAGGTTCAACCAGTGAAAGCTTCAGCCTCAGGTACAGTGCACTGGAGTCAGCCTGTGGAGAGGTCTGGTCCCCTGAGGAAGCAGCAGGTTGTGTGGGGGGAGCCGAGACAGGCATTGCTGTGTGTCTGGGCACCCGAGCCCTTCACCTGTGAATCCTGGGAGCGCCAGCCGTGCCAGCCGTGCCGTGTCGCTGTCAGCACCCCGCCCGCCCCACATGGTCACGTCAGGCCCTTGCGCTGGAAATGGCCATTTTCAGTGGTTCCCCCCTTACTTAGGATTGTGTAAAGCTGGTGTGGTTCAAGGGCTGGGCTCTGCGTGGGCTGGTGAGCTCATTAGCCCGCGGGGGAGGCTCTGCAGGACCCCTGTCCGTGTCTGTCGCCCGCAGCGTGGAGGGCTCTGTAGGGAAAACAACTGAGCAGAGCAGAGGCAAAGTCAGCATGACGAAAGCACTTGTGTTTGCTTCTCAAATCATAACAGCCTTGGGACAATATGACAGGGTGGTAACAAAGCTGTTGCCATGCACAGAGATTGGTACTGGTAACCAAAGGAGAAACAGTCACTGAAAGGGAAAAGGGAACTCGATAGCAGTGTTGTCACGCCAAATTCCTCGAGGTCCCTGGGAGCTGGAGGCATGCAAGAGGCAGGGCCCCAGCTCTGGCGGCAGAGGAAGGGCATTCCAGGCAGGATGCGAGGCAGGGAGCCCTGCAGCTCCAGCGGCAGGGAGAGCGTGTCCCTCGGCTGGTGTGTCGGGGCCTGGCCAGGCCATGTCCCCACAGGGACACGAAAATGTCTAACAGGACAATACTTGCTCTTGCAAATGGCCTTGTCTGATCAGGTCCATGGCCTCACACCCTCCCTTCCCACCCAAAACTGACCAGAAATAAACAGGCTGCTGCGGTTTGGGCTCGCAATGCCTGTACAAATGCTTTCTCTGGGATAACGTATGTGAACTTCAGGCCTCTGCTAGTGGATTGTCAGGTTGAACCAAACCCACTGGCTTGAGCCCAAATGCAGTCCAAACCCCAGAACGTTGTTCGGCAATGGAAATTAATTTTAAGCTTGTAACAGTATTTTAAAACAAACATACGACACAGATTGGTGATGTCACGCCAGCTTTCCATATAATGGTATCCACGATTTCACATGCTGTGGGTCTAAAGTGATGATGACAAAAGGAACAGTTTGTAAAGGATGGATTCTGCTTGTCTGCCATCATACAAAGCTTATCCTTCATTAGCACTCAAGTCACTTAATCCTGTTTGTGGTGATGGCAAATGTAAGCGTGCATTAACGTAAATACAGAATTTTAGGCAAAATCTGTGTAAAGCTAGGTTATTCAGAGCTTTGGTCTAATCCTGGCTCCCAGACTACCAATTCACTCGCTCCTACTTGTCAGCCGCTTGATCTCACTGAAGGCTAAAATTTGAAATGAAAGCCTTATGTGAGAAAGGCCAGAAGACATTTTCCTACCAACTATTAATTATTGGCACAGCTGCACTCTGCAAAATAAATTTTAGTTTCTTGTTGAGACTTACCCTGACAGACATTCTTTCTTGGTGCTTAGTTAAGTTAGAACTTGCACATACTAGTTTATTGCACGTCTTTTTAAAGAAAAACAATTTTCAAAGATTTAAATCCATTTCAGAGAGAAAATCCAGTTTTCCCCAAAAGGAATTAGTGGGCTGAGATTGGGAATGGTGTTCTTCAAGAAGATGTGACTCTAGTTACTAGCTTCTGTAAGGAACTGAAATAAGTAACACTTCCTCAGTGATGTCACATAGGTTAGATGTGACACTGCATGAATTGCACATATTAAAAAGCCAGATCTGGTTGACTTAAAATTCAGGCTTACTTAAGATTCTCTGTGTAGTAAAGGGGGTTTCCATCCAAAAGTAAATAAAAACATTCCTCAACTAATTGCTTGGAGATGGCTGATGATTTTGCTGGAGGGATTGGATGCCTGTGTTCCTGACTGTTCTCTGCATCGGTGACTGTGCCCAGTTTTTTTATTTTCATGGGGCTCGAGGGGATCTGGGAAAGGCACAGTTTTGAGGAGCTGGACATCACATATCAAATCACAATAAGGGTGCTCTGTAAGTGTCCAGCTTTGTGGTCAGAAATGTTAGGCAAATCCAGGTGATGTCAGCTGAGTCAGGTGAGTTCAGCTCTTTGAAAAATAGGGTCCATTGCTTAGCATCCTAAAGCGACTGAATATTTGCTGGCGGGGTTGTGATTAATACTTCACTTTTTCTCTGTGTGTGATCTACATGAATACAATCCTCCTGAGAGCGTGGAGGTAACTGATGAATGTGTAGGAAATGCTTACTCTGAGAGGTGTTCTATGCCCCTTTTATTCTTCCTGTCTCTGACTGCCAAGACAAAATAAAACTGACACATTTGCTTTGCTCTTTCCCTAAAAAAAAATAATCCCTAATTTGTCACAGCTTCATCTCCTCTTACTAGGCTCATCTCCCAGGTAATCCAGCCCTTGGACTTTGCTTTTACACATGCTAAGATATCAAAAGTACCTGTAACATTTGTTTTTCACAAGGTGCACCTCCCTTACCAGGTGAATTCTCCATTTGCACATAGGTTTCATCTCCCCTGGACTGTGGCTTCACCCTGATTTCTGGGCATTAGGATGTGGTGCTCCTTGCCTCTGCCATGGAGAGCTCAGGGACTGAGAGAGTAATAAACTTCTGCAGTTTATTTTTTAACATGTATCTCCTTAAACGTTCCTTTGCTTAAGAGCACAGTGCAATTTACAGAGCAGCCAGTGCTTAGCCCTGGTTTCATTTCTGTGTTTGTGGAAGCTTTGAGGCACTGTGTTTCGTCGTGCTCTGGATACCAGCTTTTACGGCTTTTTTAGCATTCAGAGTAGTACAAAAGCAAAAATAGCAGAAAGGAATGCAATGGAAAAGTAACAATTTTGTCAGTTTGCATAAGCA
Source organism: Acropternis orthonyx (assembly GCA_035583155.1). Lineage (NCBI taxonomy): Eukaryota > Metazoa > Chordata > Aves > Passeriformes > Rhinocryptidae > Acropternis > Acropternis orthonyx. The sequence goes on along the minus strand of JAWWEU010000040.1, from coordinate 65,855,038 downwards.
GCAGACGTGATCTCACATCCCAGAAAAATGAGGGGTATTTTTGAAGGAAAACTGTCTTTTCCCTAATGCATTCCATTTTGAAGCATCTGTTTAATTTTCAAGGCATTTCACATCAGCAGGGCTATGAAATGCCCAGCATGTACCTATAGAACATGTCTGTGATGGTGCAGAACACCTTCGATGTACACCCAGTCCTGAGTCAAACTGTAGAAAATCCTGTGCAGCTCCATGGAATGGAGGGAAGAGGCTGTGGAGGCTCAGTCCTGTGAGTTTTCCCCGTTGTGCCTGCCTGAACTTCTGGCAGAATCTGTCCTGTGTTATTAAAGTACAGGAAAGTTTCACCACTGGGCAAAGAGCTGTTGTTTGCCATTTCAGAAGCAGCTGTATTTAAGTAAGGATTAAGACCACAATACACATTGTACTTCACAGGAGTCACAATTATCTGTGTTTGTAGATTATTTTTTACTTCTGGAAGATGCAAGCTATATGAAGGCAGCGTGTGTCATTTTTGTTATATTCAGCTAAAAATACATTTTAAAACACCATGTGTCAAGTTTGTCACACATAGGTCCAAGAAAAACAAATCCAACCAAATTCCTTCACCAGGTAATTTCTATCTGAAATCTATACCTGTCATGATACTGCTCTGGCACAATCCTGCCCCGAAACAATGATGTGGCAGTTCAGTTTCCAGCCTGATCCAGGCCCTGTTGAATTTGGTCAAAGCTCCCCTTGGCTACAGTATCCGCCACCGCAGATCCTCAGCCACAAAAAGCTCTTGCCATCAAATGTTTGTGACATTTTCAGTCTGTAGGAGCAGAGTGGTGACTGTGCACCAACTTGGGAAGCCAGAAGACAACCGTTTCATGGAGAGGGGTTGGATAGCTCTGACCTGTCCTGCATCCAGCCCCACACGTTGCTGGGGAATATCCCCACCCTCCAGGCCCTCTTCTGCCCTGGTGTGGTAATAACAGTGCACTCCAGAGCGCACAGCTTTTACCTGGGAGCCCAGGGACACTCAGCCTTTGTAAATCCTCCCGGGATTTTGAGAGGACGGTGCTCTGAAATGGCAAAATGCTTGTTCTGTGCTGTCCCAGAGCCTGTTCGTTAGTAAGGCTTTTAATTATACAGCAGTCCTGCTTTAAAACTGTCTGCTTTCCTGTAACATCACAGAAATAGCACACTTGGTTGGCCCCATGCCTTTCTAAAAGTGACTGTTGAGGTACTTATTAACATCAGTTTCAAGACATTTTTCATTGAGCAGTGAGAGTTGGAATATGGAAATGTCATATTTTTCCTAGTATTAAGGAGTTGTTAAACTGGAAACATAACTCTTGCCAGATAGTTATTTCTTGTGCCTGTCGTCTTCATAGAACAAAAATGAACATGCATTTTTCTTTCATTAAGAATTGTAAAGTTCACCCTTGTTTGGTGATCTAAGTCAATTAAAATAAGTTTATGAGCAGCATGTGAGAGCAGAAGACTAATTAATTTGAGGTGTTGGATAAAGCGCATTCTTTTCTGTTTTTGTCTGCTAATGAGTATTACTAATACCCATAGTAACAGATCTTATAGAAAACTGTATTACACAGTTTATGGTACTTTAAAACTAATTATCTCAATATCCTTATGAACTAACAAACTACTATTTCTGTGGGAAAATATACATTAGAGCAACATTATATCAGCACTGCACTTAGAGAAAAGAACCTTTAACATCATTATCTTAGCAAATAAGAGCATCCTTTGGAAGTGGTTAATAAAAGTTCACCATTTTTTCAACAGGAGTGAATATTTTCCACTATCGCACCTAGCATTGCACCTAAAACTGGAAGTGAAGCCCAGATATATTAAAGATAGGCAGTGTAAATCCCTGGATCATACTCAGGCTTTCCAGAAGGCTGCCGTTGTTTGCGTCTGTATCTCTGCCTCTCCGAGTCCCTGGAATCAGCTGTAAGTATGGGTTCTTCATCCAAAATTCCCTGTTGCTGAAGTTGGTTGGGTCTGTGGGGTAGTTTGGGCTTTTCACTACTGTGAATCATGATTTTAATGCCAGACTGGTCCTTTGAACTGGTTTCACTGTACCATCCAGCATAAAGAGTTGCTACTCTAAAAAGTTATGTTGTTTTTATCGTTCCACTTTAAAGTAAATGCTTACAAAAAGTCTCACTTTGAAGTCAATCACACAATACACAGCTTTCCTCCAATTACATTACCTAACATGGTTCTGTTGATGTAAGCATAGGGTTGGCTTTACACAGAAAGGGCTAAGAGGTAACTGCACAACTTGCAGGTTGCTGAAATTACACCGAATTTTAGCCAAAGCTCCAGTGCAAGTACTTGGCTCATAGGAAAAGTACTGAAATCTCTAACTGCATTCATAAAGAAGATGTTTAATTTTAAATATTTTATCTAAAAAAACAGAGGTACAGGAAGGGGTGTTGTTCAGAGGCTTGATCTGACCTTAAAACCCTTACGTACATAGAGAAGACTATCATACTTTCTGCTGGAGAGCTTTTCAAAAGCATTTCTTTGATATAGTGGTCAGGGAGAAGCTCTTGCTACCAGTTTTTCCCAGTTTACATTGATGAGATGTTGAAATCTCTCAAGCTATTCCTTCAGTGTTCTACAAATGCATATCCTGTTTGGCCTGCAAGGGCATTGAGGTTTCAAGATGTGAAATACAGGGTTGGACAGTATTTCCTCCA
>JAWWEU010000040.1:65794607-65852230 GCA_035583155.1 Acropternis orthonyx | reverse complement strand
AATGCATATCCTGTTTGGCCTGCAAGGGCATTGAGGTTTCAAGATGTGAAATACAGGGTTGGACAGTATTTCCTCCATTACAGTGACCTCAGTATGGTCAGAGTTGTACCTGTCCTGTTTTGTGCACAAATGGCACCATGTGCAGCACACAGCAACCAGTGACTTCTTCCTGCATGTGGTCTCAGTCCACTACAGTGAAATGGTCTTTGACATTGGTGGTATAACATAGTCTTTTATAAATTAGCACATTGATACCTAATTTGATCAGACATCTGCATTCTCCTTCCTTCTCTGCTTCATTTAAAAGTGTTTGTTCCTTGAAGGTGAAGTAACTGATACCTCTATCTGCCTATCTCTGCAATGCTCTTAACACTCAAGTCAATCTAAAAAAATAAATAAATCTGTTCTCTCTTTTCTCTTGCCTGTCTCTGTTGAGTCAGGGTCCTCCCCACGGGCCGTTGTGTAACTGTGGTAGTAACAAGTGAATGGGAAAGCTGGTGCTGTGCATGGTTCTCCTCAAGAAAGAAGTTGCGCTCTGCTTTTGCATGTGCTCTCTCCCACCTTATAATTGTTCCAGCGTGCAGTGAAATGTCATTGAGATGTGTCTGTTTTGTCTTGCTCCTCTCTTTTCAGGTCCCCGTATCAACGATGCTGAAAATCAGGGCAGATGGCTTCAGTCCCCCTGCAGTGTGACCTTCGGGGTGAGATCGGCTTCCTAGTGAAACAGAGCTTTCCTTTATCTGCATGGGGCTGAGGAGTGCATCAGTGATTGTGTTTCTTTAATTAGCTTAGCAAAAGGGAAGTTAGCTGATTAAGTTAGGGAGTTTACTGTAAAGGTTTGCTTACTTACTTAAGCAATATTTACATTACAATACAGACTGATATATCAGTTATTTCCATTTCTTTAGATTTGCCCTGAATGCGAAGGGTTGTCCATCAAACCACGTGGTGGGGAATAACAGTCCCCTCAAACTCCGGCACAAGTTTGAGGTTACAGCAGTTGGTGCTGCAGTGGCAGATCTGCTAATCCCACTGACCATGGGGTGTGTGGTACAGCAGGCTGTGTTGGTTTGGTCTTCAATTCAGATCTGGGTTACTGCCCAGTTAGGAGTAGTGTGTTGTTTGAGTAGGCCACAACAGTTCCTCACAGTCTTGCCAAATTCTTTGTTCAGTCTCATGGATTTACCCATTTGGGACTTGGGAAATTCAGTTAGAAAACCTCAGCTCTTCCCTGTTAGGATAATAGAGGAATACCTAGAAGCATGTTATACGATCCCTCTAAGGCAGCATCCTCTCTCTGAGTCACAGCAGTGCCTTTCCCAAAGTGACAGACTGGTTTGGTAAGATACAGTTGTGTCAGAGCTGGAAGTACACAAGTGCAGTTATTAAAACTGAATGCTGTATCCGCTTTCTCTTGTGTATCTTGACACTGACTTGACAAGTTGCAAATCTATTAAACACTTCAAACATGAAACTAGAGCTCATTAAGCAGAATGTTGTCTGGTATACAGCACACTGTTTCAAATTCAAGACTGTTAATGTTTGTCTCCAGAGCTTTTTGTCTTCTAGGTTGCCACCAAGCAGTCCAGCTCTCTGCGAATAGAGCTTGTGTTTCACCTGATGAAAATCTGACTGTCCTTTGGGGTGAGGTAGTAGGTTGTATAGTTTTAGGGCTATGCCCTGCCTGTCAGATAACTATACAATCTACTGTCTTTCCTGAAGTGGCTGTGATACCAGCGCTGGATGTGTCTTTGAAAGACAACATAAGAGATTTTCCAACTGTAACATTCTCTGGCTCTGTCTGTGCATTGCATTTGGCTCTTGTACACAAATTTCCTTACAGTGTTTCGATTCCTGTATTTCCCATTCAGGCTCAAAAGCCATTTCATTTCTGTTGTTTTCTCAGAGAAGGTGGGGTGTGAGTGACAGGACAGAGAGGTACAACCCAGTACCTTAGCACTTTTCCCAGTCTGCAGCGGACTTGCTCCTGCCCAGCGTTCTCAGGTTGCCATGAGAGTGGCTGTTTGGAAACAGCTGGCCCACTGCTCCATTACTTTCTGGCATTTCTGTTCACAGTCAGCTGAAAAATGCCACTTTTGATTCAGCAGTTTTCTAAATTCACTTTGTGCAGGCTGTTTGAGAAACTGCAAAGAGATGAGCTGAATGAAAAACATAAAGATAATACTTCCAGTCGCTCACGTTCTGCCCTGGAACTGGTAAAAGCTTGAGCCCTAAATAAGAGGTCTCTTTAGTCAGTTTTGGACACTGATTTAACTTGCTTTTTTATTACCTATTGCCAATTTGGAAGGGGCACTGTTTGCCACTGCAGTTCTTGTGTCTCTGGAGTCACCTCATGCATTCTGACTGACTTTCAGTAGAACTGTGAGGAAGGGTCAGCAGGTCACAATTCCAGTCTTTTGAAGGCTCAGAAGTGTGTGGGTTAGAAAGTGCAAATGGTGAAATGTTAGTTTCCTTCAGAAGATGTGCATGATGCTCTAACAGGATGAGGTAGTAGGTTGTGTGGTTTCAGGGTAGTGATTTTGCCCCAATCAGGAGATAACTATACAACCTACTGCCTTCCCTGATAAGTAGCATAACAACACCAATGTCTTAATTCATAGAGAAATGAGAGCTAAAATATACTCCTGAGATACACTTCTGAGACAGCAAAGTAAGTCTAGATACAGTTGTTGTTATCCTGTCCCTAAGAGCCCTAAATGTAGATTTTAAATGTAGATTTTTTAGTAACTGCCTGCAAAATAATTAATCCTTTTAAAAGTCTTTATCATGAAAATTTGAATTAAAGAAGTTTTAAGTATTTCAAGGTTTGTCTGCTCTCAGTCTGTTCCGTTTCTCATTCGAGTGGAATGAAGTTACTGTGGGAAATTATTCAAAAAAATGCTGCGAACTTGCATTCAGGATGTTTGAATTTCCTTGACATCTACGTTTGAGTGTAACAGATTTCACTAGCAATGCACTGGTTTTTTCAACTTACCTGTCCCTCAGGAATCTTGCAGACTTTTACAAATAGTACCAGATTAAGTCACATGACATTCTTCAGCAGGTACACTTTAGATTGCAAGGAAAAAGCTGTAACAATGAAAAGCAAGAATGAGAGTTAACCAAAAAACAGACTGGTCCCTCAGTTTCTCATAAGCAGGCTCATTCCATGACTTTTAATGCCCCTGAAAGGGAATTTTCTACTATCGTAAGAGGCACAAATTGCACCTGGAAAACCGTGGACAGAAAATGTTGAGTCCATTAAAGGTATTTTGAGAATATGAACTTACACCAAAAATCTGCTGAAGAAAGGCAATATACCAGCAAGGTGCTCGGTTTGGTTGTAGGCACAGAAATTGCTCTCTTGCATACAAAACTTATCCAAAAATAGGAGAAAAGGCAGTTTTAACCCCTCCTTTGCACAGCAAGACAGGTCCTTTGAACGTCTGGCTTTTGATGACGAAAACATCTCACTCGTGGAACTGTTAAAACACAGTTTGCAGCACTCAGGGATCTGGGAAGTTTAGACTGAAACTTTACAGTCCTTCCTGGGCAGATTATTCCATTGTGGAAGCATACACACTCTCCTCTCTGGGTTTAGCCTGGATTTGGTACTGTCTCCCTCACATCTGGTAAAAAACTACCCTGCGAGCTTGACAAATGGTGTTGCAGCGCTTACTATGTGAAAATCAGATGGGGAATCCCATAGGTCCTATTTTTATTTAGGTTTGGCTTGATGGCTTGTTCCAGTGACCTCTGCTGACGTTTGGCATAGGAGACACATGGTTACGACAGGGTAACTTTTTTCCTCCTAAAGTTTCAACGTGCCCACAATTTTGGCTGTATTTTCTTTTTCTCTTATTTACCATGGGTAAAATGAGGTGATTGATGGCCCAGGATTCAATGATTCATCTTTTATTTCTCCATCTTACCAAAGAGAGTCTGAGTTTGGAAGTTCAAATGGACTAATAAGCTCCCATTTTGTTCCCCCTTGCAATTCTGCTTTTCCAAAGCTTAATAAATTTTAACTGTAGCACAACGAAACCTGATAAATACATTACATTTCAGACATTCATCATGTTCTATTATCTGGCAAAAAAAAAAAAGTAACCCTTCACATTTTTTACCAAAACTTGAGTAAAATGAGTATTAGGAAAGTTTACCTCAGAAAGCTTCCACACTTGAAAGATTTTTCACACTAGGGCAAAGAAAAATATTTTATTACCTTAAACGTGACGGTATATCCCTAGTTCAAGCTCTTCCCAGATTTCCATGGAGGAGCTACGTCTGCATCATCAGGGTAAGTACGTGAGCACACAGTGCAGAACAGCAGTTGCTTGTGGGACGCTCAGCCAGCTCTGAAAGGGCTGTTCCTGCCCAGGCTCCCTGTGCCGGGGGGCTGCAGCTGGAAGACGAGATGTGGTTTGGCCACACGTGAGCCAGAGCAGGTGTGACCTGGTTTTTACAGATGATGCCCAGGGGAAGGCAAACACCTCAACGTGAGCGATGCCTGGGCTGTGCTCCAACCCGTGACACACGAACGTGGAGCTGTATGGCTCTTCCCTCAGCTTATTGCCCCAAAAGTAAGCAGCACTTTTCCCCAAAAAAAGTTGTTTTATCACTGTTCAAGTCTGAAGAACTGTAAGAACTCTTTTTTTTTTTTTTCTTTTTTTTCTGTGCTCTGGGTGACTGCAGACCATGCTTTTCAGCAGCAGCAACACGGAGGATGTGTTACTCACTGGATACTTAGAATTTCTCCTCAGTTTAGATCCCTTGCTGGCTGAGGGAAGGAGAGGACAGGAGCCCAGGAGGGGCCAGGGTAGAGTACACAGGCTCTATGGCAGGGTGAGCCTCCTCCCTGCAGCCCGAGGGTGGATGGGGCCGGGTTGCCACTCCCTTCCCAGCCTTGGCCCCAGTTCTCCCATCTAAAGCTTCTCCACACTGATTTACAGCTCCCTCTGAGTGCCTGGGATGGAATTAGAGCCCCTTGTATTACACGGTGCCTTCTCTGTTATTCTTACTGCACGCCACAGATTTATGATGGCTTTTAAGCCAGGCAGCACATAAAGAAATATGATCTTAACAAAACATACAAGGGACCAAAGGAGGTCAAAGTGTGGGAGCTGAATGCTATTTGGTGATCCAGGATTTCCTTTTATTTACTGCCCACACCTTTTCAATCTCAAGTGGATTTTGGCTGTCTCAGGCAGCCCTACTCTCCACAGTCCTCTGAACCGAGAGACTTTGCCATCAGCGGATGACTTTTATTACAATTTAGCACATGTAGGAAATCCCAAAATGCCATTGGTGAATTAAATGAATTTTAGACAAAGTGCCAGAAACTCACAAAGCATCAGGGTAGGTAGGAACCCCACAGTGATCTGAGCAAGCGTTCTGCCTTGTGCCATCTCTTGCTGTGGCATCAGGCCTAGCAGAGCTCTTCTGCTTTTGGTGCTGAAGGCAAATCATTTGTGACAGTCTTTCATGGAGACATGGAGCAAAAGCTATGCCTAATTTCATCAACAGGACTGAGGGACAAGGAAAATAATGCTGCAAGCAATTCTACTTTACAGCATTATTTACAAATTTCCATCAATTATTCCTACACTGTAGCACAGAAGAAAACTACAGGCCCTGCCCTTACCTTGCAGATGAATAATGTGAGCCCTTGCAGCAGGTGCAGGATGACTGGAGCACAGGGGCACAGCTGCAGGGAGTCACCTGTGGGACCGTGGCCTGCATTAAACACTGTCAGGCTGCAAATTGAAAAATTGGTAAAAGGGAGGGAAGCTGTAATTACAGCCAACAACTGACTCCTGAGCCAATGCCTGCTGCTGAGATCCTGGTCTTGAACCAAAAGCCAGGAACAGGAGCTTTTTCTCTCTTAGGTCAGGGCAGTAATCCTCTCCAACTCCAGTATCATTTCCTCCAATAATAAGATCTGGTGTGCTTCTTTTCATTCAGATTTATTATCATTATTTCTTTATCTGAGGAAAGAAATTTGCCTTTCTTCTGATTACAGCGTAAGGCTATAGCAAGGCTTCTGTGGCCTGGGGTTTTTGGTGAGTTTATTTGATGGGTGGGGAGGGGAAATGTTCTTTTTGAAAGGCACAAAACAGTTCAAGTAACAGTTCACATGCTCTTCTAAGCTTCCAGAGCAACATGCTCTTCTAAGCTTCCAGAGCAACATCCTCTCCAGTTTTACTGCTGCTTATTGCTGGTCAGGTTGTAAGTCCTTTGTAGAGCCAGGAAAGTTAAATCAGGCCAGTCCTTAGATGTTTTTTGGAAATTTCACATGCCATTAGTCCATGTTTGAAGTGCCTTTTCTTTGGAAGTCTGGGCTCTTGTTAGGTAGACATCAGCACTGACAGTCAACACAAAACTGCCTCCTTTTCTGCAGTGATTCATTTTTACAAAGTTAGCACCACTCCTTGAGTTTTCAACACACAATATGGTTAAAGACAAACTAGTTGCTGGAAATAATTTGCAGGGGGTTTGTTACTCTGCTCAGTCACCCACTACTGCTGCCATTTCTTTCCCAGCTGCAGTTCCTGCAAGGCTGGGCTTAGCCCAAGAAGGTCACTACTGTGGGTCTTCTGAGATACCTGGTCTCCTCCAAAATGGCATTCACAGGAGGGTAAGTGATTTCACTTTTTCCTTCCACTAGCCTTGGGATCTTGTGTTCCCCAGCTCTCTGTTTTTCAGCTGATTACTGAATTTTTCATGCTTATGTCCTCAGTATGTGCTGTTTATTGTGACATCAAAACCAATAGCTTTTGGAAACATCAGCGCTACAGCACGTATTTAAGCATAACATCTAAATCAGTCAGTTCTGGTGTATTTTGAATAAGTTGTATCACTGATAGTGTGACATATGGCAAGAGTTGGTACAATATGAACACGCTACCTCGTTTTTTTCCTCGATGTTGTTTTAATGACTTGCCTCATCAGGAGAGCCTGTTTTTTTGCTGAGTAGTTGTCCTCAGCTTAGTCTTTCACTATTGCTGATGTAGACAAAGTGAGGAACAACCGGATCCTGCCTCGTGAAGTAACAGAATTAGGGGAGGACAGATTGACAGTGATCAAAAAGAGCTGCGTTTCCCTAGGCTGTTTTGGTTAACCAGGGGAGATGGTTTCTGTGGAATGTGCTGTGGTGCCCTTGGCATCTCAAGAGCTGTAAGAGTGAGGGGCATATGGAGGTGAGCATAGTATACTTAGCACTCCTGTCTCAGCTAAGGATGGATCCTTGGAAGGACAGAGTGTCATTTTTTGAAAGGACTTTTTCAGTTATGCTAGAAGTTGCAAAAAGCCTTTTTTTTTATGGCAGGAGCACTGGTTCGAAAGAGTTTGGCGAGAAGCTGTCACAGTGCTACACCTGCTTTCCTTTTGCTTGTTTTCTCTTTGCTGTGTTTTCTTTGCAAGGGTAACTTGGCTTGAGAAGAACATTGTGGAGATAAATCTCAAAGCTGCTGTATTTATGGGGTCTCCCAGTTTGACTGGGGTTAGACTTCTAACTGAAAGCAGTCTGAGCTGACAGCAGCCATTGCTAGGGGTAGTCCATTAGTTTGCTAGTTAATACTTTTTGCATTCTGTTTCCCTGCCTTTATAAGAAAATGTACTCGGCTTGTGCAAGAGTCATGAAGATGTTCCTCTGATTCTACTTTTCCCGTCACAAGCCTCTCGTCCTTGCACTTGATTTGTGTGCTCAGTTATAATTATTCCAGTGGAGCACATAACTCAGATTTTATGATAGAATGAAAGTATAAAGTCACAGCCTAAACTGCATTGCACTTCTTGCTGGGCTGTGTAACACATACTTAAATAAAGGTCAAAACACTGCACTAGCATAGAAAGGGGCATATGATGTCTTTATCTGTAGAATGGGGATCATCCTGTGTGCTTCTCTGCCATGGTTTAGCAAGTTTAAGGGCACAAAACCGGATGTAGCTATTTGGCATGGCCACGATATGTTGTAACAGCTGTCAGCTAGTGGACAACTGAGGGGACTGAACCTTTTACACTTGCTGTAGCTCTGTTCCTCACAGTTTCAGGGGAACACAGCCTCCTCTTCCCTAAATACCCAAAGACTCAAAGGCAGACCCTACTGTTGATAAAGGAATAACAGAAATTTCTGATCAGTTCTAAACTTTGAAAATATTCCACCTTCTTTTGGTGGAAAAGAGCCAGAAATAGCCAAAAACTCCTAAATGTAGCTATAGTTTTCTACTTCATAGCTACAAGCAGAAAAAAACCCCTGAATCAATACCGAAGGCCTGTAAACAGTGCTCTGTTTCTAGAGCGTATTTCATCCCAACCGGGGGCCCTAGGAAACCTTGATTCCCTGGCTGCAATAAATGCTGTGGGCTCCAGACCCAAGCAAAAAGGTTAATCAAAAGCATATATGTGTGTGTGTGTGTGTGTGTGTATATATGTGTGTATGTTACTGGCTCTTCAGTTATTGCCTCATTTAAGACCAGGAGGTAGCAGGAGAAGCTTCTGTGGCTGGTCACCAAGTACAGCTTTTTTTCTCTCCCCTAAATGGTTTAGAGCAACAGGTGTTGATGTAGTAAGTTTCATTGGAGGAATTTTTGAGAAAGATCACATTGGGCCTGAATCTGATCTAACAATGAAAAATAGCATAATGCATCCATGGGTCACAAGAACATGTGGAAGAAAGTACAATTTATGGAAGCAGCAGTAATGTGTTAGCTTTTCCTAGAAGGGCTGCAAAAACATGTAAAATGCTAACAATGTGGACAGGATAATTTATTTACTTAATAGACACCATAAAGCAACACAAGACAGGCTACCCAGAGAGGCTGATGTGGTGCAAGGGGGGAGATATGACAGCCTGTGCAGCAAGTAAGAAGTCTCTCAAACTGTGGTGGGGTTTTTTTGTGAAAAGCTGTGCTTGAAGGAGATTCTCAGAAGTGACTAAATCAAAGCATTAGGAAATCAGTCTGTTAAAAAAATATATATTGATTTGTGATTATAGTACAGCCTTAGTAATCTGTTGCAATGAGCTCTGGGGGGTGTGCTGTGGAATCAGCCTTGCAGGAGTTCTGCCAGAGAAGCTGTATCTGTGGCCCGACCAAGGTGCGAGGGGAGTGCACAAGGGAAAACCTGTCCTGTGGGCACCTGGCAGAGGGGCTGCTTACCCCTTGGTCCTATTTAATGTTTTGAGACACGGGTGAGATATCATCCTAGCAGTGTCTATTCAGTGAGACACAGGTGTGCTGCCAGCCACAGGCTAGCCAAGCACACGTGTGTGTGCTTTACCCACCGTGCGAATGTTTGGGGCCACTGGAGACATGGAAGCTCGAACCCCTCTGGACTCACATCAACCTGTTTGCTGAGCCACCTCTCCTTATACGTACCCAAAAAAAAAGAACCAGGTATGCCTGCAGCTGCAAGTGTTGTTCCGTGTTACCCTGGCACTGACACACAGGGTGAATCCTCATCCACCATAAGTTGTGCTCAAACTAATACAAAAATTTGTTGATCTAGGGCCCTTTTAAAGTTGTGTTGCAGCTTTACCTGTGATTATCATTAGGCAACACTGCAGCTTGTATCTCCAATATCTGAACCAGCTGTTTTTCTGGAACATCTGTTTTCAGCTGCAGGAGGAGGGAGGGAGACAAAATTCTTACTGATATCACCATGCAGCTAAAACACACTTCTGGCTCGGAACATCAGAGAAATGACAGTCCTCTGCCAGCCCATGGCCTCTGGATCAGGGGGACATGGACTTGATCATGTGGAGCAGTCAGCTACAAGTTAACAGAAAAAAGAATACTCTTTGTTCTATGAACCACATTAGCCACAGAATTATGCCATTATTTCTTTCTTCAACTGCTTTCTGGTACAGTTCCAGTTCTCAGCAGAATCTGAGCCAGGCTGAATATGAATTTCAGCTGAACCAAAATCTCTGCTGGTTAAGTGTCCTTTTCTTTTTGTGATACACAAATTAACTAGGAATCAGGATGCAATTAAGACTGATGAGTACAAAGATTGGGTTTTTTGCTCTTATAGTTGTATCTGTTCCAATTTCTAAGTCTTCCTGCCTTTTGGAGCAACAGTAAGGGATGATCAGACCATGTATTCTATGTAAGCAAGATACAACATCAAAAAGACAGTAAACAACCCCTGCAACGACCTCTTAGAAATCTGGGAGATTTCTAAGATAACAGAGGCCTGTATAGAGACAAAGCAAGAGTAGATGCTGTCAATGTTAAGTGTTTTGAAACCAAAATCCTACAATCTGGACTGAAACTCTGGACCGTGACCATCATCCTCACCGACAGGTCCCTTCTTTCCTCTTACTTTGTACCCAGGGGGGCCAGGTGGAGCTCAGCACAGGGGCTGACTATCACCCTCCTGTTCGTGCCCCAGGGTGCTGGGTTACACACTTGTTTTTGTGGGTCAAACAGACTTTATTTTCCTCTGTACCCTTGTACTTATTGTGATCTTTTTACTAAATTGTAATTCTGACTTGCAATCTGTTTGTGAGTTGGGTTCATTCCTCCTGCTAGTTTATCTTTAAACCAGCACATGCTGTCACACCAACAAAACTGGGGACAAATTATCAGTTACTAAAACATTAATTATCAATTACTAAAACACATCCAAAGTACAAAAAGTATCTTTTTAATTGGAAGAGATCAACTTATGTTTTCCCAAGGGTCATTATACAACTTTGCAGCACAAGACTGTGTATTGTTTGAACGCTGTTTCTAAACTAAATAGTTTTAGAGTGTCTGCATGTTTTGCTGCAAGACAAAATGAACTGTAATATTGATTTCCTCTCAGCTCTCTCCTTTTGCCATATATATGTACACTCACACACATAGGTGCATATGTACATAGTGGAGCGTTAGTTCTTGGTACGTTAATGAAATGCCCGTGTCATAACAGCCTGTATGTGTAAATTTGACCAGCAAGTCTATATTGGAGAATCTCTTCCCCATAAATCTTTTTGGCATTTAAAGCTCCTTGCAAAGTTAGTGAATAAATTCTTACAAAATACTGCCATGCAAAAGTAGGTATAATTGCTACTGTTATTAATGTGCTTGTCTGTGGGGACACAAAGCAAAAGGAATTCAGTTCAAATTACCTGTATTACAGGTGTTACAGCACAGAGAGATTTGACCCCAGATTCCCCCCTCCCCCTATGCTCCGGACCTTGAAACCTTTCCGCTCACAGTAATTTAGCAAAGACTGTGATTTTGTACTGTTCTCACACCTCTGGTTTGCCTGTACATGAACATAGTCAGCATCTCAGTGGATTGAGAAGCACACAGCCAACAGTGCCACAGTGTTCTTGGTGGAGCATTGCTGCTCCTTTGGGAGGATGGCAGTGTATTTTGGACTTAGGTAAATTACAACCACGAACTTTTCATGTGCCAACTAAAACAGCACAAAAATATACACTCCCCCCATGCTCAGCAGTGGCGAGGCTTTCACAGGAGTGAGCACAGCCATCCAACTATAAATAGCAACTCAACTAAAATTAGACAGAACTGGCAGCTCCCAGCCATGAATGGGAGCACTGTTAATATGCTCATCAGGTACTGGAAGGGCTCCAGATCTGACAAGGCATGCTACAGCATAAGTGTTCTGTGCCTGGAAAAATGAGCAGGAATGGCTCAAGGAATAGGGCCTGCAATGTTTTCTTAACTGGGTAATAATGTCAGAGACTGCCTGATGATGCTGGTTAAATTTGAAGGAGTACTGCAAGTAGGGATATTTCTCCGTATTTCTTATCGCATGGCTTTGTTTATGCCAACAGGAAATGCTGTTAAATCTAACGAATAAAGAAAGGTGGGAAATAATTTAGGAGAAAATTAGTATCAAGATAGTCAAGTTAAACTAAGTTGGGTAACTGTGTAAATTCGTAGTATGTAGCTGCTTTTGGATGGTTTCATTCAGAAATGGTTCAGGGCTTTCTGTGCTCCTCCATGATGATTTACTGAACAGTGAATAAAAATATGAGTCAGTGGTACACCAGGTACTCGGTACTAATTGACCTGTTCCCCTGCTGTGGAAACACCAAAAATGCTATTTGGCTTTCTCCAGTTCAAAACAGACCCTACAGTATATGAAGTGCCATTATGGTCACAAAATGGCAGAGGAACTTCAACTGCACAGATGATACATGCTGAGCTTTTTTTCCAGGCATAGTACCATTGAAATCCAATCACTTCTGCAGCTGCTATCAATCAGCCCACACTTCCATATATAGTGGTTTTTTCCCCCTAAAAAATTAAGTTACCTCATACAAAGGCACCTTGAGGGCATACTGCATTTCCACAAGGGAAGTCGGAGCCCAGCAGCTGATGAATTGTGAATTTACACTGCGCTTATTGTACAATGTCTCTCACATGTTGATAAACCATTAGTTTACTTCAGTTTAATTCACTTTGAGCGTGAATTAAGTTAAAGTAATTATGGCCAGCTGACTTCTAAATGAGTGTCCATAGAGAAATTACATATATGCTTGAGTTATATTCACTTCAACATCTTGTGTAGGGCAAGCCATTAGGTATCTTGGGCATGTGCCAAAGCACCTTGAAGATACGGAGATTTTGAAGTAGTCTCAACAGACAGAAGAAAAATCAAATTCTCAAAGGCTACTCGATGAAAAGTATTGCAGACTTTTTTTATACTAAACAGAAGACACAAAAAAGGCTCAAACATTGAAAGCTATTTAGACACAACTATGGCAATTTAAGGGTTTTTTTAATGAGAAACATTAAATTAAACAGTATAGGACTCTATGTCCTCCTCAAATCAGCACATGTGAGCCATAAGGAAAACACAAGTTGACCCCTATTATGTCCCAATTAATCAGATCGTTTAAGTGGGCTAAGCTATTTGCCACCACAGCTTTTTTTTGTTTTGTTTTTAACCCCCAGAAATCATATCTTCATATAGCTGTACCGACTTGCTTTTAATTAATGTGCAGAATTATTTGAGCCGTACGTAACTTCTTTTTCATTCTGGCCTCAGGAAATAAGCAGAAGTTGTTCAAACTCCAACTTGCAAAATAATGACCCCTTGAAATTGCTGCTGCTCCAGTCTCCCTACAGCTTTGCCACTATCCTGCTACAAAGGCTGTATTGGTGGCCTGAAGTTCTCACAAAGCTGTGACAAAAAGTAGATTTTGAGTAGCTTGCAGATAATGGTTTTTTACTTAGGAGAAAGTTTGTGTAAACCAGCACTTTGAAATTTAATCCTATAGGGACCAAAAACAAGACTGTTGTTTCTCATGGAGGGGATTTAATATTTGGGTTAACCACTTGATTAGAAAGTTTATGACCTTTGTTTATGGAATAGGCACTGTGTTTTTAGCCCAATAGGAATGAAAGCTTTGGTGTCCAGAGTGCTGATAGTGAAGTATGTATTTTCACTGGGGAAATGTTATGTGTCAGTGAGGAGCATCAATGATGTCTAATGAGGACCCAAATGGACTTGTTGAATAATTGTGTGTGCACACAGGGGAAACAACCAAAGCGACAAACTTACCAAAAGGTTTCTATAAGAAGATATAAAACCTGTTAGGGTATTGCTGCATTTCTTTTGGAAAAGGGTGCACACACTTCTTAAAATTACAAATAAACCTGAAGAAAAGTTTCAGAAAGAAAAATATTCTGGATTCTTAACTGAGATCTCATTAGAAAAGATAATAAAACAAAAGCTAAGAAAGCAACTAATGAAGGTTCAGGCTCCACTTCAGCTGACTCCATCACCCCTTTTTCCCACATTTCCAGTCTCTCACCTTCTCCCCACCAGCTGCCACTAGAGGTCAGGTGTTTATCGTTCTCCTCACTGCCGCCAGTAAATAACTTCTCCTGCTGCAGGTGGAGAAACAACCTCCCTGCACACTGCCTGGACCTGTGCGTTTATATGCAGATAGAAATACAAATTAGAAATCAGAGCAAAGCTGAATTGCAAATTTATACCACACTTATCTGTTCTTTACAAATCAGAACATTTAGTTAGGATTTCATGTAAGAAATTTGTAGGTTTTGGTGTGCTATGTATAAAGACAGAATTTCTCAACACACAAAGAAACACATTGATTTGAGTTATTGCTGCACCAAAACAAATAGAGAAGCTGTTGCTAATAGTGATAAAAATACTTGTTAGGTGCAGATTTTGAATGGTATAGGGCAGTTTTTTTGCTGTGATTTGTACCAGCCCAAAGTAGGTAATTATGTTTCCCATGTGGTGATGGATACTTCTGTCCCTTGTATCTACGCTGAGACCTGTTAGGTGAACACTGGGATAATATTCACCTAGCAGCTCCACAGGTCTGACTTAAAAACCAAAATTGCCAGGGGGATATTGGCATCAAAGAAATGAAGTCCTCACAAATGATGTAAAATTTGCAACTGAATAGCCAAGAGAAACACAGTTAGTGTTTGCCTGCTGATGTGGCCTCTTACCACTGCAGAAGTGAGTGCCAGCTGGGCGGGCAGCAAGAGCATAGGCACAGATTAGCTACCTTGCCCCAAAATGAGGGATGCTGGATAAAAGTGTTCAGTATAGGCCTGAAAACAAAGGTCACAGAGCTAAAGGCACTGGGGGACAGGAGATGACCATCTGAAGCTCCCATCACACACTAAGCTGTTTTTCAAAGCTCAGTCATATGCATTAGGAATAAGGGAGAAGTATGTTTATTTGGGTTTGGGAGGGTGGCTTTGGGGGCTTTTTTTGGTAGTAGAATTAAGTCTTTTTCTGTTTGTTCAAAGGATAAATGGATACTCTTCTAAGCAGCAGTATGGAAAAGGGGTGCAAGTAGTTTTTTCTCAGTTTTTTTTCCTGTTCTCTCCACCTTGTTTTTAACCTGGCCTTATGCAGTGAGATCGTCGGGACAAAAGTCCACAGTTACTCAATGTCCATTTACTTCACACAAATATTTTTGTTATGATAGAATCATTATTTTAGAGGATGGCACAATGGTCCAGTTGCTATTTTAAACCAGCTGCTGGTAATATGAAACTATTCCCAGAGTACTTCAGAGTAGTACTGTATGGTTTGCTAAAACTGGATTTAGGGCTTGCTTTAGTGGCTTCGATGACTACATTGCTCAGATCCTGCTTTGCTTTAAAGCTTTGTCTGCTCAGAACAGGGACTGCAGCATTTCTTTCCAAGCAGAGAGTAATTTAAACAGAAAATATTTCATTTTTACATTTAAATAATTTCCAGGGTGGTATTTTTTATTTGTAGACACAGAATTTTAGTAGGACTAAAAAAAAATAAATATTGGTTTATGGGAAACCATTTACTTGTGTTCTTGTAATGCCATAAGAAAAATGCAAGGAAAAATGCTTATAAATGAGAAAAAAATGGTTCTATCCAGCAAGTGTGAATATAATTTCAGTAGATAGGCAGTCATCCTCATTTTGCATAGATGGTGCTTGTAGAAAAGTCATGTGAATACACTGAGTGTTAAAATGTCAGTCTAAAATATCACCTGTTATATCAAAATCCCACTAATTTGTTATCAGGCCTGAAATCTGCAATACACCCTGTAATTGGGTTATTTGTTTGGATTTTTTTAAATAGAAAATTTTCCTAGGTTCAGAAGCATGGTATATCCTGGACTCTTATAGCAAGAAATGGTTATTCTCATGGACAACTTTTCCATTTGGTTTTTAGCAACAGCAGGGTTGGAACTAGATGATCTTTAAGGTCCCTTCCAACCCAAGCCACCTCGTGATCTTCTCTGTATCCAGACAGGAGGACAGTAAGACAAAGTCACTTTCCTTCCTCTGCTATGAACTTGGCAAAAAGATGCCTCATTTATGGTGCCAGGATAAGGAAAGTAGTAACACCACAGAGAAGAGTACAAAAGAACTGCACTTGTTACAGCTGTTTTCCACAGGGCTGAATCTTTACAAAATCCTGCCTGTGACTGTACAGTTCTGGGTGTGAGTGGTGCATGGTGTCTGTGCATGCTGGCAAATAGGAAGAGTAACTTTGTTCACACTAGATGACTGCACTTCATAAGGCTAAGCCACTGTGGGTGGTTATTAGTCTTTCTTCTTTTTCTGAAAACAGTGCCTTTTTGAAATGTTCAATGCTAGAAGGGTTACTATGCAGCAATGTGTTGTCTGCTTCTGCCTTCATTTCTCTCTAAGTTCTGGTCCAGTCGTCGGTAGGCACATCAGTCAAAGGTGAATATATACAAGAAATACCTGCATCCATATATGTTACTCCTGACAAAGTGATAACATATTACTGGTTTATGTGGTTTGTAGAAGAACTGACCTCCCATCAGCCGCAGTTCTGTTGTGTTTGACCACTGATACTTTTTTGGTAGCGATACGAGAGAATTGCAAGAATGCAATTTTGCTGTTTGTTATGGTTTTATAAAATAGCTTTCTGGCTTTTCCTCTCTTCTACACCAGTGAATCTGGCAAGGCAAAAATTACCCAAACACTTTTCTCTCACAGAATTCCCCTCCAAAAATAGGTAAAACCTGCTCATGGGTATGGTGTGGACAGGTTGCAGGGTACTGATAGACATGAAAGGGTGCAAATATCGATAGCCATCCTGTCTGCAGGCTCCACTCAAAGTTCTTCACTGACAAAAGACTACAATTTGAAGGTCTCCATTTCCTTTCTCCACAATGTTTCTGTGTGGTGGTGGACAGTGGGTCTGCTGACCCCCTGAGTGCTGACATTAAGCTTGACAAGTTTGTGGTGTATCCTTAACAGAGGGAGGCATGCAGATGGAGATAGAATGTAAACAAGAATGTGGAAGAGGTAGCTGGGGATAGGCTGCAAGTTACAACACTTAAAAGTTACCACTAAGAAGTTTTGTTACTGGGAAAATATAAGGGAAGGCACCTATCAATAAGTGGCAAGTAACCACTGTAACTGTATAGAAAGGTGTGTAGTAAACGATAAAATGTGTTAGTTTGCTTGCTGTAAATAGACTGCTTTGCTGCTTTTTTTACCACCACAACACCATCTCTGCATCTAGTATGTCTCAGCAGTCCATTATTTTCCTAATACTGAGCCTCAGTCTGAACACCACCCATAAAAACTGATGCAGCATGCCAGTTCCAACACAGCATTAATAGAACATAGGTGCCACATCAAGCTTTCATCATGACCTTTACTGTGACCCTTGTGTCTTCCCGTTCCTGGGAGTTCTGTGCTGCTGGAGCATAAGGCCCTCTGGGAGGAGTTGTCCCTTTATTTGCTGTGGAGCACTCTGCTGTCCCGTGAGGAATGAAAAATAACAGTGGTGGGTTCCAGTATGCACGGCATGAGAGATGTGGCTGCCAAGAACCAAGGCTTGTTCCTCGTGTTCCACAAAAAGAACGGCTCAGTGTATTTATCTCATTGCTCTAAGTGATTAATCCAGTGAGAAAAGGCAGGTTTTTTTCCTAAGATACATGAATATCCTTTAAAAGTATGTTTTTATTCTCTTGGAGTAACAAAGTCTTAGAATTGAATAACTTAATTTTTACTACTGCTATGATGCCTTGTGATCAGGAATGGAACAAACAATATAAAATAGTAGTCTACTGTATCAAACATATTTGTTCAATAATCTTTTTGGTATCCAGGAGCTTATCAGAAACCTCGTGTCAGGTACAGACTGCTCTGGGTACAACCTGCTGTTCCTGCTGGAGCAGTGTCCAGTTCAACTGTCCCAGTTCAGGAAGCTGCACACAGGGGTATGTTGCAGGAAGCATTCAGTATTTTCATACACTTGTATTATCAAACTTCTCTTTTAACGTAGGGTTTGTCCTTTCAACATGGAGTAACTCCTTCTGGAGGCTACTTAGCCTTGCTGGTTTTTGGCCCACTGAAAACTATCACTGTTTACAGAAGAGAAAAAGCAGGGCCACCAGATTAGCAACCAAATCTGAAACTGATTTCAAAGTACTTTCCCTGATAGAAAAATACATATCTTTCCAATTCATGGACATGAGTGGATATCTGAGAAAAACATCATTGTTGAAAAACAGGTTGACTTTCACAAACCATGGGAACAAAAAAAATGTGCATACCTTCCAGAAGAAAACACTGTAACTGGGTCTCAAAGGTAACTCAAATCTGACTAGATTAATTTCACATCTGTTAGTTGTATTTCTGAATCAAAGCATCATTAGTATAATCTACCTGCCAGCTGTAAAGTTTCTATTTCTGGAGAGAAAAAATATAAGAGCCGGAAACAGAAAAAACTGTGAAAAACTGTTGGTTGTTCCTACTGGACTCAGATTCTAAGATTTACAGAGTTTAGGGGGGAAAAAAAAAGCCAGCATTGCACTTCATTTTTACTCAGAGATTCACTGGGTCTGGACTAAATATGTTTTGATTCTGGTATTCCCTTCTGATTTTTGAATGTATAGTTCACCTTTATATATGTAATAAATCATATTTTTCTGCATATAGTTCATGGGATTGATAGTGGGATGACTGACTTGAGTTTTTTCTCTAAGAGCAAATGGAAGTTGCTAAACTGTCCTAGGATCTTTAGCTATGCATTGGCAAACAGGACTCTACAAAATTGAGTGAAATGCTAAACTTTAGCCACAAAGAACGGAATAGTGAGGTAAACCAGATCAAGAATTCTAGTATAATTACATTGATATCAGTAAATGAAGAGTTGATTAATTGGAAAAAAAAAAGTTTTCAAAAGAAACAGGGCTTGAAGGACTGATACAAAGAGAGCAGGAAAGGACAGTGGGTGCTTATTAAGAGAGACATTGCCTCAAAGGGTTTCAAGATGGGGGCGAAGAAAAGAGGAATAAAACTAATATTAGTGCAGTGGGAAACCAAATGACCCAAGAGGGATTTCAACCACTCTTTGGTCCTGTTTTCCAATACACAAAGCGAGTGGCCTCTACCACCTTCTTCCAAGCTGTGGTTTAACAAACAAGTGAAATGAAGTGACACATGGCAACTGCAAGGGGGAAGGTCCCGCTTCCTCCTGCCCTCTCCTGGTGTCCTCTCCTTGCCTTTGTGCCACCTCTGGTCTTCTGTGGCTCCCAGATGAGGCAACACAACACACTAAATGACAAACAACTGGCCAGTCGTTTTGGGGGGGGTTTGAAAAATACTAGATATACCAAAGCCCAAAGAAAGTGAATGGTGGAGCCTGTGCCTGAAGGAAAAGTAGGAGAAGGGAGGGGGATTTTCCATTTTCAGTGATGCTGAACTGCTGCCAGAATACCGTGAAGTGCAGATCTGTAGCCTGTGACACCTCACTTTGAGGGTTTCTTCCAGGCTCTAACTGGAATGTCCTATGGCATTGCCCTTAATAATAAAAAAGGGATGTTTTTTCAGTTTGTATTGTAATTAAAGCTTTACTGGGTAAAAAAAAAAAAAAAAAAAGCCTTGGGTTTGGTTTTACTTACAGCAAAGTGCTTGTCTTAGAGCACAGTCATATGTAATAGCTAATCTAACTGTACAATCCAGTATGGAGAGACAGCACTTGTAATTCTACCATGAGTAATTAGGTGATGTCAGCACATTCACACCCTCAGTTAATCTGGCCTCATTTGCCCTGTAATAACATAACAGTGCCTTGCCTTCTCACCCATGTTTTCAGTGCCACAGGTACCTCGCTCTGGGTATGGGGCATTAGAAGCTTTTTTTTGTGTGTCTACCTGTGATGACAAACCTGACATGTGGAAAAGTGACAGGGCACTTTACCTTTTACACAGCTCCAACAGGCAAACTCCCAGAAGGTAAACATTTCAGTATGAGACAGACAGGGTAGGTATACTGACAAGATCTTTTTTCTTTCCAAATTAAATAGAAATAAACTGGAGGTATACTAAGATATCAGATACATTTGAAAATCCGAGTTTGGACATTAAACAAACATTTGTATTGCTGAACCCCAGGATAAACAGCAAGTATTTTGTGTTCTCTAACAAATACTTGCAGAGTTGCACACAGATGATTTAGGTAATCAACTTCAACTGGTAACGTGACTCAAAATGGATGCAAAACTCTATGATATAGCTCTAACTAACCACTCTTGTGTGATGCATCTTCTACTCAGCTTCATCTGGAACAGCATCGGTGATCTGCCTGTCCTGTCCTCAGTGTTTCCCAGTGCCTTGGGAATCCCTGGGGTCTCCAGCTCTGGCTGTAGAAATGGGGAATCCAGACAACCAGTGGATGCACACCCCAAGAAATAGTCAGCTGGCAGGAGACCAGCTATGGAATATTTGCTGCTGGCTGTTCAAACCTTACGGATTTTGTCTGCCATTTTCTAGACCCAAATGTACCTCACGCCATATACAGAAGGTAAAAAGGAGAGAATTATATGAATATATGCAAAAGCTGGTAACTTTTTCAAAGAATGGGGGAAGCTCTTTAAAATAACTCTGTTAAAAACTAAACCTCTGATGACACTAGTATGCAGAAAAGTGAACTTCACAGGCCTGCTGCTTAGAGAAATTCTTGCTGTTGCCCCTTTTAAACCGTATATCCAGATTTTTCTTCTGGCTCTCACTGCACTTGGAGTCAGTGAAATGGTCTGAGAAAAGAAGGTTTCTTCACATATTTTTTTTTAACTGGCAAGACATTAGCTCAGGAATTATTAAGAGAATAAAACTGGAAAATATGCTGAATATTGCAAATCTGTAGGAAAGCTTTGGAAAACATGCTGGGTTTTCATCTAGTTCTGAACACAACAATTTTTATTTCTTGCAGGTTCAGTATCAAAACTTTTCCATGAGGTCATGAGGTTTCCAGAAGTGAATGGAGCATCTCAGGCTTGGTTTCACTAAAGAGATATGGGCCTAAGCTGCATAAGGATCCGTCATGTGCAATTTTGTTTACTTGTGCCTGTTTGCTAACCTCCAGCTTCAGTGAGTCATAGTATTTTTACTACCATACTGTCCATTCCATAGGCTTTAACACACTCCTCCACTTAATTATTAACGAAGTCCAAAGGTATCCACCCCCTCCCACACAGATCTTCCAGCTAAACACAGCTTTGAAACCTCTTCTTATTGTTCTTTACGGTTTGGATAAATACAGTGTTAGCAGCTGATACTTTCATGTTGCTGCAGTGACGTCCTTCCCCAGCTCTCCAAGCTCAGAAGGTTCCTACCACTGCTTACATTCCTCACATCCAAACAACCGGGACTTGTCCTCACTCCAGTCCTACAGACATCCTCTGAATTTGCTCCTCATGTTCCAGTTGAAAATAGTCTCCTTTTCCAGGGTTCCCTATAGTCATCTCCTAACCAAAATAAGCCCTCTGCTCGCCTTCCTTATCCCTCAGATCCCCTGCTACTACAGTCATCTTCTCCATGTCCTTGGTCAGGCTGAACTGGCACTTGATGCCAGGCTGTTTCGGGAGGTGGTGCAGATGGAAGGAATTCAGCTCCTCCATCACAGGGTGTTATCTCCAGAGTGCGGGGCATATGCCACAAATTAGATTGTGACAGGATTTTTATTTTCTGATGCTTTTTTCTATTATTTTTCAGTGGAACAGGTCCCCTGATCTGGTTCACAGCATGACCCTAGCACGGAGCTGAAACTGGGAAGACTGAGGAGTGGTGCAGTGTGGCACAAGGATAAAAAGGGTGGAACCAGGTGTTGGGATGTTTCTGGGGCCACAGGATCATAAAACTGTGGCCCTTCTGCTGCCAGCTTGAGGCGAGCCTCAATTTCTAGCCACTAGCTTGTTAATCTGTCTGATAGCACCGTCAATCTGCATGTTTTCAAGTCTCATCTGATCTCCCTCTTCTGTTTTATTTAACATCTTGTTTACATATTATTTTATCAAACACTTTAAACAATGTTAGAAGTACAGACTTGCTTTTAAAAAATCTAGGTCAGTGTAAGTAATAGTGAGAAATACTTGACCAAGAACGTGGAGAGTCAAAGTTTAAAGGAAAGTTTACATGTGTGTTGCTTTGTTTTAAAACTTGACTTGTAGATGTGCAACGATTGAGCAAAGAGCCCAGAAATGAACTCTGATTATTCTTCATCCCAGGCAGTTGTGGCCAGCACTCTGTGTATCAGTTGTGAATGCTGGAAAAGGCTGGGTGTGTAGCACAGCAAGTGTTAGTCACAGTGTGGAAACAGGGTAGGAAAACAATTTAAGTTACTCATCTAATTGCTTTGACAAAGTCTTACATTTACACACCGTAAGCCCCCAAACTCAACATTTTTACTTGACAATATTTGCCCTTCCTCTGGAGGGGGAGAAGTACAAGCAAGTAGGAGAAAAAGAAACTGCTTGCATTAAGTGTCCTGGAGGACTGCAAAACCGTGACTACATGAGCTCTGGGAAATGCACTGTAGTAGATACAGAACACCAGTGCCATGTGCTACCACATTAGAAACAGCAGCAACTTGTACTTTCCCTTTAAATGCCTCAGTCAAAGGCAAACCAAAGCAGCTTAGCTTCAAGATCACCTTCAGGAGTCCCCAGACTTTGCACCGAAACAAGCACGCACACACATGATTCACACTGCCTCTCCTTGGACGCTCTGGCTGTAACACAACATGTAACATCACTGCATCTCCTTGCTAAACAGAAGTGCTTACACCTCTGGAACATGAAGGACTTGGTCTGGGGTGTACAGAGTATGGAGGCAAACAGAAGTTGCCACGTCAGTTTTAATTTCTGCACTTGGACTGAATTATTTATGAAGAGATTAGATCGCAGCAAATTGACATTTTCACAGCAATTCCTTCTTGAAATCTGTATAAACAGGAGTGAAGGCTCAGAGATTTCGGAAACTTCCATTAAGGCTACAACTACAACCAGACAAGAGTATATAAGCATTGATGATAGTACGCTGGAAGGATTTACCAGTGACAGCACAAGCTGATTGAGGCATGCAAGGGAACACGCACACACACACTGCAGAGGGATATAGGACACATTTAAAAGAAAACCAAGCAGAAGTTGCTAATAATTGTATTAAGAAACGTGATCCACCAAATATTCTGTCTTGCTTCTGTGTTCTACTGTGTCATGCTCACGTGCAGGCTCTGCAGGGAAAGGGCAGGTTTTCTGCAGGATTATTAACACAGACAGCACACCAGGTGTCACAGGAAAGAAGGGCTGGGAATTGGAAGCAGACGTCCAAGGGGGTACAGAGTTGACGTAAATAGTAAAGAGACTTGAGAGGGGTCAGTGAAAGATAGTGTTAGCTGGAGAGGGGGTAGGATGAAGGCCAAAAGGGATGTTGCAATAGTCAGCTGATGAGTAAGATATGAACCACAGTTATGGTGGGGACAACAGGGACAGATTTTAAGGATATCACCCGAGAATCTCAGTGAGACAGATAAAACACCAAATGGGAAACAGAGATAGGGGAAAAAGGGGCAATGAAGACTTCACTGAATCAACAAAAGTAGGAACAAATGAATAGCCTGGATAAGGAAAGAAACTCTTTCTCTGAAATAGGAAACATTCAAATAATATTCGGTTCAAAGGACTGGAAAGACTGGGATGCATAAATTAAAATGCATTAAGCAATTGAATTAAGAGTGCATCTACTTCCAAGGATAATAGGAAAAACCCTTCCAAATAGGAGGAAGCATCAAAAGAAGGAAGGAGCAATCAACCCCAGTAACAGAATAACAGAACTTCTACCTAGTTCAAGATACCAAGCAGTGACTTGTTCTCTAAAAATGTGTAATTTTATTAAGTCTAACTGATTTTTAGCAGTTCTCAGAGACAAAACCCAAAATCCACAAATAAATCTGCTAAATCATGCAGAATCTGGTAATGTAGTGTCCTGCACAAAAATAAACACATAGAAATAGAAAAGGAATCTTACACTGGAGGAAGAAATAATTCAGTTGAGAAGGTTAGGCAAATCTGGAGAAGAAAAGCCACAGCTGAGTTTTAAGAGTAATTGCTCATTCCCATAAACTTTTTTCAAGTCCCTCATTTCCCCTCTGGTTTCTCCCCATCCCACAGAAGGCTCAAGCATGGGCTCCTCCTCAGAAGAAGGTTTTGGGACATACTCTTTTCTCCTCTCCCTCAGGTCACCCTTCCTGTGGGCATCCTGCACTATTATAAGAAAGATGCTTGCTCACTACTAATTGTTTTCTTTAAGGAACTTTTTTATTAGAGCAAAGAAATGTAACACACAGTAATAATTATGAGGGGCAAGAGTACTGTCATATCTAAAAATATTAATTCACCAGTTCTCAACGTGGCTGGTAATCACATAGTGAAAACCCACAGTGACAGCGACAGCACCAGCATGAAAAGTAATTAGAACAATGCCAAACATTTTGGTTTAAGAAGCATTACTAAGTCTAAAGTGCCATGTTCTTACATGCAACTGTTCTGAAGTCTTTTTGACACAGGAAGAGACGTATGGACACCAGGTATGTTTGATCTTGACACTCTGACAAATAATGAATTACTTTAATAAGTGAAAAGTAATGAGCAAAGTAACTTTCAAATATAGATAGAAATTATCTCAGTGACTGAGCCCATACCTTACATTGATGGGATGGCATGGTGAATGTCTCTAATGAAATTTAACAACTTTGATTGTTTCTTTTGTTGGAAAATATAATCTCATCATAGATTTAAAAAATAAAAAAAAAAAAAGACTGTCTAAATAGTTTTGCGGCACATTAGACTTGTGTAAACCTGTAACTTGCACCCTGATTCCATCCAAAACCTGTCATATTAAAATGAGGCAGACGAGCCTCTTATGATTTATCTAAATGTTCTCATTTATCACCTGTAGTTTTAAAGTTTTGTTCTAATCCAGGAGGGAGATGTGCATCGGAAAAAAAACAACCCTCAAATCCAGCCTGCCCGAAAAACAACAGCCAAGCAAAGCAGCACAGACATTTCCATACACATTGCTTCATAAGGAAAGCTCAGGGTGGACACATCTCACAGATCTCCCCTGCTCCAATATTTTTCTTGGCTGTTTTTTTTTTTTTCTAAGGGTGAGAGAGAATTACTCTTTTAACAATAATTTGCATACTGCATATATTAAATTAATTAGAAGTAATCACCTCCTGTTCATTATCACATAGGACTTTTGGCTTTGAGGTATTTTGACCAAGCACAAATGGGCAGGATTCAGCATGCACAAAATTATACACAAAAAGACTTAAATTGCACTCGGATAGTTTTCTAAATTCCTACTGGTGACTTCTTCTCATAAAACTTTTTGCCTTGCGATGGTCTCCTACTCATTTAAGAAGTGATATTAAATTAATTTTCACTTAGTACGTGTTAGCTCCATAAAACTTCAGTAATTGCTCAAAGAGAACCAGACGTGTATATATGTTATTTCAGCTGATAGAGGGGCTGGCTCCTATACTGGGTGTCTGCAGTGCCTGTTCAAATAAATACCCAAATGGGAAGGCTCTATGGCTATATCGACCTTGTTGGGAAAGTCTTTCGTGATGACTCAGCAAAAACAAGGCCATTGTCTGTTAAAATCTCTATCATCAAATGAGCAAGAGAAACCACAGCAAACACTTGAGCACAGGGTCAGCCCACTTCCTGTGTTTTACCTGTAGCTGGAGAAGTTTTTCCTGGTATAGTCTGTCTCCCAGGCTTCTGAATGAGTCTGTGCTGAGTTGGATCTGCTCGTCTGCTCCCACAGAATTGTTACGAGAGGCTCCAGATCTGGCCTTTAAATAAAAGGAATTTTTGTTCTGCAGATGAAAACCTTTTGTGACAGAAATGCTGCACATGGCAGTGCAGACCTCTGGCAAAGCCAGCTGGTTACTGGAAAGATGGAAAATCAACCACTGCACAAATCTGGCTGCTTGTTTCACAACTGTTAGGCAATAGTAATAAGGTTATTGCATATTAATAGAATATCACTCCAATTAAATCTTATTCCAGCGAAAAAGCCTAGTAAATAATCTAATTTGTGATTTCCAAAAGCTTGCACATTTAAATAGCTAATGGATGTTTATGACATTTAGTATGTTAAGATTTGCACTGTGATACATATTTACACAATCCAGTCAGAAATCTACACTTTAAAAGCTCTTTCAGTACAAAAGGAATCAGTAGTTTCCTGCGTAAATATTTTAAGTGCAGAATAGATTCTGCTCCTTCACTACAGATGCTTTCTGGGACACCAGCCATTTTTATGGACAAAACGTATCCAAGTTTTTCAGAAGCAATACTTGCAAAACAGGGATTAAGACAGCTCCCCTCCATATCTGGGTTAGCCTGTAGACGGACAGAGCTTGCTACACGTGTGGTGTGGGATGAGAAGCCCACAGCTCATAAACAGGAAACAGCCCACAACTCATTTTAAATTCCAATAAATATTTTGTGGTTATACTGCCTTTGGGACACGCTTGTGCGTGAGTCAGGACGAGATGAGCTCAACAGCTAGCATGAAGTTCAGACAGCCTGGCAAGCCTCTCGATGGCAACAGGGGTAAATCCCTCAAAACATGTATATTCCTGAGGCAAAAGCCTGCACCCATACCAAGATCTTACTTTGGGGAATTGTACTGCAGCACTTGTACCATGTCACCTCAGGGACCAGCAATACAAGCAGGGTTGTAAACAGGCCTTCTGAACCCAACCTGAAAGATCAGTATGGAAACTCAGACAAAATGCTGTCAGTTTCCACACCTTCCTTGCCCACACAAGAGGGGAAGGAAGGGAAGGAAGGAAATTAGTCTCTGATCCTTGTTATCAGCTGATCTCTGCTACGCACAGACTGGGGAGAAATACACAGGTGTTAAAACTGGGAACTTACCTACTAAATCAACTGATTCTTGTGGCATTGGGCGTTGGCCCAGCTCGGGGCAGACCTTGGAGCAGCGTTAGTGGTTGAGAAGTCAGACTGATCAGAACCAGCTTGAAAGAGTCTTAAAAAGCTTAAAATAAATGCGAGGGCTTTCATTGGCCCTGTTTCTGTGGTGAATACTGCATTTTGCTGGCTGGCATGAGCCGCGCTTTTTGGGGGTTTGTGGAGCCCGTGCTGTTGCCGTGTGTTCCCGCACCGAGTGCGCCGCTGTGCCGCGCCAGGCGCTCCCATCCCCGGGAGCCGCTGGCGGAGCCCGCCGCGGTGCCCTGCTTTCCCTTCTGGGCCTCAGGCAACTTCTCACTGGAAACATCTGAGAGAGAGTCACGTTTCGCCCTCCCGGGCACTGTGCCAAGGACTCCTCAGGTCAGTGATAATATGGGTTTCCTTGCATGTTTTTTTTTGTTCCCCCCCTCCCGAACGAAGTGCAGACGGGAAGGCGAACACGCATCTGTGTCATTTTGGGGAGCCAGTGGTGTTTCTCGTACAGCCATGGGGTCCCCTCCGTGCCTGCCCTCGGGCGGGCGGGCGCGCCCTTGACCCCGAAGTCTGTGCCTCGGGGCTGCCCTGGCGGAGCCGCGGGCACCGAGGGACCCGAGGCCGGGGCGTGCGAGGGCAGCGCGGGGTCGGGGGTGGGTGCGAGGGGTGGGTGTGAGGGGTGGGTGTGAGGGTAGGGCAGCGAGGAGTGTGAGGACAGCGAGGGGTCTTGAGGGAAGGGGGGGAACGCGTGGTGAGCCTGAGAGGGGGCGTGTGAGGAGTGAGGGGCGTGAGGGGAGCGAGGCCGCCCCCGCCCCGCCAATGGCGCGCGGCCGTGGCGGGAGGTGTGTGCCGACCTCACTTCCGGGATCTGTCACCGGCCCCGATCCCGCCCCGATCCCGGCCCCGGCCCCGGCCCCGATCCCGATCCCGGCCCCGATCCCCGATCCCGCCCCGCCCGCCCGCAGCCGGGGCCGCAGCCGTGCCCGCCCGGCCCGGCCCGGCGCTGCGCTCCCCGCGGCCCGGCAGCGATGCGCGGTGCTGCCTTCGGGGCAGCCCCCGCCCCCGCGGTGCCCCGACTGCCGGCCGAGACTCCGGGGCGGAGGCGGGAGCGCCGCCCGGGGCTGGGTGACGCCCCCGCCTCGCTAAAGCGGCGGCCGCTTTGCTAATGACCTGTCCTCTCTTCTCCTCCCCTCCCTCGCTATTCGCTGTTCCTTATCGCTCTCGCCCGCGGTGCGAAGCCCTCGGCGGAGCGCCGGCGAGGAGCAGATGCTGTAGTGGCTCCGGGACCGGGCCGAGGGGCTGCGGGACGGGCAGAGCCGGCCCAGCGCGGGCGGGCGGGCGGGCGGAGGTAAAGAGCCAGCCTGGAAACCCCACAGCGGGAGCGGGATTTCAGGGCAGCGGGGAGGGCTGATGGCCCCGTCACACGAGGCGCTGCTTGGCAGTTGCCATGTGTCCTAAGTGCGGCACATCTGGGTTGTCCTTAACCTGGAATGAACTCGGGCACTAGGCAGGAAAGTACGTGCCTGGAGGTTCCCGCGGCTGGCTTGGCTGGGCCAGGCGGGCTGTGCTGTTCCCGGTCGGCTGCTGGGAGGAGAAGCCCTCTGCCCTGCGACTGAGGAGTGGGGCAGGGACAGCGCCTCCGGGAGTTTCTGTGGTTGGGTGAGTTCTTGGTTGTCCCTCCGCGGGGCTCGCCACTTGCTTTTTCAGAAAGCGTTCTAGAAGTACTGATGGAAAGGAGTGCGAAAACGTGTTGCCTTGTATTCATACTGGGATTGGCACAGTCTCACTCAGTGACACGGGGAAGCTGTTCCTAAGATCTCTGAGGGAAGTATTCGTCAGACAGGATTATCTGGAATGATAACATTTGGCACTTTGGTGGCATTGGGTCTCTTAGTAGTGCTGCACTAATAGAGGTGTTGCATAAGTTTTGCTGTGAAGAAAAGTGGTGGTCAGACTGCACTTGTGTTGCAAAACACGCACAGACACTCATTGGCATCTTGCACCGATCACTTTTTGGTATTTGCTTTGCAGGCAGCAAAACCGATCAGCTGTAAAAACTGCGTTTTTTTATAAATTCGGAATCGCTGACTTAGTACTGAGGCTACCTGGCCTCATGCTGCAATTGAGGGCAGTTTTGGTTCATGTGATGTGGTCACACGTCTGCTCAAAGCTATACCAGTATCATAACCTTTGTTAGCTGGCATCAGCTACCGAGCGTGCCACTTTTAGTGGCAACTTTTGGGATTTTAAAGTAATGTGATGTGATGTTTTGGAAGGATGAGGGTGTGCAGACGTTATCAGAGGTTTGTGGAACTGTGCAGACAGCACGCTCGCACTCTTTTCCCATGTTTGGAAGGAGCTCAGCACGGTCCAAAAAAAAAAAAATCTTACCAGTGTGTTGCTACCTTATATTGACTGTCATCCTCTACAGTCAGGTGCACAGGGAGTTTTGGCTACCTTCTGCAAACCTGTACATCCCGAGTAGTTCTTTGAAGTCTTCATTTTCTATTAATACTGTAGTCGTCATAATGGCTATCATGAATTTTAAAACACGGAAAGAGGGTTACATTTCAGTTGTGTTTTTGTATTGTTATGCTTTTAATATTTCATGTGTGGAGTGTTATAAAAATGCTAGAGACAATAATGTCCTACAGGAGAGTAGGATACATGGCCTAAGATATTCGTCTTTTTCTAGAAAATGGATTATAGTGCTCGCTGTTGTCCCAAGGTGCACGAGGAGTGGTTTTTTTTTTTAGAACAGCTTGTACAAAATTGCAAACAGCAGTACTTTTCACTTTACGTTGCTGTAGCTTTTCTGCTGAGATTTGAGTTCTGTTTCTCTTGCACATGTCATATTTTTGCAAAGCGGAAAAAAGAGGACACCATACTTGTCTTGGAAAATAAATGAATTCATATTTATTATATGTATGAGCATACTTTATTACAGAATTTTTGAATTTTAACTTTTTCTTTCTTTTAATCTGACTGCTTTTTCAAAAGCCCTCTGAATCTTTTATTTTGTTGGGATTTATAGCTATGTATAGTTTTTGGGGTTTTTTTGTTGTTTTTAATGGGCCTTGTAAAGTATATAAAAGCAAAATCTGTTACCTTTGGGGTGTAAATGATACTTAAAAGGCCAATTGCAAAGACATCTTGCGCACCTTGGAATCCATACCTACTCCAACAGTTTGTCCAATGAAAGACTTGGACACTGGTGGGAATGCTCCTTATGAGTAAAAGTATTTTGCTTTATAACAGATAATTAAAATAGCACTGAACTTTCACTAAAATACTCTGAGTTGAGTGGCTTTGAATTTTTCTAGTATGAAGAAAAAAGATCAGAATGATATTAGGATATACCAGTCCTATTTCCTAGTTAGCTAGATGTCAGTGTGGTCCTGCTGTAAAACTAGCGATGTATTTAAAGCCTCAGTCGTTTAAAATATAATTTTAGCCCAAGTGACATGACAGCTTTTTTTTTACTGAAGAAACATTAAGAAATATTTTTTGAAAAGCCTTAAATTGCATCATATCAATTTAAAATCAGAATAGTAAGCTTTGGGAAGTTTCGTTGACTCTTTATTTCTATTTTTTTACGAAAGGACGTCAGCAGTTTTGTATTGATGAAGAACCACTTGTTATCACCAATGTGCAAATGAAATGGAAAGGGAGCAGATTCTGGAAAACAACTTCTGTTTCAGCCTTGCAAGATGCTGCTTGAAGTGGTGAGTGCATATGAGCTGGGGGGCTATCCTGGCATTGTTCTTGAACAGCTAGAGAAGAACAAACATTTGGGGTAGAATCTCTGTAAAGAGTGATCACTGTGTAGTCAACTGACAAGGAAAGAAATCGGAGCAAGTAGTGCCAATAAATAATTGAAAAACAGAAAGTAGTAGCACAATCAGGAGAACAGAGGAAGTAAAACTTCCTTATGTTCTGATACCTACTGCTGTCTTAGGCACTAGTCAGTGGAATTCTGAATTCTTAATATTTTAGAAGTAGAGTGGTCAGCATTTCACAG
Organism: Acropternis orthonyx; assembly: GCA_035583155.1. Lineage (NCBI taxonomy): Eukaryota > Metazoa > Chordata > Aves > Passeriformes > Rhinocryptidae > Acropternis > Acropternis orthonyx. The sequence goes on along the minus strand of JAWWEU010000040.1, from coordinate 65,821,470 downwards.
GACCAGGTCTGTCAAATTCAATATTAAACGACTTTTTATGAAGTAAAATGCTGAATTTTTCACTGAATTAAAAAGTACTTATCTGGTAGGGTTAGGTTCTAAATCATCGCTATCTTCAAAATAAAACTAAAATCTGTCAACGAGTGTGATATTTGGCATGTTTTAAAAGCATTGAATTGATATGAGAAGATTGTTGTGTGACCAGATTGCATGTGGCGTTGAGATGTTGCCAAATCCGACTCCACTTCCTCATACCAGTTCTCATAGTTTCTGCTTATGAAACAATATTTATTTATAAGTGCATTGCATGTGTCTTTAAATATCTAGGAAGCGTAATTTCTGTTTCCAGTGAAGGGCTTCTCGTGCACAGATTAATACAAATTATAAAATCAAACTCACTGACATTCTAATCCTGACTGAGGCTTGAGTTGTTACATGAATAATTTGTGTGGGTCTTTGCTGTGTCTTAAAATGCACATGGTGTTGACTTTTTTTTTTTTTTTTTTTTTTTTTGGAGACTGAAAGATGCAAACTACCAAAGAGGCATAGTTTGTTCTGTGGTACTCTATTCATCTAAATTTATTGTTTTAAGTTCAATTTGTCTCATGCCTGTGGAAACATTAACAGTGGATTGATAAGCATTTGGCAAATTACCTATCACTTTCTAGAAATGCTAATATACTATCATGGTTTTTAAAAAAATACATAAACTGAGAAATTATTCACTTAGTCTTTCCAAATAATCAAAGAAACTTGTTCAAAAATTTATCTGCCTTGAGGAACTTAGAGAGCGAGCACCTGCTGAGATTGTTTCCAGGCAGCTGAAATAAATGTTAAAGCAAAGTAGTCCAGTATTTTCGTATTTCATATTTTGGTATCTTGTTAGTTTGTTTTTAGTTTGTTCATATATATCTAGAAGGAAACCAGAGCTGCTGTTGGTGTGCAAATTAAGTGCAGGTTGAGTAACTCCTTACTCATCTGTGAGTGTAAAATCTCCTGGAGCTGAGAGAATTTATCATTATGGGTAGTTTAGAGTTTGATGTATTTTACATTAAAAAATGGTACCACAATAACTTAATGTTATTTACATTTAATAAAAAAATGTATCATATAATTTGATAATTTGAAACTATTCCACACCTTATGATTAAGGCTTGGAGGCAGGATTACTGTTTTGTTATATATAGCCATGCTTCCAGCACTGTTATGCTGAGTAAATTCTGCTATCTGCATATAGGTTTGTATTGCCATTCTCTTCTCTTCTCTTCTCTTCTCTTCTCTTCTCTTCTCTTCTCTTCTCTTCTCTTCTCTTCTCTTCTCTTCTCTACTCTTTTTTCTTTCACAAATAAGTGCTACGTGCCTGTTTTGTTTTCAATAATTAACTGGAAATTACTGATATAACAAATCGCAGAACAAACCACTGAATGTGAATGTTCTGAAGGTAAGAAGAACTTCTGTCTATTTGCAAAACCTATTTGAAAGTGAAGACTTGAATTACTGGTGACATTTCCTAACCTGCTGTTAGTGTTACTGCTTCAGCAAGAGTGGTATAAAAAAGTACCTGGCACTAGAGTCATGGGACAGGGTCCCATCAAGCCAAGCAACTCCCCCCACCACATCTTTATTCAGCATGTATGCAAAATGATCCCTGGAGTGGTAAGGCTGAAGAATATAATATGGAACCACTTAGATCTGAGGGGGAGGACAAGGGAGAATGTGGGTGTTGTGTCAAGAGACTGCTTTGGAGACTCCGGTGTTCATTAGCAGGTAAGTGCCTGACAGCTTTCTTTCCAAGGGCTGAGGAATGCTCCAGTACAGCTGTCCATTAATTCACTCACTCTGGTGTTAAAATAAAATTAATTGCAGCCCACAGGTCATAGTGATTGTTGTTGGCTCACTGGCAGTTTTCAGAGGAAGATTACAAGATAGATAGATAAATTTCGCTATATATATAATACGTATATAGTGAAATTTATTTATTCTTACCCACCTCAGGATAAAAGATTGTTGTGTGCAGTTAAGCAGGCCAGTCTGATCAAATCAGGTAGCAGCTTTAGTATCTCTTTAAGTAAGAGACAAGCAGCACAGGATACTGCCTTTGAAGAAAACAGCAGCTGTACACATTATGTTCTGTGCTGCCACACAGATATAACTGCACATAAACATGCCCATGTTTTTAAACAGCCTGTCAAATGTTCAACTTAAATGTATGGTTTGGGCACCTGATTTGCAGCATACTGAGCTGTGATAATTCTAACTGAATTTTACAAGGAGTTGCATTTTCTCAGGATTATAAATCCTGTAATAAATCTTGTGGAAATGTAGAAGTGATTAGCCTTTAAGAATATAAATCGTTCTAGTTGCAGTTTTCATTCATTTGATTTCCCTTTTACGTGGCAAGGGAATATGCATGTATGAATGAACACATATGAACACATAAATGCAAAAAGAAAAAAAGAAAAGGACGTCTTTCCTCTCTGTTGGTCCTGATAGCCCTGCAAATACAGGCTACAGCAGTAAGTGGTCACACAGCAGGGATGGATCTGATCTAGATTCCTTTCCTTCTAACCGTCCATATATATTTCTGTCCTTCCTTTTTGCTAACCCTCAGTAAGTCTGTTCAGCTATCTCTGGCTATTTATGGTTTTCCTGTGTTACACTTAGCGAACAGAATTGTTTCACTGAGGCTGTGCCTGCACTGAGGAATAAACCATGCCAGGGACTGTTCTTGGGAGCTGGAGCAAAGTGTCCAGGTTGCTGGGGCGCAGCTGTACTCCTCCTCAGACTGCCCCTGGCTCCAAAGCAGAGCACTGTGCTCTTGGCCTGGTGTTTGCCTGGGAGCGAGCCAGGCTGGTGTCACAGAGGACACTGACAGCATGGCCTGGCCCTGCTCTGGGTTCCTTTGCTATTGCAGGTGTGGCCAGCAAGGCTGGACAAGTCCGGGAGCCAGCGCAGGCACTGTGTGGCACTGGTGTGGCTGGGAAGGAAGGAGGGAGGGGAAAGGTGCAAGGACCTATGGAAGGGATATGCTTTTGGTTTGAGGGAGCTATTACATTACTTAAGCTTGTCAAAGTACCCTTAAGGTAACTTTTTTTTGCAACCAGCAGCTCAGTTTGGCTCTGCAGAGAACTGTGTGCTCTGTCCCCATAACTGATCATTCAAAGTCTGATTCAAAGCAGCTAAAATGCCTTACAAAGTGAAGTAAAATTAGAATATGAAAGTACATATATTGCTGTTTAAACAGGCTTTCTTATCCTGGCTGTTTCACACTGTACTCATGTTTTAGTTCCACCTTTCTGCAATTCAGATGCTTCCTCAGTTAAAAGGAGTGGAGAGGAGGAGTGGGGTGGCAGAGGGGCAGCAATGCTGGTATTGCTGTTAAACTGGTAACCAGACACCCTTTGTGTCATGTGAAGGATGAGCAGGGGAAATAATGGCAGGAAAACAATTGGTTATATTTTGACTTTTGGATCACACAAGAGTGAGAGGCTTGTGATCTCCATACTGTAGTGAGTGACCTGATTTAGAGCTGTGAAGTCATGTGTCCCAAGAATATCCTCTATCTGACATGTCAGGAGCTGGAAAGTACAAGTACTTGATGTCTGTTTGCCAAAAAATGTAGATTAATTGCATTCATGCTAGTTGCCAAGGCTCCTGTCAGCAATGTTAATTCAGTGTAAACTTTGGTTTTGTGTGATGCATTTATCACAGAGAAGAAACTTTTAAGGTAGGGGTGTCTAGATTATCAGAATAAAACTGAAGGCCTTTGTCATAACCAAAAAAATACTAAAAAGCCAAACTAAACAAAACCAAAAAAACCCCAAACAAACAACAACCAAAACAAAAAGTGAAAGAATTTTGTTTCACATTCCACTTTGGGGACTCTGAGTTGTGGCATGACATGAAATTGAAGTTAAGTTTATTTTTAGCAGGTTTTGTTTATCTATTTAAATGTAATAACAGAGCAACAAGAGCCTGTAAAAACACTTCAAAGGAATGAGCAAAATAGTAGCACAATGAAGAATAAGTAAACTACACAGCTCCAGGTGCTCTTTATAGAAGACACTAGAGTTTTTTGTGCTAGTAGAAGAGTGTAAAAACTAGCCCATTAGAATGACTCAATTTGCAAAAAGACACTTGCAAGCAGAAGGGTCCTAAATCTGTAATACTTTGTCTGAGGGTCATTCTTTTTTATAGTATATAAATTCTTCTGTTAAGCTGAATTTAGCTTATCAAAAAAGTCATGTTGCTATGTCCGGGCAAGGGAATAAAGTTTATCAGTGAAATAAAACCACTGAAAATACACAGTGGTGGTGTTCTCTGCTAAGAAGGCGAATTCAGGCTTCTTGAATCTCTTCCAGAAACAGATGTAAATTCCACTGCAGCTTTTCAAATAGTGAATAATCATGGTCTGTTATGTTGGGTGATGAATCACGCAGGGGGTTGCAGATGGTGAGAGCAGTGCAGCTGTGCAGATGCTGGAGGAACTGAGACAGGAGACTGGAGGGCCAGAGGAGGGGAAGGAGATGATTTGGGATTGGGTTGATATGGCTGATGAAAGAGAGGGGTAAAACAGCTGAAGGAGTATTGGAAAGGAGTGTGCCAGGGCAAAGCCCAAACGGCAACCTGAGATTTGGGATGGGGAGACTGAAAGGAGGCATTCTTGAGGCAGAAAGATATTTTTTTGTTTTTACTGGTCTTTGAAACAAAAGTTGCGGTGTGAAACACCAAAATAACTGGATTTCTGTCCTGAGCCAAAACAAGCAGGAGCCCGAGCTTAGATGTAAAAGTTTAAACTGTAAACAAAAAGAGAAAACTAAGAGACTTCATGTCCCTTTTAAAGAATGCTGGTTGTAAGTAGGAGAGCTGTAGCAGACACAGTTACAGATGCAAAGTTGTGGGCTTTGTTATTTCAATTTTTCTGAGCAGGACCTGTGTGATGAGATTGGGGTTGCAAAATTTGGGAATTTATCAGGTGGAGAAGCTGTGTCTGAACAGGTGGACGAAAAATGGGGAGTTGCAAGGCCTAAATTATCATTAAAAGCCAGGTAAGACTCAAGTGAAGCTTTTCACGGTCTTAAATCAACATGCTAAACACACCAAACCATCTTTCAACCATTTGCATTAAGTAATTTTAATTTGTCTTTTTCTTTCTTCCCCTTTCCTTTTAGACTAAAAGTATTATTTAAAAAAAACAGCTCTTTATTCAGGAAGAGTGCTGCCATTAATATGTCTGTAAGAACTGGTATTTTTGCTCACGAGTCAGAAATCTTCAGCCAAAGTGAATATTTAACCACTATTTCAAGGACAGCCAATTATCTTTTTCGTAATAAAGCATGTTATTAGGAGTCAAAGTAAGGGACCCTGGAAAATTATAGAATAATCCAAGTGCTGACATAATTTCAGGCACCTATTGAACACTTAACGTGTTCTACAAACCCTAGTAAATATAAAACAAATACTGAAAGCGAACTGGAAAAAAAAATGGGGGAGGAAGGTGGCAAAAGTCCAGATCTGTCTTGGAAGAGAGTTATGCTCCAAAACTGCTATACTGAAAGCTATTTTCAGGGTTGCTTTCTCATCTCTTTTGAACTAGTTGTCTGTCAGGTATATGCAGCATGGTCTGCTGTCCTCTCCCTCTACCCAATAAATCTGAACCTGCAAAGTCATCTCAAATTAGAGAAAACAGTAATGGCTGCAAGGGCATTAAAGTCCTCTTAATTGTTATGGAAGGTGGTGGCTTGGAAGAAGAAAGGAAAACACGTTATTGACCCTGCTGAGGAAATGATGCAATATGAATTCAACAGTTATCTGTCCTGTTTGGCTTGTCAATTGCCAACCAAGCACCGGAGGACAAGGGAGCCCATTGCAACACAGGCTGAACCAGCTACAGCACGTTTGTGGTGCTTCAGGGATGCCAGGAAGCAGGGGGACTGCGAGTACAGCATGGGAAAGAGAGCAGGGAGACATGCTAGGACAGCGTGAGTGGCGGTGGTATGGAAATTTTATGTCTCTGGGAGCAAATAATAGAAATTAAAGCTTCTTAATTTCTTCTTCCCAGAGTTGCCCTTTCCTGTGTTTTAATGCAGGCAATAGTAAACACCTGTGAATGCTAATTTTCAAATTTGGGTACTGTCTCGATGCTCTCAGGCTTTTATCATGTTGTTTAAACAATAACAAACACTTCATTGCTGGTCAATAAACTCAAAACTACTTGGGATCTGCCAAATGTAATATGTGGCCTTGAATTAGGTTGTATTTAGTTGAAGTATTGATGTCACAGGAACAGTCCTTTGCTCTTCTGTCAAATAAACAAGGTTGAAGTCATATGGAAATATTAAATATGCTCAGAGAACGAAAGATCAGGTAATTATTTCTTATCTTTCATTTTACTATAAATCTCAACTGAAGACAGGTATTTTTATTTATAACACAGCAAGGATACTAAGTTCTGAAGAGCATATTACTGCCAATAAGTGATTATCAACAATATATACCAATTGCTGTCATACATAAAGGTCTGCAGATGTAAAACAAAAGGAATTCTTATATCCTAGTTTATAACAACCCATGTTGTTATCCATACGTATACTTGAACCATAAAAATTGATGAAATAGTATCAGTTTCAGAAAGTGCATTAAAGGCCTTGTTTGACTCTTAAGTTAGTGGCAATTGGTTTTTATGTCTCTTTGTAAATGTAGTATGTCTGAAATTTCACATTTGTTAGAAAGAGCTACTAGACAGCTATGCTTGTAAAAGTTATGATGCCTTTCTTGATGAAACAGTCACATAAGTTGTGGTTTTTGTGTTGGTTTATTTGTTTTTAGTTTCTTTTTAAACAAGCATGTGAGCAAGTAAAACTTCGGAGTGAGAGGTTTATGTAACAGCCAGTCAATATGTTTAATGGAAAATGGCCAAAAACTTTGCCTGGCACTGCCTGTGTATGTATTAGATTATAGTTTTAATTGACAACTTTAGTTGCACAGATGTCTTTAATTTATTACTCTATGAAGTTTATTTTTACCATATGTAGTGAAAATGTTCTCTGCAGGAGACTTAGCAAGGGGCTTACGTTTTATTTACTTCAAAAATTGATTATATTGGAGATAATAATTTTGTCACCACACTAAACTGCAATTTCTATTTGCCTTTTACCCTAAAATATCTGTATCCTTCAACAAATGAAATCTCTGTAGAATATCAGTGTGTAGTTGGAAGATTGTTGACTGGGCACTTTTCACAATCTGAGATGCTGTAATCACATGTGTAAGGAAACAATTGCAACATTCCAATTTAGTCTTTAGGATCTGGTTCCCAGTGAGCAGCATGTTGGGACAAACACATGGGCTGTTTGTAAACCCTGTGCATGTCACAATCAACTTTGACTTCACCATTCAAACTTACTTTTGCGTATTATTTTTAGAAAAAAAGATGATAATGCTTTAGGACATGTAATCTGTGCATGCAGATCCTAAGACAATTTTTGTGGGATTTTTTGGTTTGTTCCTTTTTCTTAATTCTCTTAATTCTGGCCACACCATGCAACCAGATTTAGCCTCAATCTGAGCAATGATCTCTGAAATTGAGGTGTCCCAGACTGTTAATGAATTCAAAGTCTTGGTTTATGTAATTAGCTTGTCAGATATTTGTACAGTATTGCAAAACTTAGAAAAAACAGTCAACTTCCACATAAATGGGTGAGGAGTTTTTGGGACACACCAAATAAATGGGTAAGGATTTTTTGGGACACATTGGGAAAGTGAAAAAGCTGTTTGTTCATTGGCAGAGTAATAAAATTATAGAAAATACTCGGCTGACACATTTGTGGAAATGTGACCTTGGGTCTTGGATCAAATAGCAAATGCATGTATGTCGTGTTTGTCCAAATGTGACCTTGCCTTGGTTCGAGTAACAACCATAAATCAAATCCCAGCTTTTGATGTATGTGTAGGGAGAACAGCCCTGAATGATGCACCAGTTCTTTGCTTCTCAGCAATTGTGGTCCCCACGTGGAAGCGTTCAGCAAACACATGCAGCATTGGTGTGCTGAGAGTGTTCTTTTAGCCTCACAGTTTACAAGGTGTTGTTACAAAAGATTAAGAGTCTGTAGAAGTTTGAAGCACAAGCTGCTGTGGTTGATAGGATTAACGCATGCAATCGTTTGAATCCTCCTCAGGTATGGCATAATTTGAGTGGAACGTAACAGTGATCTGGAGAGATACTATAATATTGAAATGCGTTGGATAAAGAGCGAGACCTGGACATTGTTTTGAGAGAGGAAAAGAAAAAGGGGGAGTGTGTTGCAAGTGTAAAGTTTTATGTAACAGTGGAGGGTTTTCAGTAGAAACTGGTGGGCTGCGAGAAGTACTGATGGAATGGAACTTGAAAGACAGCACGTCAGAGAACACTGACTACTCTATAACATACTGGTTACTAAGATGTTGCCATGGCTTAGTTTCTTGAAAAAAGGTAATTCTTGTTGGGTTTTTTTGAATCTCTTGTTAATAAAATACTTTTTTCAGTGGTCATGCCTCAAAAATATCAGATGTTTTGAACTTCAATATGAATATTTGCTTTAAGTGCATTAACAACCAATTTAGTGAATTGAATAATCCTTCATACTGTTGTCCAGGCTGCTTTTTTTTCTAAAGCCTTGTTAATAATAGTATCTTTTTTCCTCTAGATTAACCTTCTAGTCAATTCTGAACCGTGTGTCAGAGCTCATTATTGACTACAAAATTGGAAACAGACACAAATTGCCAGTTTATCAGGACCTCTATGCATCTGGACTATAAAAGTTAAAACAAGACAAAAGACTTGAACATGAAGTTTTCCACTTAAGTCTTTGACAGAGCTTACTTGGGTTTAGAATCATCTGAAAACCAGACTGGATTATAATGTAGTTAAAATAATACAAAACCCCAGAAATTCAAAAAACACCAAGCAAGCAACCATCACCAAAAAAAAGTGCAACAAGGACCCCTTCAAAAACACTTCTTGAAGAAAGTAGTAAAGTGGAGGAGAACTTTATAGGTTGCAAAATAACCCTAATATAGTATTAGGCGGTTTGTTAACTAATATTACTATTGACTTATACTGAAGTCCTGACTAGACAACTCTTTAAAGGATTCAGCAGACAGATTTAAAAGATATTTGAAAGCTTTACTTTGACATATAACTACTTCTGACTTTAGTTTCAGTTCAGCACTTGCTAGAAGGAAAAGTCAAGTCTTCCTATTCCCACTTGCAGAAACTTCCGAAGCATTTACTCTTTGGATGAAAACTCACATTTAGAGGGGGGGTAAAAAACCCCTAACCAACCAAAAAATCTCCAAGTCTTAGTAGTGTTCTATGCAGACTTGAACTTAATTGAGCTTGAGTTGAAGCAACAGCTCAATCTCCACTCTTTACAGAAACGAGGTAAGAAAAACAGATTTTTCTTTTACGAAAAGAACCTTGATGCAAATTTGAGCAATGCCATGTTTGATATATCTGATGTCCATTTGTGTGAAAGAAAGCAACCATGACTGCAGATAGGTGTAGACTTGAGGTGATAGACCTGTAAGTCTTGTCTTTGGAGCCTGGAGGCAAAAGTTGCACAACCTTTCTGTCCTGTTGCTGATGAAGCCAAATCTGGCTCCTGTTGTTAAAGGGGATGGTAGGGGCTAATTTAAACACAGGCTTCAGATCTCACTGTGCCAATAACCCAGAGCTGTGGTCTTCCTTTACATCTGTGCTGTTTGCTAGTCTAGTGTTTTGGATGAAATATGATGAAATCTCTTTTCAGGTCTAATATGAAGTCAGTGTAAATATAAAGAGTTCTGAACTGAGTTCCTGATTACTAGGCTCTTGAGGGGCTTGTTGAATTTAAAATACTCTATGAGAAAGCCATTTGATGCTAGGACATTATTTTATTCTTTCTTTACAAGCAGCTGAAGGCTTTCTCTGAGATAGAGTCTACTCTCAGCTTGAGTTTAGCAGCACTGGAACTATTATTTTATTTTAGTTATTAATTGGAGTTGAGGGGGGGGGGGGGGCAGGAATCCACTGTGCAGGCTGGAAGGGCATACCCATGTGGGAAAAGCCCTTCCCAAAATCTTCGTTCGCGAAGTCTGGCCATACATATATTAATTGGAGCATGTTGTTTCAACTCAGAGTAAATGCCTATATCTTCCATTTACTGGGTTTCTACGGGAGTTTTATTGCTGGGAGGGTGATGAGTATCTGTGGGATGTGCTCATGCTATACCAGCCTGCATGATCCTGACCTCCATGGCCCTGTCAGAAGACATTAATACCGCTTAGTCTAATGAAGATGCTGTCCCATCTGTAAAGCAGTTTTCACCTCTCACACAGAACTGAAAAGGCATTGGCTTCTTTACTTCAGGCAGTGCAAGTGCCTGGTTTACAGATCCATCGCTGGATTCTGCAAAAGGAGATTGAGGCTGCACATGCGCATTTATCTGTTGGCCTTGCAGCACGTGTATCCCTCTCCCCAGCTGCTTATTTCTGCTCTCTCCATTGAGCCAGCACTAATATTTGTAAGGCTTTGCAGTGAACTGAATCAGGGAAGTGATCTGGTTGAAAAGTACCAAATTTTTCGTATGTAATGATGGCCTCAAAGGTTAGTCATGGCTGTGGAAATTCCATTGAGCTCCATTCAACCCAAACATGTTAAGTGAGCTGTTTGACGTTAACGTGAGGTGAATTACCTCTCTTATTTCTGTTTGCTGAAAATTAATTTCTGCCTTGTAATTTTTGCTCCCTTAGTAACTGCATCTGTTGTGTGAAAGTGAGAGGGTTTGATATTTTAAATAAATAGTTTAATTATCTCCTGAATGGTTTTGTTGCTGTCCAGTTGTTAGTTACTTTTTAAACAGTAATCCCGGCAAAACAAACAATTTTTAGAACTATTTAGTGTGTGATGGATGTGTTACCTAAGTGAAAGAAAGCATTGGAGGAAATTGTGATTATATATTCACAAGGGTCCGGAAAGCAGCTGAATAGTTTAAAGCAGAAAAATTGCATTTAAAAGCGGCGTGAGTGATCCTGTTCAGAGACATTGATCTGTAATGCACACCGGGCAATGTCTCTTAAAATCCAATGGGACAGAAGATCCTGGAACCAAAGAAATGCAGTTTCTGGTCTCAAGAATTTCTCCTTGGGTTTGGCTGAGTGGTATAAAACCAAACAAGAAATATTCCCGTCTTGTTTCTAGCACTTTGTCGTGGCTTAGCCCCAGGTGGCAGCCAGGCCCCACAGAACCTCTTGTTCCTTTCCCTGCCGTGGGACTGAGGAGGGAATCAAGGTTGATAGGATTTTTCGTTACGGAGCTTTTAAGATCTTAAATTTACAGTTTTACTTACCAGTTTTCAAAATTAGGATATGTGAATTTTGACTTCTTTTAAAGGGCAGGGGTACTTACAAGCTGCATATGCTGTTCTGGAGTACAACTGTGTAAAGGGAAGAAAGACAAAGTTTTCCAATGTGAGTTTTTTCAGGAGGGGGCATGTAACTGGCAGTCTTGATGAAGGGGTGGCTTAGGAAAATTTTTCATCACAAGCATAGTAAATTCTCTTTATCTTGGGCTCTTAATACTTTGTAAAATATAAAATATTACTAATATGTAAGGTTACAAAGTATGAAAACTGAATCAATTGTCACGTGATCGAGGAGAAAATATGCATCCTTTCCCAGATAGAAGTCTGGGTGTCACATTTTAGGTGCCAAATTTTATTTTCATTTGGGTTTTTTTATGTGTTGAATCAGGATATTGGAAATGCCCTGAAGCTTACATATTCAGGGCTTTTCCTATTCACCTAAGTTTTCTAAAAGTCTCTACTGCAACCACTAGTTTTACACGTGCTGTTTTCAACTCCAGCATTCTCAAAATGACCTGGAGGTAATGATTGTTTCAACTTTAACCTTGGTATTTGCAAGCAAGCCCTTTAAACGATCAATTTGTGTATGCAGTAAGTTCAGACTTTGGTACTGCTTCCCAGAGACCTTTGCACCTCAGAGACCTGTTTCCTTACAGGGATTATCCCTGCTGTGGCGAGTATTAAATGTAGAAGGGCTGGGGATTTAGTATTCCTCCATCCCTTTCCAAAAATGAAGCAAATAGCCAGTAGCTGCACAATTAGGTACTTTTCTGTGGTAATCTGACTGATTTCTTTGAGACCTGTTGCAAGTTTGTAGGTAAGTTACTCGGTGGGTATTTTCAGTGTGGTGGTGGGAAAAGCTTCTTTTGAAAATAGACGTATTTCAGAGATAACAGGATGTGAGAGAACACCAGTAAAGCCTGTTTAACCTTAAAATTATCATTACATGAAATTTTGTCCTTATTTTTTGTATCTGCTGTTCATTTGTTTTCAGTTTACTTTGTGCGTGTTTTTAGGTTTGGGTAGGAAGAGGGTTATGGAGACTAAAGTATTATGTGGGAAACTAAGAAAATCTTCTGGGAATACGTTTGTGGCCCAGAATTTTTGTAAAGACTTAAAAGACACAGATCTTTTGATGGAATCATCACGCTGCAGCTACCACATACACTGCTGTAATATGTACAGCTCTTTTGTAAAGCAAAACACTCTCTGTGAGTATTACTTAAATGAACGTCATCCTCATTACATTTTTTATTTTAGAAGCTTTATTTTTATACAAGCAAGGATCAATGCATATGATGTGAAACCTCCAGTGAAAGCATATGCATGTGTAAACATGCCCTAAACCCAGAGAAGCCAGAAGACAGTGTGCTACATGAATACTAGACATAGTACTTAAAGATTTTCTGTGCTTATAAAAATATTAGTTATAACTTTTTCAGTAATGAAAATATTAGTATATTTTGACAGTCTTCAGTTATGGTTATGCTTGCTAAGGTACGAGTTAATCATTGACAAGAGCTGTAATGATTAAGCAGCTGTAATGTACTTGTGGTGTTTGAAAGTACAAAAGGGTATGTAATTTAACAGTTAAAACAAGAAGCACCTAATTTATGTTTCACTAGCTGTTCGGTTGCTTTTATATAAATTTAGCTCAAAAAGCTGCTGAATTTTACATACTGGCTGTAAATGTGGAGAAGAATGGTGCAATTTGGGCAATACCAGGCAGCTGTTGCCATGTTGAGAGTTCAGCTCCCAAGCCTTTCCTTTCCTTCCTTTTTTTTCTTGTTGATGCCTCCTTAAGGACACAAATTCGGTAGTCTCATTTGGATTGTTGAAGAACAGTTATTCTCAGTTACCATCACAAAACCAATGTACATCAAGGTTATTTGCAATTTTCCCTCACCACAAAATACCTACCTCACAGGGATAGCAATTAAACGTTGTTTTCACAAGTACGTACAAGTGATTTCTCATTTCTGGTTATGTCAGGGACTTTGATAGATAACTAAGAGCAAACAGCAAAGCTAGTTCCAGGTGTTCCTGAGCTTATTCCTGTTGCCTCAACAGAGAAAAGGTTCAAAGACATTCAAGATTAAAAGTATTGCCTGAGAATAATAGATTATGGTAACCAGAGTGTGTGCAGTTAATTCCTTTCTTTCTTTCTTTGCAAAAGTAGTGTTTTGTAAGGGACTCTTCATCTGCAAAATTTCTCTCTATCTCGAGTCTTCATGAGACTGTAGCCGTTGTTCTGAAGGCGTGCAGAAGGCTTAGCCATAAAATCTTCGTCAGATAACCTACAGTAATCTAGGCCATGTTCCCTGGGGGCGTGACCATACATTCCTAAAGAATCCAACCTGGCTGTGAACACTTCAGGCATGGGGCAGCTGCAGCTTCTCTGGGCAACCTGTGCCAGAGCTTCACCACCCCCCCAGGGAAGAATTTGTCCCCAGTATCCCATCTAACCCTGCCCTCTGGCAGTGGAAAGCCATTCCCCTTGTTCTGTCCCTCCATCCCTTGTCCCCAGTCCCTCTCCAGCTCTCCTGGAGCCCCTTTAGGCACTGGAAGGGGCTCTCAGGTGTCCCTGGAGCCTTCTCTTCTCCAGGGGAACCCCCCCAGCTCTCCCAGCCTGGCTCCAGAGCAGAGGGACTCCAGCCCTGCAGCATCTCCGTAGCCTCCTCTGGGCTCGTTCCAGCAGCTCCATGTCCTTGTGCTGTTATTCCCCAGAGCTGGAGGCAGCTCTGCAGGTGGGATCTCACCTGAAGGGGCAGAGGGGCAGGATCCCCCCTCGCTCTACCCATGCTGTGGGATCAGCCCAGGGCACAGCGGGTTCTGGTGCCAGTGCACAGGGCTCTGGGGCATGTGGAGCCTCTCATGGACAGCACAGATGGTACAGTAACACACCTGTCACCTGATGTGAGGAATCATGGATAAATTCTCAGACTTGGTCTCCTAGATATTCTTATTTGCTGCACTATGTGATAAAGAATAATTTTCCTTTTCTAGTTAAAACTATCCTGTTTCAGAGAAATTGGGCAAAGAGATTAGTACTAAGGTCTTTGTAGTATGAGATGGCAGGTTAGTGACAGCTTCTTCTTTTTTCTTCCTACTCAAGAAGAGTGAGTGGAATATTGATGTTTGTTATTTCTCTATAAATTTTGATGAGAATTGCATAGTGCCTTCTATAGGAACACAGTATGTAACTTTTCTCAGCAATGGAGAGGAAACAACAATCTACAGATTGCTCCTGTCATAACTTTCATTCATATTGAAGTATTTTTGGGAATTTCCCCCCCCCACCCCCCATGCTATTGATGATTCGTATTGCACAAAGCTTCCAGAGCAACAGAATGTTGTATAATAATTCAATATTGGATTAGAATTCCTATAGTCAGTGTGCTGCAACTGGTTCAAATATTTAGAAAAAAATTAATATTCTGATTCTTTCTTAAATTATTCTTTCACCAGTGTAAAGAAGTTTAAGTGACTGTTCTGCTTGATAAAAATGGTGGACACTGAAAACCAACTCTATCCCCTTACTCCCTTGGAGGAGGAGGATATAGACAGCCCTTTATCTGGAGAGTTCCTACAAGATATGGAGAACATTCAAGATCTCTCCCAGTCTCTAGGTGATGATAGTTCTGGTGCTTTAAGTTTAACAGAGTTCCAGTCACTGGGAAATGGTCCAGGATCTGATGGTTCGGTTATAACAGGTAAGAGAGTTTTGGTTTATCACAAACCTTTCTTTTATAAATATAGTGATAGAAATTAAAAGCTTTGTTACGTTGTTGTTAATGATGAGAGACACTAGAAATACATAAGCTGATTACAGCATGGTCTTAAAATATTACTTTGTTAGACAAATGTCACTGAAAAATGACTGTAACATGAAGTTTCTGTTTTAAATTATCATTATTATCACCACCTTTTCCAAAATAATTTTTAAAAATCATTATTGCTAGCCAGCAGCAGTGTCAGTGCTCATACATTACGTAGTCCTGAGTCAAAGACCTTTGTGAGAGGCTTTGCTAGAGAGATCAGCATGAGAATCACTGCAGGGTGTGGGACACCGTGCTGATGTCAGTGAGGTATTCCTGTTGAATCTTTTAGCCATAGAGCCATTTGAAGTAGTTCACAGTTATCTTTCTAGTTGGTTTATGTTATGTTTTGGTTTAGGGGTTTCTTACTTTAGATTGATTCCCAGCCTGTGATCCCTGTTTCACCTTACAAAACCTGCAGTAATAGAACTATGTGAGTTTTGAAGGGAGCAGGGAGAGCTGCCTCCTGGCACTGTTGGCCAAAGGAATGTTTTTAGGACTATGATTTGGTTTCCTTTTGGTTGCAGACCTTCTCATTAGAGAGATGCCTTGTACAGCAAAAGTTAAGATGTGCTTTATGTATTTGCATATGTGTTTATAACATAGCCCTTCAGACAGGAGATTTTGCAATTATTTGCGTGTGAGTTTGTACAAGGCCTAACAAGAATTTCGATCAGCTTCTGGAGTCACTTTCTCATTTGAGTATTGAGCGTTCTTTGCAAAACGTTCTAGTTTTCTGGTTAAAGAAGATGCAAAATGTAAACTTCTAAGGCTCAAAATTCCATAAAGCAAGTAAAAAGAAATCACACTTTAAAAAAAATCCTGGTGTTTAAGCTGTTCTTGAAGACTGATGCCTGTGGGCTTGGCAGCATTGGCAATGCAGACTCTGAGTTCTGTGCCAAGGTTTTTTCCAACATAATACTTGCTGACCTACATTCATGAGTGTTTCTTAATCTGTCTGTTAAAATAACACACCCATTAATTTGCTGAAGTCTTGTGGTGCAAGTTGCAAGATGGAAGATAGAAGAAATTCTGGCCTCAGAAAATATTTTCCTTAAACAAGGTGGAAATATTATTTGAAATAATGAAGGTTGGAATGTGCTGGGTTTGTAACATCTTCATCTACTAGTAACATGTTTGGAGAGTTTACTTCATTCTACAGCTCGGAAATGCTTTTCCCATTATAAGCAAAACATAAAATATTTGAGTGTGGTGTGTATTTACTGAGCCCTTTATGACCCCTCTAGTTCTTGTTTCCGGAGTCGCTTCAGTAAAGCTTTTTGCTTGTTGACATCATATGCCCCCTCAAAATTAGCAGGGTACACCTTGTATTTTGTGTGTGTTTGCACTGGTAATATGAATTATTTCTCAAAGACTTATGGTCAGATTATTAGTTCATTTAATGACTGTTAACTCCAGGTAATTTTTTTTAGGATAAGCTCATTTTTTTGTGTGGTTTTGGTATAGAAATTGTGTCAGCCTTGATAGAATAGTATTTATGAAGTGTTCCTTTTTCTTTTAGACACCCTTTCACCAGCATCCAGTCCTTCATCCATTAATTTTGCCACAGCTCCAGGTAGCATAGATGAATCACCCAGTGGAGCTTTAAACATTGAATGTAGAATTTGTGGGGATAAAGCCTCAGGCTACCATTACGGAGTACATGCTTGTGAAGGTTGTAAGGTACAGTCATAATTTTCTTCTTAAGAACCTAAATCATATTTCTTTATTTATGAGGTAATATGAAGATAAGCATTTGGTACATAAATTTTTGATTGATACAAATTTATACCAATAGCCAATACAATTATTTAAATTATAAACACATCTGTGATCTTTTTTCTGAAGTCAAGTGTTCAGACATCATAACTCAATACCAGACCTTCATCAAGTAAGAGCAATTTGCAATGATCATCCTAATGCTGCTCTTCTGGATATAGTTAGTTAAGCACTAAAACAGCTTAAAACACCAAGCTGTGACCAAAAATCAAAGCCTTCCTGCTCCACTAGTGTTTTGTTTATGTTGAGAGTATGGCTGCAAAGAGCATGCCAGTCTGCTGTGTCCCCATTATAACAGTAACAAATGCCAAATTTCTCATCTCCACCACATTCTGCCTGAGTCACTTGGCATTGTGCCTCCTGTGGTTTTGGGGCCAGTGCACGTCTCTGGGGAAAATTACTCTTAACCATTAATGTATCATTTTTGTGATTATATGGCCCATGAATTATAAGATTCTTTTCTTTTTAATCTAGTGCTTTAATTTTCCATTTTTTTCTGCATTGCAACATGAGGGGAGAAACATAATTGTCTTTGTGTACAGTTCCTTTCACGCACCATGTCAGAATATGATCATGTGAATAAGAATCTTACGGAATAACGCAAAATACCTGTTAGAGATGGAGAACCAGTTCACAGCGAGGTGTGTCCCTCCGTCTAAATGCCACGTTGTTGTGTCATGTGACACGAAAGGTTGGGATGTCTGTGAATTTGGTGACCCTTTGAGTTTCGCAGTGACCAGCCTTGCACTGCAGTATTGAGACGGCGTGGTGAGAGCTGTTGGGGTATAGGCTGTTCTGTAACAGCACTGTGTCCTTGGCTCCTCAGTACGCTCTGCTGTGTCCTCATACCCCTCACATTTGCTGGGTGAAGAAAACCTGTTAATTCTGTGTATGTGTGTGACTTCCACTATGGAAGAAGAAAGATATTTCTGGCAGAGGACACTAAGAGAACATGTACAAGAGCAATACACAACTGTTTTATTTCATCCCTAAGTGCAAATCTGCTCAGGTGCTCTGGGTTCTTGGTTCTTTCCCCCAGAAGAGGGGGCTGAGAGATACTCCCTCCTTTCGTGTTCTCCCTTCTGAATGTGCCTTCAGACCACCACTTCACTGCGTGTATTTGTACTTCTGCAGAGGTTATATCTTATAAATTGTTTCACGAGTGACATCAATAAACAATAAAAGAAAAAAAAATTACCTGTATGATTGAAGCTTAGTAGTCAACATTCTTTAACGTTACATATTGTCTTTTCAAACTTTTTATAGGGCTTTTTTAGAAGAACAATTCGTTTAAAACTCATCTATGATAAATGTGATCGCAACTGCAAAATTCAGAAAAAAAATCGTAATAAGTGCCAGTACTGTCGTTTTCAAAAGTGCCTTTCAGTTGGAATGTCACATAATGGTAGGTAAGAGCGCCCTTAATTTGTTTGTTCCTACCCAGAGTCTGCTGCTGAAAGCAGGCACTTGGATAGCATTTTTCCTCCTACACATGGATTGAACCTCAGATCTTTTATGGGATAGATCACGGCGGGGGACACCAGTTTCCCTGGTGGGTTCATGTAGTTGATATAGAGCTGCCAGATGTGCCACTATGAGCTTTACACAGTTGTGCTGGATGTCAGTGTGTCCATATGAATGTTCATTTATTTGCTTTCTTCACCAAGAGCTTTGGCACCAGTACTCCAATTGAAACAAATTTCAGTACTGGGAGAATTCTGATCAAGGGCTTTGTAGAGGAGTAGGAGGAGAACAACTAGCTCATTGTGAGAGGGAGTGACGTAGGATAGAAATCTGTAGGAAGCAGACTTTGTTATTTTTCAGGTTACTGTGCAACAGCTCTTGGGCAGATGGTTCAAAAAGTGTGTGGGGAGGGCAAAGGTCTGTGCTGGCTGTAGTACAGGAATTCAGTAGGTTGATTGTTAAATAGAATGGTAAAAATTCAGAGCATTTAGATACCCAGTTTAAAAGTTACGTTGTTGTTTGTGTTAGTGATTTAAGATAAGGCTGGTAAGCTATGGCTTACAGACCAGTTTCAACCCATGAGGCAGGATGCAGCTTGTTGAGCAACATGGGTGAAGAGGGAGAGGCCAAGCCATGAGAAAGCACATTTCTGTTGGCCAAATGACAGTAGTTTGCTTGCCCTATATAGGTCATATATTGCCAGGGCTGAAGTTGGGTGCAGGTGCAATTTGGAAGTAGGTGAACACGCTAGGCTAGGTGAAAAGCTGTGGATGAGGAGGCAAACTTCCTAAGGATAATAATGCAGTCGGGATAGCTGGGGTGGGAACGTGGCTGGGGAGGCTGCTTATGACTTTGCAGTCCAGAGTCCCAGCAGGAGGCAGTGGGAGAGTTGACTTTCTGGTTCTGCAGAAGCCTGGCTCCCTTGTGGTGAGCCTTGACTGAGGCTGAGGTCCATTGGAAGAGGATTGATAGTCTCTGCAAGGCTGGTGATAACCATCCCGAAGCAACAGACTTAGGAAAAGCGTGCCAGCTAATGAAGTGACATCTCCAAGGGCAGGAGCTGAGCAGGGAGCTGTGCTGGTTGGCAGGAATTTACATCCATTTAAAGCTGTCTCATCCCGTTAAGACACTGTGGCAACACTTCTCAGGAAAAGAGCCTGAACTAAATTTACAGCCATGACCTTAAAACTGTAAGTTTCAGTTTAGAGCAGGTATTCTTTCACTTTTTCAGTAGATTGGTGTGACGCAACCCGTGCTTAAGGGGAAACACCTAAGCCAGATTCCAAACAGGCCTCCCATGTTGGACTTCCACTGGAGTCCACAGCTGTATTTCAGATCATGTCTAGAGTCACCTCCTTAGGTCATGAGAAGATCCCTTGGGCACATGGTAGGGCTAATGCCCTGAATGGCTTAGTCCCAGCAGCAAGGTCCTGTGGTGTCCCTGGCTGGATGCTAAAGTGCAGAATGAGTAACTTGCTGTAGGAGCCATCTCAAACCCTGGCACACCTCCCACTGGTAGGACCCTTTTAACAGTGAGGTTGGTTTAGTTTGAAACTGAAACTGAAGAAGGATGTGGACATGCCTGTTTTTATAGCTAAATGGCAGACCACTTGTCCAAGAACCAGGAGACCTTCATACCCAGGAATGTTCCAAGCCAGTCATGGAATCTGGGCAGGACTCTGCTGCTGCTGCTCTCCAGCTGGTGTGTGTGCTTTCTGCCAGCCTATCAGGAGTTCACTCAGTTTTTTTACAGTTCCAGAGGTGGACTTTGATTTTCACATTGGGAAATGTAGAACACAACAAGGAGAAAACAAAATACAAGTACCTAGGTAATGAAGAAGGAAAAAAGCATGTGTTCTGTCTCACTTCAGATACCCGTTTGTGTTCTGAAACATCTGATTGCCTTCAGCTTAGCATATTAGTCACCACTAACTGTGTTGGAAAGGAGGAGATTTCTTCACCTCTACCTCAGTTTTTCTAGACAGAAAGTCTTACTACTCTAATCAGCAATGATAAAAGCCTCAAGTTCTGTGTAACTTAAGTTTGTTTTACAATTATGTCTTCCCATCAGCAATACGTTTTGGAAGAATGCCAAGGTCTGAGAAGGCCAAGCTGAAAGCAGAAATTCTAACAGGTGAAAATTATGTAGAAGATTCAGAAATGGCAGATCTTAAATCACTTGCCAAAAGAATTCATGATGCTTACCTGAAAAACTTCAATATGAATAAGGTTAAAGCCAGAATCATCCTTGCAGGGAAAACCAATAACAATCCAGTAAGTACTTTTTCTGTTACTTTAAGATAAAGCTGGCAAGTACATAAGGTGAATATAATAATTTGTTAAACTCTTTAGCAAGTCTTTTAGAAAACAAAAATCATGCTAATACAGACATGAAATATTCAGAGAGAATACCTGTACTAAGATGGTTGTTTTTAACCACTATCAGAATAGTAAAAAGCTTTAGGAAAGTCGGATGATTAACTTTTAAGGGGAAACTCATAACATTAAATTGTAATAGACACACAAGGGAATGAAAATTAGTTCTTCATCAAAAAATAAAGTGACATCTGAATGTGGATACCTCTTGATATGGGGGAAATTGTCAAAAACTAATTTCCTATTATGACACTGGAAAAAAAAAAGGATAATGTTTTTCTGTCACAAATGCCAGAATTAATACTATTATCTTTTAGAGTGTACAAGAGCTCTGCATGACTTTTATTTTAATCAAAACAATATTAATAGCAGAAAGGGAAAGAAAACTTGAGTTTGTAATTTTTTGTTTGCAGTGCTGGCCATTTCTTCACCCAGCCTTCCTGGTCTTTACTGTATGGTTACTTTGAGAGGCAGAAGCAAGCGAGATTGTGAAGACACGTATGCTGTAGAAGTTATTTTTCTTTCAGGATAATTTAGCCAAGGTCTACCTAATGCTATCACCTGCTTTTTGTTTTGTAGCACATGAAAGTGTATAATCATTGTAAGGACTGGCTTGTTTCACTTCATGCATATTTATTTAAGTTCAGTGATTTTTGTTACTTTTATGTAGAAGATAAGTATCTTATCAACACAACTTTAGTTTCAGTAGAAATTTGCAGAGAAGAGATTTTACATATGCCATAATGAAAACCATGTAAGTGTGGGGGATGAGTGTTACAAAGATTCCAAGCAAGCTGTCTTCTGCATTATGAAATCTGGCATATTAGAATCTAGTCTAGCCAAGCCTACAGCTTTCTGCATTAAAAGAGAGACACGTGAATTATCCCAGTCTTCTTTGTTGGATTAAAGAGCTGTGTAGAATTAAGCACAAGCTTAAACATTTTAGGGGGTATAAGGGGACATAAACCTACAGTAAATACCACCTTTAACACCGCACTGAGTGGGTTTCTGCAGAAAGTCCTTTTCCTGCTTGTTGCCACCTGTCAGAACCATAAGGCACAACATGTGTCACACGTGCAGGGATGGGTCCCAGAGCACTGCATCCCAGTTCTTGTGTTTCCATGGTCACAGCCAGCAGTGCCTCACTTGTGTCAGGGGAATTCACGTGGAAAAATTAGTTAGGAGTCAGACCTAGGATGTTATGCTTCCAAATTTTTCAGTATGCAGGAAAGAGGAGAGGGTTTTTTCAAGCTAGTTCATCATCTCTTGACAAAATGAACATTCTAATTTTCTTTTGAGTTTTTAGCAGAAAAACAAATTTTCAAAGAAAGGGATTGTTGCTTGTAATTAGCAACCCACCTGTTTCCCAACAATGCATTAACAGCTGATTTCAGTGAATCCTAATTTATGGCACCACTGCAATTAATTTCAGAACAAACAGGCATTTTTCACGATGCTAAGGTGTCATTTTTTTAATTTAGCTCACAAGTCCTTGGCCATACCTCTTTTCTGCATAGTGAAATGATGATAAATTAAAAAAAAAAAAGTGTATAAGCTAGTATACATCTTTAAAAAGGGCTTTGGAGATGTGGTGGATTTCTTGCTTTGCCACTTTCCACTTGTATCCACCTGCTCATAGAAAGTTCTGCTCTGTATACCTCTGTGCTGGTGGGAGATGGATTGTGTAGTTGCCAAAGGCATTTAAAAAGTGGACAATCATAGGAAACTCACCTGTTTGACAGTTTTCTGAGTGAAATAAGTGAATCTTGTGAGTTTTTAACACCAAGTGCTTCTCATTCTTGCATTTAGTCTGAGATGAGCAAAACAGCACAGGGAAGGTGCTTGGTGTGTATGGAACTAGATTTCTGTTCAAGGTCAGTTGCCATGACTCTGGGAAGCTTTGGGGTTAGTTGTTTTTCCTTAGTGGATTGTCCTTTGTTTTGATTATTGCTCTGCAGATATGTATCAAAATACTTTTGAGTTCTGATTATTCTGAAGAAAGGTTGAATGCTGCTTTTGATACACCACTTCAAGAGAGTGGCTTTGTCAGTTTGTAATGCACGTACCTTTCTAAACAAATGGGCTTGTGGAGAAGACCAAATTTTGTGTTGTCTGACATTCCAGTAGGATTCTGTGTTTAGAGTTGGCTCAGCGCCAACTGCAGTTAGAAAGTTGGGACCTCTGGGACATGGTCCTTGAAAATCTGATAGCAAAACACAAGAGTAATGCAGGGTTGTGCATGTGCTTGTGCAAATATGCTGTCCTCTATTGAAATGACTTGTCTGTATTCCCCCAAGATACCTCAGAGAAGCACCACAATGTGTATCAGGTGTAGTTAGTTTAGGAATTGATAGGAGTATAGGCAGAATAACCTGGATTTCTGAAAAAGGTAATACAAGTCTTTTGTGAACCGTGTGGGATTTGCTCTGAGATTGATATATGCATGCTAAGCCCAAGACTGCTGGAGCTTCACTATAACCGAGAGATAAAACTAAATTAAAGACAGGTCGTGTGCCTTTACATCTGACTATTTGCAGTGTTGTTTGCAAAGCAGACTTGTTAGGTATTGCAGTTTGTAGTTCTGTCATACAGTGTTTCTCTTGATGCAGAAATACGAAAGAGCTCCGAGTTTACTGATAGTTGGAGGCTAATTAGCATGTAAGTTAAAGTTTAACAAAATTCCTATTCTTTAGGAAGCCACTGATTAATAGCCTTTATTTTTATAACTGAATTAGTGGTTGTTTTTTTTCCTCTGTAGCCATTTGTTATCCATGATATGGATACCTTGTGTATGGCAGAAAAGACCCTGGTGGCAAAATTGGTAGCCAATGGGATTCAGAACAAGGAAGCAGAAGTTCGAATCTTCCACTGCTGCCAGTGTACGTCTGTAGAGACTGTCACAGAACTCACTGAGTTTGCCAAATCCATCCCTGGCTTCTCCAATCTTGACTTGAACGATCAAGTGACGCTATTAAAATACGGAGTTTATGAAGCCATATTTGCCATGCTGGCCTCGGTGATGAACAAGGACGGGATGCTGGTGGCCTACGGGAACGGTTTTATAACCCGGGAGTTCCTGAAAAGCCTGAGAAAGCCTTTCTGTGATATAATGGAACCAAAATTTGATTTTGCAATGAAATTCAATGCACTGGATTTGGATGATAGCGATATATCCCTTTTTGTTGCTGCCATCATTTGCTGTGGAGGTAAGCATTACGTATTTGTTCTCTAAGGCAGTAAATTTGAAAATTTCCCTCACATCAATTAATAATTTTAATGGAAAAGCTTCTGCCCTTCTTGAAGATTCAGTTCTATCTCTAACTATACTTTAACAGGTCATTATAAAATTATGACATACATTCTTCTGCTTGTTTTGAGAACAGATCGTCCTGGTCTTGTAAATGTAGGACACATTGAAAAAATGCAGGAGAGCATTGTGCATGTACTGAAACTTCACTTGCAAACCAACCATCCTGACGATACCTTCCTCTTCCCAAAACTTCTGCAGAAAATGGCTGATCTCCGACAGCTTGTCACAGAGCATGCTCAGCTTGTTCAGATAATCAAGAAGACTGAATCGGATGCACATTTACACCCTTTACTACAGGAAATCTACAGGGATATGTATTAAGGATTTTTAGTATTTTTTTCCACAATATTTAAAGACACAGAAATACAGATGGGAGCAAAACTACTTGCACAGTTACATGCTGTTCACTCAGCCCAGAGCAGGAAAAACCTAAAACTGGGGAACTGGAGTGTTACACTTCTTTTGGTTTGGGATCTTCTACCTTCTTTTGAAAGAGTTCTGCAACAAATACTGGTCGGAATGCTCAATGAAGTGTCTTACAATCGTTCTTTTACTTGGAAATTTGAAGATTGGTAAGGAACACGTATTTGTGTAATAAATGAGAATGTTAAGTAACAGAAATGAACAAAATTTTATTTCCCCTTGGCTTAGTAATTTTAGAATTAATATAACAAATTCAGCAACTTCCCTCCAGGTGTATGCACAATCAGAAAGATGATGCACTTTTGCCTAAAGGTAATTACTGGGAACCAGCTAACACTTTTTCTTACAGCACTCAGTCTCGGTGTAGCAAATGACTGGATATTACTGTCCATACACTTCTGAAAAATGGGAAAGACCTTTGATCTGCTGGTGCTTTAATTCCATTAGATGATGTACAGCTTCATATAGTATTACATTGGCATGCTTTAGGATTAGCATGTTTAAGAGATGGTTCTTCTGTGAAATGAAACAAAATCCAAATAGATATCTAAAATACAGCAGAGATGCTCCAACGGATTTTTCTTGAAGAGTAAACATGATAAAGTGATGGAACCCTTTTTTCCAAGAGTGTTTTAAGGAGTTGTGAAAATGACCCTGAGGTAAACTATATCATACCCTGTATATTTTGGAGAACTTGTAAGAACTCAAGATGCAGTTTTCAATTAAAAATATTATTTTGAATTAACAAGAGTTTTGGAGAGATTGAAAACTCTGATCCTAGCCCAGGGAAAAAAGAATTTCACCCTCAGCATTCTACTGCAGTGATAGCTGACTCTGAAGAAATTATTAGATAGGAAAAGCACCTTCTCCCTTGACAAGTGTCTCAGCAGTATAGTTGTTTGGACCTGTTTACTTTTTGGATGAATAGACTGCTTATTTTTTTCCCAATTATCCACATGGATATGTTTCTTTCTATTCCTTCTTGGGCCATGTGGATAGAAGAAGTATTTGCTATGCTATTTTGTCCTCGTGGATAAGGTGACAATATTACCCAGAACAGTATTTACAGGTGTCAGACTGTGTAATAATATGAAAGACAGCACAGTTAAGAGTAAGTTTATCGTGTTCCTAAGCGTAAACTCGGATTTTTACAATTGTACTTTACTCCTGATGCAGAATAAGCCATAAGGAGGTGGCCTGACTTCTTTAAAGGGCTCTTTCCTCAGACAGTGCTGCCCAGAAGTGCCAGCTGGATGCAAGGCACTGCTGTTCCGGTTTCTTTTTGTTTCTTTGATATGTTAAGTTCGCATTATTATTTCTTAATTTTACTTTGTTTCATAGCACCGGGGTCACAGGAGCCACCGTTTTCACTAGAGTTAAGCTTTCATTGGCACAGGAAGACACTTTTTACTTGTTTTGTTGTAGCACATTTGGAGCCACCAGAATTTTCACTGCAAGAATTGAGTAAGATTGATGAAGTGAGAACATCCCACTGTGGATTTCTGTTTCAGTGGCAATGCTTGTTTCTGTCCAGGCCTACAGATGCTGGATAAATTACAGGTTTAAAAGCATCTTGGGGTTTATCCAGGGGCAGGGGGGGGAGAGGGTCATGAGCAGAGGTTTTCGTGTCGGGACTATTCAGCGTAACATATTGAAGCATTAGGCCTCAAATTTTGCGACAGTCTAGGGCAGGATAGAAACAGTAAAGGCGTAAAAAACTCCGTCCCCTTCGCTGTTGCCAACCGGCAGCAGGAAGGACAGGATCAGACGCTGCCATCGAGAGGGTTTGTTGGCCTTGCCAGGAACGCGCGGATGAGAAAAGGGCTGCCTTTTTGTGTCTCAGAGCAGCAGGCAGAGCGCCCTTGAGCACGGGGAGAGGATTTTAGCAAAGCTGCTGCTTCGCCCTCCCAGTCGGCCCCGTTGCCCTGAGAGGGGCTGTGGGGTTTCGGGCCTGCGACATCCAGCAAGGAAATAATTGATTTGCAATATTGCTAATGCAAAAAAATCGTCAAAATATCAGCCATTCGGGGACGGCACACTGAAACTCTAGTAAGCCAACTATTAAGTTTGTCTTCTTAAAAAAAAGGGGTAACTTGATTTATTTATTTTATTTTTTCCCCCCCCACATAGCTCAGATTTTTACAAAGGGCAAATTTCAAAGTTGTGTTCTGTAGTCTGGGTGTACTGAAGGTTCTCAGGAAAACCACAGTCAGTGTGGCCAGCAACTATTTTTCCTGCTCTTGTTTTCAAAAGTGGCTAAAACACTTTAGTGAAACGCTTGGAAAATGCATTAATTTGAAGAATAGTAATAA
>JAWWEU010000040.1:65774849-65794507 GCA_035583155.1 Acropternis orthonyx | reverse complement strand
TGCTCTTGTTTTCAAAAGTGGCTAAAACACTTTAGTGAAACGCTTGGAAAATGCATTAATTTGAAGAATAGTAATAAAACTTAATAATTTAAGAGTACTTCAGTTCTCAGCAAAGCTGTAAAAAATTGAAAACAGAATAACTCAGTGCAAGACATAACATTTAGCTGTCTTAGCAGCTGCTTGTAACAGACACCTATTCTCAGCATTAGAAAAGTGCCTAATTTTTTTGTAATTTGAAAACCAGCAAGCAATTTTTGACAAGTTTCTTGGACACTAAAGTTTGATTTCTGTCTTCAATTAAATTGCAGACCTTTAACGAGAAAAACAAAGGGAATAACACATCTCTGAATTACAGAAATACGGAGAAGATGTTAATACAGCCTGAAGTTCTGGGTGGACTCCACCTGCCCACCCTGCTGCCCTGTGCATGTTCCCACAGTCACTTTAAAGAGTGACACAGGGCAGACAATTCCCTTCCTGAGCATTAATGAGCAACAGAAGTTCTTCATTTGTACATAACAGTTAGAAGGAATTGCTGTTTCAGGAGGTGTCTGCCAGCAGGCTTTGGCCACGTAGATTGTAACATGACTCAGTTTGTGTCCTTTTTTTTACAGTTTGGAATCTCAATTAGTCTGAGATATATTTCTCATCCATTACTTCAGCCTCTCCCCTATGTACGGATCATCTAGTATTTTTAAGTACTCCTTCTCTGGAGGGAAATGATCAGATTTTAGGGTGAAAAATTTATTAAATAATTACTGGCTTGTAAGGTACCGTTTGGATCTGATTGTTACCAACATAACTTGTTTTACTGTCATAGCACAGAAGAACTCAGGTTAGGAGCCAGGCACCACAGACAGCTTAAGACAAGAGACAGCAGATGGATAGAGAAATATCCTGGGAAACAATGGTATGACTTAAATTTTCAGCAAATCTACAGTTTACTCATTTTTGGGGGTTGAGGAGTTAATTTATTCATTGGGATGCCCTGGGTTCTTTGACAGAGAAGGAAAAAAGGGAAGGTTTTGTGCCAAGTATTAGGGAAATCAGATGTTCATTCTTCTCTCCTTCTTAAATATTTTCTTTAATGGGTGCTGTTTCAAAAACTTGCTTTGTACCTTTTTAAATTTCAAATCCCACTTTTGTTCTAAACACGAATTGACACCTCATAGGAAGCTTTCCACTTACAGAAACTGCATCTTTTGTAGCATTTAAAGAAACCACATTTTGTATTTAATTGCCATTTCCATGTGCCTTTGAGCTTTGGTTCAAAGCTGAACTGTTGCCAGAGAGCAGAGTCTTGCATTATTTTTGTCCCGCGCAGCTTTCGGAAATACCAGCGGCTGCACTAAGCCCGTTCTCATGAGAGAGCTGGCACAAGGCTGCACATCAAAGAGCTTATAATAAGCATCTAAACATTTGTTTGCTCAAACTGCAGAAATTGGGGAGATTTATTCGTCACGAGAGCTGGGGCACATAGGATTGAATTTCCTCCTTATTTCTAATGGAAAGCCTGGACAAACTTGGGCACCATCTCAGGTAGAGCCCCTGTGGCTGCAGAGGAAGTTTCAGCTCTGTCCCTCCTGAAAAGCTCCCCTTGACTGAGTTGAAAATCTGCAACTGCATTTAACAAATGCATTTGCAGCTGTTGTGATACTGTTCAAGCATAAGGTCTTATAAATAATGATCCTTCCCAGAAAGCCCTTGTCTTTTAGGAAGTGTTGGATCTGGTGGAGTGTGGTATCTGGTGATTGCTTGCATCTCAAATGCTTTCCTGATAATCAGTTGCATATAATTTTTGTATCTAGGTTTAATCAGCTTTATTATCCTCCTTTTACTAGAGGTTTAAATTATTTGTGGGTTTGATCTAAGATTATTGATACTGTTACGTGTTGTGGGATTTTTTAATTTAATACCATTTTTTTCATGTTTCAATTTGTAAAATAGAAGAATATAATTGCAAGGTATAAACTTTGACTAAATTAATTATGGAGGTGCTTAAAGAAAAATGTGTAAATTATTTAATTTAAATATTTGTTACATACTTTATCTTGTGAACCCTTTTGTACAGTGAGGAAATATTTACTTTTACAGGCTAAGGATGAACGGGCTGAAGGCAAAGGCAAATTGCTATTTATTCCTATCTGGTCTTTATTGCTGTATCATTTGTGAAGAACTACCACAAATTCTGCAAATTATCAGTCTTTGGTGTTGACAGTTGTAACAAAAATTTAAAATACATTTTCACATAGAATATAGACTTCCTTTTATTAAATTTTAATAAAAGCAAGTGTAGTGGAGAAAGAGCTGTAATCCCAAAATCAAGGTTTTAACTCGAGTTTACTAATATGAAAGGTAGTTTGTAGAACTGAATTAATCTTTGCTTTGCAGCCTGGTAGCTCATTTTCCTTGGAAGTCTAAAAGCTACAAAGCTGCTGCACTCAGTTCATGCACCAGTGCTGGTGTTTTCTGAGGAACTGACTTGTGGCTCCCTGGGAATAACAGCCTGTGCTTGGGATTATTCCCTGCCCTGAGGGTGAGCTGCAGCTTTTATAGGTGCATTTTCAAACCTATGATTTGGCTGCCTTTTGTTTTGCTGCAGTCCAAACACAGCAGTCATCACAAGCACAATCTGTTACAAGTGCTCTGGCAATCATTTCTACTTACTGTTTTTCATTTGTAACGCAGAAAATTTGATTTCCTCAAATTGCTGCAACTTGACATACTCACTTGATCAGTGTCAGCAAACAGATGCATTGTCTCCTAAGGTGTTTTTGTCATGTCTGTAAAGGCTCTGCTGAAGTTCCCTGTGCTCACCTGCAGCCAATTCCTCCCTCAATCGTGCCAGGAGTGAGAAACACCCTGTGAAAGGTACTGATGGAGCCATTGCTTTACACTGAGATACAGACCCGGTGTAACTGAGCTGAGCCCACCCAAAGGAAGGGTGTTTCCTTCTTTCTTTTCTCCAATGTACTTACAGGTGTTTTAAATCTTTTTCTGCTTCTGAAGCTGAGGTGTTTTTTCTCTTGAGCTCCTTCATTGTTTGCAGCGGTCAATCTTGTCAGATTCCATTGTGAGGATGTTTCAAAACAGAATTCCCATTGCAAGGAACTCAATTCCAGATGAGCTGCATCTGGCAGGGGATAGGCAGCATGCACAAAAGAGACTGATCTGATTAGAGGCTCGACCGTAAGTAAGGACTGCTCACACCCACACCTGCTCACCTGGCCCGTGGGGTACTCGGGTGGGTGTGTCCCCACACAGCACCTCCCCATGGAGACACCGTGCCTTGGCCCTTGGGAGAGGAGGAATATACTCATGGCTTTAGGTACTTCTTTAGTAATAACGAATCTAATTAATGTTTCGATAGTATGGATTTGCACAAGAACCCCCTCTCAGCAGTTTGACAAAGTCTGGTTTAGGAGCTTCTGGGATGAGCTGCATCCTGTATGGCTTGCTGTTTCATACTTGCCCAGAATTTTCTTAGGAATGCAACATCACAGCCTCATTACGTCATGATGTTAAGGCCGCCTCTCACATCTTAAATGGTCTGTTTTCTGGCATGACACAAGAAAGCTGCCAAACCCTAATCACTAGAGCTAAGGCGTGTTTAATTAAATCAAAATACCAGTATTAAGGAGAAAAAAAAAACCCAGCAGCTTGCTGTTTCCAGTCACCCGTTTTTAGAGGGTTTGGGTATATTTTATTTACAGTAAACACAGAACAGAAAGAGCAGACATTTCTTGCAAGGAGTAGTCAAACCTAATTCTCACGGAATGCTTGTTTCCCGGCAAAACCCACTAATTCAAGCCAAGTTCCCAAGTTTCCTTCTGTCAGAACAATGCAAATGACACTTCCACGGACAAATGAAAGCCCTGGTCTCACAGGGAGATTTAGCAAAGACAACGTATCTTGCACTTGTGAATGTCAAAGTTACATCTAGTTAAATAACAATGACGCTTCTCAAACGTTACCAGCCTACTGATCTAGGATGAAAAAACTTGAACTAAGCATTTTTTTTTTCTTTTTTTACATTGATTTTTTTCTTCTGTCTTCTTTAAAAATAAGAGGTTGAATTCAGTGTTTGTATAGATTGGTAGGAACCTATGTGCTTTAAAAAAAGTAATCCTTTCAGACTGAATGTAAACCGACTTAAATTTGAAATACGGTTTTGCCTTAATGGTTTTAAGAAAAATAAAGTATTTTTAAAAGTGAATTTAACGACTTGTGCTAATCTTTTATTTCCAGGAAAGGAACTTACTGCAAAAAGGACTCTGAAATGTTGACTTCTGACATGGATCCTTTTATCCACAATTAGAGACATACATATATATTAATGCCTTAAAGCACTTAGAGCTTGAAAAGGCTACTCATAAGTCCATTATTGCTCCTCCAGTCACTGCAAGAAATTCCAGTCCTTAACAGAGGACTATGGTCCAGAAAAATAAAGATTTTAGGACACTCAAATGTCTAAACAACTAAAAATAACTCATTGAAATAATGATGATTTCTTTTAACAGAGCCATGTTCATTCTACTAAAATGATCAAGTTTAGATGTTGTCCTATGACAAATTATATGAATGGAAGAGTTGAAAAAAAAAAGAGATGTTAACCAAGGCACTAACAGTTCTGAACCAATAACCCACAAAAACTTGAATAAAAAAAGTGATTTTGTGGTTAGGGAGAATTCTAGACATATCCTTAAGGTGTGTGACTCTGGTTTTACATAAAAGCCACATAAATAATCTTTTAAGACAGTCAAAACAGGTAACTGAGAAGCTAATTTTTGAGGTAAAGAAACTGCTGTTTCTGTAACAACTTTCTACGTTTTTTTAACTGAAACTGTTTCTGACATCCCTATTATAGGTGCAGTTTAATTGCCCAGTTCAGGAAGGAATTGAGCTTATTAGTGGAACTTTTCTATGTGCAGATTAACTGATGTTAAAGTGAAAAGGGAGCCACCTTTATTATAAAGCATAAACTTGATGTGTTCAGGGTCCTCCCCAGTCGCTGTAGTGACATGGGCTGGAAGGTTGAGTGACTGCAGGTGCAGGTGTAGTATTTTTATTGGTATTTTATTATAGGAGCACTGATTTTCAGGAGTCTCAATGCTGTGATAGTATTCGAGATTATCATATTGAAAAATGTAGGTATTTCTATGCGTATCTGTGACGTTTTCTCATACCAGTTTTATTTTAGACTTAAAAATAAAGCTTTAAATTCCCTGCCTACTGTAATCTTACCAGGACAGCACTGCCAGATTAATGACTGGTGTATAGTGACTTTCTTGGATGTGTACTGAATTAAGCCAGATAAATGTGTCTTGGATTTTCATAACACTGTAAGGGAGTGTCAAGAACAACACAAAACATTAAAATAGCAAATGTGGAAATTTGGACACGGTTCCTCTGCTGTTTGGGTTTTTACTGCATGCACTTTACACGGTGACAGCAGGCTTGTCTGCCTGCCTTCCTGGCTCTTCCACACCTCAGAGCCGTTCTGCTGGCTCTGCAGTCGCTGCACAGTGATGTTTGAACCCAAGCCAAGTGCAAGGAAATGTGTTACTCTGTTCAGTAGTAGTGAGCTGTGATGAAGGTCACTTCTTTAAAAGGAGCAACATGATAGTCTCTGAACAGAGAGAGGAGAAACCCCAGCCAAAGAACTGTCGCTCTTGGTCCTTCAGGATTTATGTTTTGTGTGTGTTTTTTTGAAGGATTTCTGCTGGGGCTTCCTTTTCTCCATATCTTCTTGTATTTCTAAAGGAAAGGCCTTTAGGTTTTCCTTCACACAGTGGAGGCAGAATCTTTTGGAGTAGAACAGACTACACTCCTGTAAAGAAAATAATAATATTAGCAAGATACACAAAATGGAAATGCTGTAGTTCCAGTCTTGTTAAACTACATTTATATTTAGAATTTTTTCTAAACTTAATTCTTCTTCTAGGCTGCAGTATTTCAGCAATTTTTCTTACTCAGTGATTCTAAGATCTGGTTAGAGCTAACCGGGTGAAAATTAAAACCTTGGGTCTGAAATAAGCACTAACCAAATCAACTGTCCCACTGCTCCTATTGAAGTGACCTTCACCAGCTCCCCTGCTGCAGGGAACAAAAACACACCTCCTTCAGCAGCATTCTCTTTCCAGCATCATCCCATGGGTTTCCTGGCCTGATCACTGAATTCCAAATAGGATTTCTTGGGTAAGGTGGAGCTGCTGTTGCTGATGGATTACTATTGGAGAGTTAGACATTAATAAAGACAATGGATTCCGGTGGGTTTTACTGCAATAGTTTTCCTCTAAAGCTAAATCTTTGCTTATAAAAATGTCTCCCTTCTGGGAAGTTCTTCCAAATTCCTGCACTGGTATGTGAGACTTGCAGTCTCAGCACACTCTTCCTCACCAGTCTCCACAAAAATGACCTACAGGCCAACACAAGTACCAACTATGTATGCTGGAGGCCGTAGGCTCCCCCCACAGACCTTAGCTGCAACTTTTCCCTAACTCCTCAAAAAACTACTCTTCCCTCTATTAATCCATGTGCCTGTATTGTCCTAGGAGAATATTAAAAACTATGACTGTTATATCAATATCAGAGAGGTGTCCAATACCCAGAAGAGCTAAACGACTTCCATTCATCTGAGGCAATTCAAATGATATTTCATCTATTACCCACCTTTACTCTCAGTAAATGTACTCACTGGTTAAAACCTAAAAACATAACCAGCTTGAACTGATGGCTCTTCTCTGAACTTCTGGTGGCACAGTATAAAAGCTGATGTGCACAAAGAGGTTATTTTCACTGCCCTTGAAATGGAACGACACTGTGACCAGACGTGCTCCCTTCACAGCTGGTTTGGTTGTTAGCAACTGGTACAGACCCTGTTATTTATTTTTCACCCAGGAGCTGTCACCAGATGTTACTCATTGAATAGGAAGAAGCAAAACCTACGGAATATTTTAATCTCTGTGCAGTATAGATGTGGAACAACTAGAAGAGAAGCTTATTAATGTATAATTCCTTTGCCCTGCAGTGAGACTGACGTCCATGGTTCCTCTGGTGTGCTGATCACCAAATTCCAAATAGGATTTCATGGGTAAGCTGGAGCTGGTGTTGCTGATGGATTATTCTTGGGGATTTAAGCATGAATAAAGACATCAGTTTAGACAGATCTGGACATCTTTTGCGGACAAATGGGTTTCCTGGGTCTTACTTAAATAGTAAAGTTTTTCCCTTGCCATGGTCATTTGTAACTGGCCTTTTCTGGGAGCTTGGCTTGGCTATGCCTGTGTTTCTGTACTTGCTTTTGTTCCCTATGTCACTATCTGGACTTTAGCAGCAGATTTAGCTGATAATTGTATCAAAATCACAATCAGCCTCCTTCCATGTGACTTGGAAGCTTGAAGAACAATTTCTCTTCATCTGTTGTCCTTTTCTGCACTGACTGGCAGGCCCTTCGTATTCAGGAACTAACCTGAGGCCTTCGTCTCTGAAAAGTCTTGAAAGTGGATTTCAGTTGCACAACCTCCAGAGCCTATTGTTTTTTGTCTCTTGGTATCCTTAATACTTTAAGCTGCCAATTTAGAAGGGGAGATTAGGCTTTGAGTTGGTCCTGGTATTGTTTGCACTGCAGCCCCCCCACCCTGGGTTAGCTCGGGGCTCCGAGTGGTGGCCCCTGGGCCATGGCAAAGAGGGAAGAGGCTGTTCCCCCATCCTGCAGGTGGGATCTCCAGGGTTAAGATACAGCTCTTCACAGGTAACACAGGTGCTCAACTTGCATTCTTTTCACTGAAACAAGTTGCCAGCTGGTGCTGATTTTGACTGATGGGACTTAGGCACATCGTAACTATGAACCATTGCATACCAGAATGCTGGGTCCACATACCCTCAGTCCTAACTCTTCTTTTACTGCCCTATGAATTAAACTTACTATGTAGAGTCAAGCCCTGCTTTTAAACCATTATCCTAATACAATTCTGTGTTCAATCAGATGATTCTTTCATACGTTTTCCCCTTTCCATGATCAAGGCAGGAGGGGGCCATTGAAATTTCAAACTTAATAGTCCAATTCAGGCAAAACTGAGCTGGCAAAGCATGCTGCCAGAGTTTATTTCTGTTTTCACATGAATCATGTTTGAAAGTAATGTATACAGGGATAGTATCTTTACCACACTACGTAAAGAGATGGTTCTGCCTGTCCACATCTAGGACTGACCCTGCATGACTGGAAGTTGAGTGGAAAGTAGCTGTAGTATTACATTTATCACTTACCAGCTACAATCCATGTCCAAGGTCAGTGGTTAGTCACCTTCTGCTGAGGTGAGCAGTACAGGATGACACTTGCTCCCTTTCCTTCTTTCTTCCCCAAAAGCCACCTCTTTAGTAAGTGTTGCAATAAAACAAAAATAACTGTTTTAAATTACTAACATGTTCAGATTATATAATTTTGTCTCCCCTTTTCTGAAAGGGAAAGAGGAAGAAGGGCACTTGACCTGCCCAAGGACTTTTAAAAACATTTCTATTCTCTTCCTTTTTGTGGGGTTTTGACAGGTTTTATACATTACAGATAATCAATAGAATTATTCCCAGATGGACCAGAACTGATGGCACTTATCAATGCACTGTGATAAAAGATTGGTTGAGCAGGTTGATACATGCTGCAAGATGACTGGAGTAAATTAACTGAGCAAAACTTCAGAGGATATTTGAAGATGTGAGTTTATGAGCACTATACAGAACAGTTGCTAAGCTGTGAGTTTGATTTGCGCAGCAATTGTAAGGAAATACACTTCAGCTAGTATGGGTTGTCTCATGAAAAGCCTAAAATCTGATCTGTATCTAAGCATCCTTAGGTACAAAAGCTAGAATATAAATCCAACCCATTTGCCAAATCTATAGTCAGAAAAGTCTTAATTTTGCACCACATTAGCCTAGTACTATTTTGAATGACCATAAAATGAAAGCAACCTGTCACTGAAACCTTTCCAACTGGTCCAGCTTCTTTGCCAAAAAGGCCCAAACATGATTTTCTTCAGCTTCAATTCATATGTTATAACGTTGTGGAAATACTCAGCCCAGGGTTGAGTTGATCTACTTGAATCAAGCACATGCAGGAACCAAAACCAATCCACAAAGACATATTATCATCACTTTGCCTTGGATAAGTTTTTATGTCTCTGGACTTTTAATTTTCCCTACATGAAAGAGGAATAGAATGTGTTTACTCACTTTTTAGTGTGGGTGTTTAAAGCACTAATTATTTCTGCAGATCTCTTTCAATGTTACCTAAGCAGTATTGCTAAATACTTTTTGAAACCATAGTCATATGTGTGATTCACTATCTGGCCTGGCAAGTTTGGTAGGAAATTTATTCTCAATTATTTACAATCAAGGTTTTACTTGGAGTGATACCATCAGGGCAATCTTGAAAACTCAGATAACAAGCAGTAAATGACTGACATAGTTCCACAATAGGCAAAATAAGCAGGACTGTTAAAAAGATTAGAAGAGGCTTCCATTAGCTCACTGCAAGTGTCTTCTGTGCATTGCCATGGCCTAGGTTAACTGAAACAAAGACATCTTTTCAAAGAAAAAGGCTCACCTACCTTCACAAACACACACTGTCTGCAAAGATCCTGAGAGGCTGAAATGCTCTGTTTCTGACAGATTGAACTGCCACACTTGGAAATATCTGTTGAATCTCTGATAAATTCAAGACGCTTCATTTGGGAATGAAAATAGCTAAATGTGCTCAGGTTTGTCCAAAATGTGTCTGTGTTGCCTCTGTTGTTAAAAGGGAATGCTAAACCTGACGTTTTAAGGTTGCCTCCCAGCTGCTACTCTAATTCATTTCTTCTTCAGAGAGCGAGCATGGCACAGCACAGGCAGAATCCACAAGAACATACAATTATGTACAGTTAACATACATGTAGTGGTAGGACAAGGGGGAATAGCTTGCCTTAAAAATAGGCTGTTTGGTTTTCTGCTGCTTGATCTTTCTCTAACAGGTCACAAGGACTGGAACAAAAAGAAATTATTGGAGCAGCTTGTTTTGCTTGTTACTTACTGTACCAACGCAGACTGATCTGCTACACAAACTGCAGTGAGACCCAAGGATGATGAATTTGTCCTTGTCAGGGGTGAAAGGATCCTTCATGACATAGGCTTCTTCCAAAAGCCTGTAAAAGAATAATTTCAGGCTTTTAAGGGTAGATTTCACAGTAGGGGACAGTTGAGAGGGGGAAATTGTGGAGGCTGAAGAGTTATCAGCCCTTTGTTATTGATTTGCTCAGCCTGCTGTTGTACATGAGGCAATAGCAGCTCTGCAGCTCCTTTTCTCTTCAATGCTGCAGCTGCCTTCAGTCCTAGACTACACTTTGTGTCTTCCAAAATTAGGGCAACTGGTGAGCCTCTCAATGTCATCTTACTAAGTTTTTCTGAATGCTCTACCTTAAAGAGTTTATCTTCCATTTTTTATGACATGCACTCCTTTGCATGGCCAGCTTCAGTACCCTGTCAAGTTACTGTTTCAATTGCACAGCTTTTAATTAGAAGCTCTCTTCCAAAGCTGCACGCTCGTGCGTATGAAATACAAAGGTTTTACTGCTCTTAGGTATGTCACTGCTGTAAAGCTAAGGTTCCCACCTCTTGAAATCAGGAGCTACTGGCAGAGAACCCTGCACTCACCTGCAGTGTGCTTACTTTATGTCACAGACTGTACTGTTTGCTCCAGGGTATTGAGTGCATTTATTAATAATTAGGCAACCTGCTTGGGAAAGACTAAGGCCTTACTCTTTCTGGGAGCTCCAGGCAAAAATATTACAGAAGTCAGTTGGGTGTCTGTCTGCACAGGGCACCCACCAAGGCTGGCTTACTCTTGGGCTTAAGTCAAACTTGGATTCTGGTAGTAATATGGATAAAAGGCATTCTGTTAGCTTGTACTACCTTCTCCTGGCCTATGCATGCACGCACACACACACACACACACACACACAAGTATGTGTGTATCCATGAGCGTGTTCCTCTTTCCTTTGCCTGGCCACTCAAACAAAAAGTGGTATGGCCAGAGCCTTCCACTGTTAGGAAAGATCAGGCATCTTAACATGGCAGATCACTTTGTCAACAGGTCTCCCAAGGTACAAAGACTGGATTATGTGTGCAAAGCCCCCCTTGCAAGATTCATGCAGCTCTTGGCAGCGCCGAGCCCTGGCCATTGCACAAGCCCTCATGTCCAGCACAGGTTTCCTGCAGCACTACATTTGGGATGTGTGAGTAAACCAGGAAGTAAGCCAAGAGTGATGGGAGGTGAAGTTGTTTGTTATAAGCCTGTCTAGAAGGGCTATGCATTATTCTTTTGGTTTTGGCATCTGAGCAATCCAAATAAAGCTGAGATGTTAATGCTGAGCTTGGATAACCTAAAGTTAAGATTCGCATTCAGCTTCAACTCAGACTCGTTAGGAATGGACCTGATCAGAGGTGAGTCAGTGCTCTGCTGAGTAGAAGAGGGAAAACCAGTAGCACTGTGGGATTTGGAATGATAAAAATACAGCTGCCCAAGGAAAACAGCCCAAACAGGTGGTGGCCAACAGCTGTTTCCATTCTGTAATACACTGAGCAGTATTATTGGGGTGAAATGCTGAGTACATGGCTTGACTTTCAGTCCCATTGAGTTCCTGACCGTGTTTACCTGATGGGTTCATTGACTAAGATGGGTTCTACCAAGCTATTCGTGCATTGAAAGCATGAAAGTGCTTTGAAAGAGCACTTTGAAAGTGCATTGAAAGTGCTTTCTTTTATGGGGAGTCTAATGTCTGCAGACAAAGTTGTAACTGCATAGTTTCTGGTCAAGCTATCCCTACTTAGCAGGGCTTCAGTCCCTGAAAATGTAAATAGATACTAAATATCCACACAATTTAACATCATACAATCTAACAAGGAATTGTCTAATTCATGCAAAAAAACCCACTGCTGTTCTGAATTCATGATAAACGGCTCTTAAAAAGTGTTTTTACCAGGTATATTTCATTCATGCTGTATGTATTGCCCAGCTGAGGGAGGCTACTGTGAGGAAAGGGCTATTCCCAGAAGTACTAGGCTGGCAGTGAGATAGGTAAAAAGCAGAGTGGGGCCAGGAAATAGGTTCAATACAAATCTTTGCATGGCATCGAAGCAGGATGGGAAAGCTGATTTTTGCCTTTGCTATAAAGGCTGGCAATTTTTAACATTCCTTTCCTTTGGAAAAAGAAGATCACTCTAAGTCTCATATTCAGGGGCACTATGGCATGTTGCTGGGCTCAGGCAGTGCACACTGTTCCACAGTACAAGGATTCTACTGCTCACAGCAGAAATGAGGTCTGTGACCCCAGAGTGCACTTACATGACAGAGCGTGAGATTGGTGGCTTTGGCCCGTAGTACACGTAGGGAGCTGTTAACCCGCAGAGCTGACACTCGAACTCTCCTGTAGGCTGAACTTCTTTAGGAGCATCCATGTTTCAGCTACCTACAAGAAACAAAAAGATCTTTTAGCTGGGAACATGCCTGCAAGGAGATTAAAATGATCTCAGGCATCTGGCTATGCAAATTGAAATCCAATTGAAAACTGACTATTGCAAACCTCAATTAGTCTTTTCTCTCAAATCAAGCTGGTTTCCCACATCTCAGTTAAATTTTCAAATTCATTAGACAGGTCTATAAATTGCAGCCTGGGAGCCTAACTATAAAGTTCACCTATTAATTTGGAACTTGATACATGAATGAATTTAGGTGACAAAGCACAAGGCTTTGATCTGGAAAACCCTTTGCTCAACTGAGGTCTACACTCCCTAAGTGCTTCTCAGCACAAAACTCCCTATCTGCTGCTGTGCAGAATCCCAGTCCAGCTCTGCCTGTCTTATTGGGGAATATTGCAAACTGGGAGCCATGAGAAGGTTTGGGACTGTGCTCAAGAGGCAGGTACCAGAAAGGCAGGTGTTGCGAGGATTTACTAGGTCTTTTTCTTTGCTTCTGATTCACCTTTGAATAGAGCTTTGGAAGCTTACCCCTGGCTCCCTCTTCTTATCTGGCTTCCCAGGGAAATGAGGCTAATGTAATTACCCTGCACCTAGATGGAGTGTTGGCCCATTCACGCCACACAAGACAGAGGCGCAGGTACCTTTAAAAAGGTTTAGGTAACCCATAATTTTTATGAAAATAGGCAGAAGGGGAAGACTCTGCTTTATCCTCATGGAGGGTGCCCATATATTTCTATTAAGCAGTGCTTCTGCACACAGGAAAACTATTGTCCATCCTTCTGACAGACTTCAGGCCCCCACTAGAGAGGCGTGGCTATCAGTCACAAGCTAGAAAATGCTAGGAATTCATGCTTCATCAGCTTTGGTGCTTATAAATTACTTGTTTAAAATCCTGACCATTTATTTACATTTGGGAGCTTATGCTTCACTAATACCCCTAATATCAGTTGAGAGTCACACCCTGAGCTTTTCCAAAAGCATGGTGTGGCAAGCAGGCTTTTAGGATTGATTTTGCTATGTATGCACAATCCTATCAAGCACAGCTAACCATGTGCATGCCCAAAAATTGCGCCAATCTGTGAATGCAATGTGGTTGCTTGTTTGCAAACTGGGTACCCTCCCTCACCCACACCATTTTCTTGTACACACTCACCTTGCAGTCATCAAGAAAATGACAGCTAAAAGCCCTCACACTTTTCATGGCATAAAATGTTCTGCTGCCAACCTGTCAGCTTTTTTAAGTGAAGCAGAGCTGGCACCAAGCTCTGAAGAAGGTGAGCACTAGGAATTCAGATTCGGGCAGTATCTCAGCAGGTAGGTCATGTGTGCTCACAGCTGAGCACGGATACAGCCTGCCAAAGGACAGCAGGTCATTCCCACTATCCTTTCCCTAGAGAGCTGATTCAGTCCACTAAGGCCATGTCTCTGTTTATGCTTTAGCTCAGCTCAGGGATTTTCTTTAGGAACAAATTGCCTGACTGTCCCTCCTTACCACACTGGGTTTGCATTGCTGTGCAGTCTTAGAGCACACAAACCAGTTTCAGACAAAACCAAAATATGTGTTCCAGAAGCACACCAAACCCATGCCAACCTGAATGCCCAACTGGTGGCCATGCAGGCTAGAACCAGAGGTAAACTAAAACATCCCAAAATGCAGAGAGTGGGCAGCTGGTATCCAGCATCCAACACCTTGGTGCATGGTTTCAATCTTACTACATCACACTAGTTACTAATGTAGTAACAAATAAAAAAAATACTTGTTTTTTCCTTCTTCCAATTTCTTTTTCTTTCCCCTCTTGCTTTAAGGAACTAAATTGGCTTGCAGAGGAATCCAACAGCTGCCAAGAGAAGCAAAAGTTAAAAGACAAAACTGCACTGCCAGCAGAAAGGCAGGGCTGAGCTGAGGGACCTGCACACCCCTCCTTTAGTGACAGTAAGATGCTATTTCTGCCCACCCAGCAGGGCGAAACTGAATCCTTAGAGACATGCGCTGCTAAGGTGCATTAGGGGCAAGGTGAAGCAGAGTTGTGACTACTTGTCCTCTAATGTTCCAGAAGACCAGGAGGACCCTCAGAGGTTACAGAGGCTTCACAACAGACACCCAGTTCAGAAAGTTCTAGCCTGTTAAACCCTGACATTTCATTTTGGAAATAATCTCCCTTACCCCATTATTCCTTTACCACCGGCCTTTCCACTGCGATTCCTGGCATTTCAATAGTACAGAGAGTTCTTAAAATGCAACACAAATGGGGCTGGACACTGGTTTAATAAGTAAATCTACCTTGCAGACACCTTAGGAAATGACATTCTTTCACAAGTGACATGACCCTTAGATATCATGTCTTTTCCCCACCTCACTGGGATGTATGAGAGAATTTATTTAAAGTGCTTTCATATTTTTCAGTTAGTTATAAGGCATGTACATGCTACCTATTTCTCCCTGTATATTTAATTTGGATTCTTCAAACTGTACACAAACTCAGTTAAGAATTAGATTCAGATCTTGTATGCAATTTTTTTGTAATTAGTCTTTTTTAAAAGGGGGAAATCATGAAGTACAGAAAGTCACTTGAATCAAGTAGGTTAGACTATAATGGTGATCTTTTCTTTAAAATAATGCAAAATGCTAAGAACCACCACCACCACAACAAAAAAGTATTTATGGCAGTGAGGATCATAGACTTTGGAATGAATGTGCCTTGATACCAAGTCAAAATAACAGCCCTGGGTTCAGAGCTGAGGTACGTTAGATATAGAAACACCTGCTCTCTTATAGACCATTGGCATGTAGAACAGAATCTGTTCAATGACCACCACTCGGAAGGAATGATATCTATGTACAAACAGATTTTGGCTATGCCAGTTGAAAAGCATATGATCCTGCCTGCAGGGCACAGATGAATTTATGATGCTTTCCAGTTTGCTCCCAGCTTACAAGTCACTGGTATCAGCTGTACCAAGTTTTATTTCACTGGAAACACCATTTGTCCTGAGAGCTTGTCTACACATCAGCGCTTGGGCAAGTTAAGGTCACTAATTAAAGGCGTGAGGTTTATGAACAAATTTCAGAGTAAATGCTCCCACTCAGAAGTAAAGTTTTCTATGCAAAAAAGTGAAGCCATTCTCCTCCTGCAGAAAGGTATCTAATGGCAAGTGTATTAAGATTTTAGTTTATGCATGTGCTTCACACCTTTAGTCTAACTCACCCAGCAGGCAAGTCCCAAGATGCTCTCTATCACAAAGGGTCCCTTCCAAAGAGCTCATTTGCTTTATCTTAAAGAACCATGTCTTTATGTCATAAACCCACAGTTCAGACAGATATTGGTTTATCAAGTCAGCTTGTTGGTTTGGCCCTACACATCATCTAGCAAGATGCCTGATGTGACAACTGCCATGAGGTGTCTGTCTCCCCTCCAGACATATGAAGCATGAGTGAGAACTTGTTTCTCTCCAGCAAACCAGAGCAGGATAAAGGATCTTTAGAGGAGAAAGCCTAGGGCACTAATCCCTTCGTAATAATGACAGGCAAATTCGTGACCACAAGCGACCCAAATCATCACCAGTGCTACCGCTGGCTTCCTCTCTTTTCCTTGGAAATTTCTGAAGCGTGCCATGTCCCCGTACGTGTCAAAAGTCTGACTGGTTGACGGGCGCTGAACAGGTCTTTTACAACAGCTTGGCTAGAACTGAATTCTGCCCATTTTTTTCCACTTTGACTGGAAGCCACAAGGTATTTGAACATATCCTTACTTTGAGCATATGCCCAGCTCTTCTGGAGAGAACAGTTGCCCACACGTGCTTGGTTACGGAGCAATCACTGAACGAGCATGCTCTGCAGGAACCTGCTAAGACCAGAATGCTGCAGGACGTGTGTGAGGTTGGCCCACGTGTCATGGCCAAAGGTGAAGCATGCAGATTTCAGTGCCACAGTAAGGAAATAATTGCAGTAAAAGAAAAGCATGGGTTAGATAGTGCTGTATTTCTCCATGCTGTCTGCAACTGATACCTGATACGGATGTGGGGAAATGTGTCTCAGTACAGTTCTCTTGAGACTCCTAAAGACTTCAGGGCAGTTCTGCTCAGAGCGCTCTGCTAGGAAGCCTGGAAGGCATGCCAGAAATAATAAATCACCATTAAATTGTCAGGGTCAGTGGCAAAGTAGTGGCTTCAAACCTCATCAGCACAAGTCTTTACAATGCGTAGGTTAAGCCCCTCTCAATACTCCACAGGAGACTCATGTGTTTCTGTGTCACTGATAGAGAAACGATAAAAGAAACAAAGTGCCTATAAACAGAACCAGGCTTAAATTTCAAAGGGTGTCAGATAAAATCACATTGACACACCCTTAATCCTCTCCAATCAAACCCTTGTTTCTTTTACCTGCCATGATTTTCCTGTAGTATCCATTGTTGGTAACAGTGACCTATTAAAATATTCACAGCTTGATTTTCTACAGGAAGGAGTGCTCTCTAGTAGAAGGGCAGGAACCACTGAGTTCATAGCCTGGTACGTTAAAATGTTTGGTGTGATAGAAATTTACATACACTTCAGCACCAAGAATGCACTTGCCTTCTTCAGAAAAACAATCTGTTGCCTAATTGCTCAGGTAGTAGATGAAACAGCAGAACCTTCTCACTTGCTAGTCAGTTCCCTCAAGCTACTGCCCTGAAGGCATGTTTAAGTCACCTGTTGGCTGCCTCCCTGCTCTTCCTTTGAGGCAACTTACCTTGATTTCAGTGCAAATTAGCCCAGGAATGTAATTTCACCAAGTGTGGCCATTTGGAACTTTTATCCTTACTCCCTCTCCCAAAGATCACTTGATTGAATTTAACCTTGACTTGTTGCAGCAACTTATCCATTCAGGCTGGGGGGTTGTGCTGGTATTGCTGTGCTCTCTCAGCTCGGTAGGAACAGAGATCCCTGCAGGCTTCCCTCTAGCTGTGGGTCACAGAGTAGGCCCCAAGCCTTGCTGTGCACCAACAGCTTCTGTGGATTCCCCGTGGCGCAGGATAAACACTCCAGGTGGTCACAGATGTGGAAGGGAGCATGTTTCCCAAACAGCTGTAGCGACTGACTGAACAGCGCGTGCCAGAAGAAAGTGAGGTGTAACACAGACAAGCAGCTCTACAGGCTACAGTTCTAGGTAAGGCTTAAGAGCACTGATGTTTGTTACAGATTTAAGTGTGTGCTGCTTTTCTGCATGTGGCTTGAAGTGTGGCTGGTAATAACTTCACTAATGTTAGGAAGGTTGTGACAAAATAAATGAACAGGTGGGGAAGAAAGTGTAGTGCAAAGTACTGTGGCCTGTAGTTAAAAGGAGACTTTAAAGAAGACAGTGGTTCAGGTGCTAGATGGGCAATAAAGACACAGCAGGTGAAAATGCTTTCATCAGGCATTGAGAAAAGGAACATAATGAAACACCTGCTGATCCTCTCTTGCTTTATCCTGGCATGGAGCAAAGAACACAGAGGCCCAAACCATTGCAACCACACAGGTAACTAATTCCTTTCTTAATCCAAATCTCAGGTGTGTGTATATCTA
This sequence comes from Acropternis orthonyx, assembly GCA_035583155.1. Lineage (NCBI taxonomy): Eukaryota > Metazoa > Chordata > Aves > Passeriformes > Rhinocryptidae > Acropternis > Acropternis orthonyx. Next base: position 65,776,459 of record JAWWEU010000040.1, on the reverse strand, counting down.
TTGTGGGTTTCAGGGCTCTTTACAGCTTTTTTGATTTATTGATTTTTGTGCCAGCAAAAATGGGTTTAGCAAACAGACCAGCACAAGGGTAATGCACGGGCTAGTGAGCTTGGCATCTCAGCAAGCCTAGGTCTCCATTCCAAGTCACTTTAACAGCAGAATCCAAGTATTTTCCTACCAGTGTCATCAAACTAAGGACTTTTTTATCTGAAAACCCCCAGATTCTTGCACCTGGGTGGAATAAAACTTTCAGGGGGTCTTTCATCAGGTTCTTAATGTAACCTTGTCATATTTGTAGAGATCACAGACTGTTTGAGGCAAGACTCAAAGTGTGACAATGAATCACGTAATGCTCTCATTATAACAGCTACTTTGCCTGTCATTTATGTGGGAAATTAAGGCACAAGGGCAACATTTTTGGCATGGGCTCCAGAAGCATCGAGGTCTTAAATTTTGTTTACGTAAAACATACATTTCAATTGCAAGGATATAGTTACATATCCTTACTAACCACTAGTACACAGATTCAATTCTTTGGCTAATAGGTGCCTAGAGTTGGAAGACAGTGAAGAGATTTGGTCCATCGCACCCAAGGCACAACTGGCTTTGCTCTGAAGGCATTTTGCGGTGTTTATAGAGATTCTTACCAACTCATGTGTTTTAGAGAGCAAATCTGGATTAAGCGTGAAAAAAGCCATACAATTAACCTCTCTCCTTAAGCAGAGAGACCATTTCTAGCATCATGGAAATATATGAGGTATTTATTTGGGTTCTCAGAGCAGATTTAGAGGGAGGCTATGGTACCCCAACTCTAATACATCCTGCAAACTTCCTACCTCCCCTTCATTTTCAAGGTGAGTACCTGACTGTTTCCATGGCTCTTTCGTCCTGTAAACCCAAAGCTGTGATCCCTAACATCGCTTTGTTCAAGTGCAACCTCCTATTGGAAATGTCCACGTATGGCAGGAGACAAGGGTTTCCCCTACGTTCCCTAAACTCCTTAAAGCTCCTTCTTTGTCTCGGCTTCCCTGGAATCCTCCCACCAGCCCCCTTTTGAGGATCCATCCTGCAGCTCAAACCTCAACCTGCAAAGCTCCTCAGAAAAAGCAATCTGTGGCCAATACACCCTATTAAACACACAATATACTTTATTTTAAACACCCCCCCCCCCCCCAAGAAAAAACAAATCATATTCCAGCTTGGCCTCTGGCTCAGGAATCCTGAGTGTTCCTGCGTTAAGCAGTGCCCTGATCAGTAGGTGGTTCGCCCCATCCCGGCTCCCAGTTCCCCCTCCAGGCCCCAATTTCCCACTCCCGGTTCCCGTCCCCCCCTCTTCCCAGTTCCCTCCCCGGTTCCCGTTCTCCCCGCCCCGTTCCCCTCACCCCAGTTTCCTCTTCCCCGATTCCTTCCCGGCTGCTCCCGGTTCCGGTTCCCGGTTCCGGTTCCTGCCGGCAGGCGGCACCCACCGAGTCCCTTCCGGGTTCGCCCGCCCGCGGGTCCGGCGGTGGCGGGGGGCGGGACAGAGGGCAGGGACAGAGGGCACTGTGCGGGAACAGAGGGCACTGTGCGGGGACAGAGGGCAGGGACAGAGGGCACTGTGCGGGGACAGA
>JAWWEU010000040.1:65740053-65763784 GCA_035583155.1 Acropternis orthonyx | reverse complement strand
CGGGGGGGGGGGGGCCCGGGCGGGGGGGTGGGGGGCGGGGGTGCGGGGTGCGGGCACGGCCGGGGGGCTGCGGGGAGGGACTGCGGGGTGCGGGCGGCGCGGAGGGGCCATGATATTAATTAGGGCAGCGGTGAGGGGCCGTGATGTTAAGGCAGCGCGGCGGGCGCTCAGACGTGCCGCCCACCGTCCCTTCTGCCGGGGAACCAAACCCGAGTCTGAGGATCTCTGGGTCTCGTTCGCAGCGCAGGGGTCCCAAGGCAACCACCTGCCTTTTTTGTGGGCATCAGAAGTGGGTCAGGCCTTCGCTTAACTCTAAACCATCTTCAAGTCCAAGGGTCCGATATCGAGCTGGTTACTGATTAGTCATTTTCACGCTCTCTTCCCGATGAACTTTTATTGTTGTGTTTTAGTTATTTAGGCAGGGGCGGGTAAAGCATGAAGTCTTGACTATTTCGTGAGATTGTGAAGGGTGTGTGATCGCCAGAGCCCTGGGGATCTGCCATGCAAGGAATACAGGAGGTGCCAATGCAGCCTGCAAAGAGCACAGTTCTCAGAGCCAGCTGTGATTCTAGCAGGGAGAAAACAAAAGTAAACAATCACTAGATCTCATGACAGAAGTCTAATCTTAGAGCAGAGGAAAGGGCAAGGCTTTGGTTTTACTAAGAAGCAGTGAGAAGAGCAAAGGCCATGGCTCTCTCATCCAAGAGGCATCACAAAGAAAGGTCACTTCTGGAGTTAGAGAAGAGGGTTGTGGGAGATCAGTGTAACAGAAGTCAAAGGCAGCCTCTGTAGGAAGGAGAGCTCGTAATTGCTTTGCAGACTCTCAAGGCTGATTTTTACCTGCTCACAGTCCCCTCTGGATTTCTTCAGTCACAGTCTGATACCTGAGTGCAGACAAGCCCCAGAACATGAGTGTCCCAAGTAGTCTGGGCAGGACTCCTTATGTATGACCCAGAGGACAGGGAATACTGGCTCTTCTGTAATCCCAACAGCTGCTTGGGTCTTTGTTGTCAGTGGCAGATTAGGTTTGGAGCACGTCTTTTATGTCTCTTAGGAGCCAGTAGCTGCTCTGAGGTGGTTCTTCCCTGCAGCCCATTGTCCTGGTGTGCTGACTGGAAGCATAGTAGTGGCATCCCTGACGTGATGCAGGAGTGTTGCCAGAGTGTGAGTTTAGTTCCACTACTAGCTCCAGCTAATTGTGTCTTGGGATGTAACTACAACTGAACAATAGGTTTGTGTCTGCTCACACTGTCCTTCCAACTTTTCTTTTTAAAAAAACATAGTTGATGAAAAGATCAGAACACCATCAACTGGAACATCTGTCAGTGTAGCCTGGAGCACAAGGGTGTAAAATGAGCAGGTTTGTGTTTGCAGGCCTGGCAGGATGCTGGACTTGTCCTGTCCACGACTAGCAATGAAGCCTGTAAGCTCTTCGATGCTGTGCTGACACAGGTATGACTGAAAGGTGTAAGAAAATGTGATGCGAAGGGACTTGTGCATGAAACAACCTTTGCTGTAGCTGACATTCAAATTTCTTGTCAGCTGGGAGAGCCTCAAAATCAGGCTGCCACAGGAGTCCAGCCTTTAGCTGGTAGCAGAAACCCTCATAGCAGAGGGCTGTGGCAGCTGTGGCAGCTGTGGTGAAAGCCTCAGCCAGCATGTTTATGCCACTTGACACTGGCAAATCAGCCAGTCAACATAAAGCAAGTAGAAATGCAGGATCATTGATTCTGCTGATGGCCAAACTATCTTAAAATCCCCTCAGGTTTTCTGTTTTCCAACAGCACTAAACCTATCTGAATGCAATGTTTGTCTTTTAGTCATTTGCCTTGCCTGCTTTTGAATTTTAAATGTCTGTGAGAAAGAAAAGAAGCCCAGTATTATAGAGGATTTCTTTACCTTCTCTTGCTCTCTCTCACAGTATGCAACCTGGACCAGTAATGAGAGCCTTGGAGGTATTGAGGGATGCCTCTCCAAGTTAAAAGCAGCAGATCCAAATTTTAGTGAGTATAACCTACAATTCTGAGCATGGGAAGTGCTAGGTAATACCTGGTGTCTTGGTATTTAATGACTTTGTTTATGGAAGGGCAAGGTCATGGCTTATAGAATTATGTAATGTGAAACTTCCTTAGCATCTAGAGGAGGCAGGATGGTTTTGTGTGGAGTTTTTCTTTCATTTCACATCATGTTTAAGTAGCTGTCATGAAAAGCCTTTAAGAACTTTAGGCTTGGGAGACTTTCTGGACCCCTCTGACCCCGAGTCAGTCTTGCTTAAAATACTCAGTTCCTCTTGTGTAATGTGGAGATGGAGGTGATACTGTACAGCTCAGCTTCTGCTGACCTGTTTTCTATAGCAATGGGACATGTCATTGCTAATGGTTTGGAGCTGGTCGGCACTGGAAGTTCCGTGCGACTTGACAAAGAGCTGGACTGTGCGATGAGAACAATGGTGGCACTTTCCGAGTCACAGCCACTGACTGAGCGGGAGAAGCTTCATGTGTCAGCGCTGGACATGTTTGCCAGGGGGTGAGTCCATTGTCACCCTGTTTAAGGGATGTGATGGGTTTTCACTAGCACAGGCAGAAGCCATGGTTGGAAGTGGTGGTGTGTGATACTGGCAAAGGATCAGGGTGAGATGTCACTAGTTGTTCCTGAGTTTCTCTCTCCACTCTTAAGTGCCATGTCTAGTTAGTGAGCAAAACTGTCAGAGTAAAGTGCTCTATTGCCACCACTCCCTACCATTAGGCACTTAATGTTTTAAATCTGTCATAGATCCATCAGTGGAATATATGGTTTAGAACTAGGGAACTAAGTATTTGGCCATGGTAGGGTCCAGACTCAGATGCACAGAAGCAAAGTTACAGACTTTTCTTCTCTCTCTTGTCTCCCTATGTCAAAACCTACTTCCTCTGTAAAATAGGGAGATACCAGAGTGACACAAGTGCTGTAGAGACTCGCTCTTTCATTCCATATGATAAATCTCTGTGCACTGCAGAAAGTATAGGCTGATTCACTTTCACTGTGTTTGCCAAACAAATGGATGAGCATGGATTTACCTCACATACTTCTCAGCAAAGGTAAAGAGGAAGCTGTTGAAGCCCTGTCAGTATGGGTTTGATTCACACTAGCCAAGAGGGAAGCTGCCTTTGCACATGTGAAGTCAGATTAATCATGGTAAGTCTCTGTAAGAACTGTTCAGCCCTGTAGGAAACTCTTCAGTTTTACGGCTTAAGCTTCTTTCATTTTCCTCATATGTTACAGTGACATAGTGTAACCCAAGGACATTTCTTTCAAAAGATTTGTCAGAAGGTGCCAAGTGAAGATACTGCCATTATTACTTTAAAAAAGACTAAAAAATTCCTTCAAGGCGTAAATATGTCATTTGATGTTGAATTTTCTATTTTTCAGCATAGTGCAAGCTCAGAACCAACAGTAGCAGCAGGTATGTGTGCCTTCTTTCAACAATGGAAATAACTTTTTTTTATTTCTAGCCAGCTTCCAAAAGCTTGTGATCTGTGGGAACAGATTCTGCAGAGCCACCCAACTGACCTGCTAGCCCTCAAATTTTCCCATGATACTTATTTCTACCTGGGCTATCAGGTACAGATGCGAGATTCTGTTGCCCGGGTTTATCCTTTCTGGACACCTGATGTTCCACTGAGCAGGTGGGTCATGCTTAATTTTGAAAATTGCTCTTCACCTGATATGCACGTATTTTGTGGTTTTTAAGTTCAGACACACCTAAGTAACAGGATCTGTTGGAAACAGACATGCAGACAAAAATCAAGGGCTTAGAAGTGAATCAGACTTGACCACGGACAGAACATGTCTCCAGTATCCCTCTTGACACTGTTGTTGAATGTTTTTTCTTAAGTGAGCTGTGTCTCAGTGCTGTCAAATAGAGCACATGGCGTGTAACACACAGGATAAGATCATGTCCTCACTCAGGGCAGTGGCAAAGCTTCTTCAGGCTTTTATGGATCCAGTTTTTCACCTGGGCCTCACACTGTGGGTGATAGAGCACATCAGTGGAAAGAAGAAAAGAGTTGTAACTTGGAATACCAAAGTATAGTTCTGAAACAAAACTTTGGACTATACAATACCAGTTGTTACAGAAAAGACTGACTGACAGGAAGGCAGATTTTAATAATTTCTATAGTTCAGTCCTGAAAGTTTTAGTTTCTGAAAGTTAATTCAAGATAATCTGAATCTGTTGGCAAGTGAATAGTTAGTAAAAGCTAACTTGACATATTTTTTTAAAATTATCTTTAAGACCTGTTATTATCTTTAAGGACTGTTTTGAGTTAAATGCTATTTCTAGTATGTCTTTTTGGTCCTGGATTAAATCTGGTTATAAATGGCTGTACTGTTTTTCCCCCTTTTGTTAGCTATGTGAAAGGCTACTACTCCTTTGGACTTGTGGAAACAAACTTTTTTGACCGTGCTGAGGAGGTTGCCCGTGAGGTAAACTGACTGCTCTTGGTGCTAAAAGGTTTTAAAATTCTCTAACATGGTCCCTCTCTGTGGGTGGTGGTTTGTGCCAATGCCATGAACTGACTGACTCTATCATCCCAGTTGTTAGTTGAAGTAGCAAGGAGATAAAGCTCAACATGGAACTGCTCACAGAGCTTCATGAGGCTTGTTGATAAGTGTTCTTGCATCTCTGCTGCACCATGATAGTTTCACCTGAACTGTATTTCCCTCTTGCTTACGAGCATGCCTTGATAGAACGGGTCAGAACACCCCTATAAAATCCATGTATCAACCCATCTGCCATTTCTCCTATGTATGATTGGCTGTTACTGCTATTAAAGAATGCTGGATTGCCTTGATGTAGTCTCCTCTTGACAATCCATCCTGTTTGGGCTCCCCCTCCCTTTTTTTCACCCATATGCTTGTTTCTGGATTATTGAACAATTAACTGTACAATGTTCCTGGGGATCAGTATCAACCAGCCTGTTTCCTTTTTATGAAGATAGTAATTATACTTGACTTTTCCCAGTTCATAGGATTCTCTCTGTCCTCTAGGAGTCTCAGACGCAATCTCTGATGGGTGTTTTTGACAAGCTTCTGTTGGATCAAATTGCTGAAAGTGACAACAGAGACTAAACACTTAACATTTACTAGGTTTATGACTAACCTTGCAAAATGCCTAGAGCCCAGTGGGAGTTGTTGGAGCAAGGAAGAGGAATTGATTGAATACTCAGACTTCCAGGGAATGGCTAGTTGAAGTGGTACAGGGATGTACTTAACATGCAGCAAGTAAAAAGTAGTCTCTTGTTTGTAGATAAGCAGTGATAAATGTTGGTATTTGCAAGTTTGTAAGGTTCATCATGTTCTCCTGTTTTTTCAATCATAGGCTTTGGCTATAAATCGGACAGATGCATGGTCTGTCCATACTATAGCTCATGTAAATGAAATGAAAGCAGATGTGAAGAAAGGCTTAGAATTTATGAAGGAAACAGAAACCAACTGGAAGGTAAACATTCTTGTGGCGTCTCTGAAAAAGCTCCTTCTAGGTCTTCTTTAATTCCTGCAGCCAAGTTCTTGAGTCCTCTGCGTGCAATCCCTTCAGCAGACATGTTACAAGCAATGCCTTCCTTTAGCTAGTAATAGCCTAAAAAATACTGCTTTTCAGTAGGTGCACATGGTGTTTCTTTTTCCTGGTGGACCTGAGTAGGTACTGTATATGTCATAAAGAGATGGCCATGGCAGACAGGTGACACATCAGATGTGAAACTTGTGATTTATATATGTGATTTATTGTGTGGTTATAAAAGTAAAGGGATCACTGATACTTTCACAAGCTTTTTGCTTAGACTGAGAAGAAGACTAAGAGTCAGTTGAGAGACCTGGCTGAGTCTCCTCATGAGACCTAAGTGGGAAGTGACACAGGCAAATGTTTCAGAAGACTCCTAAAATACTTGTTTACTTCTGGATGGGGAAGGGCTTTTAGAGATCAACTGTAAAGAGAAACAATGCTTTTGTTTATTTTCTAGTGTCCTAATTACTTTCTTGTGTACCAGTTACCTTATATATCCAATATGTTCGATCCCATCTTTTATTGAAGAGGTTAATTAGACTGTCATACAGTCCTTTGCTGTAAACGAAGCTTAATTTTTGTGTTGGACAGCATGTGCTTCCCCAGTGATTAAGTCTGTTATATTCAGAGCAGAAGGCTGTGAGGTTTGAATTTGTTAGAACCCACAAGAGTCTATCTTAGAGTCATCTGAGCTAACCGTTCCACCTCACCCAAAGAGCAGGGCTGGATAATGAAACTAGAAAGACTTAGGTTTTTCTAAGTTAAGCATTCAGATACCAAGCTTGGAAGTGAAGGCAGAAAACCCTTGCATGAAGTTCACATCTGTCATTTCCCAGAAACCATTTTGTCCTTTAATATTATGTTGGTTTTAATGAAACAGTGGTGCAAGGGATTGACAGCTTGGGTGATACCTTTAAAATGCCAGTGACTTTTGAATTGATTTTTTGAACTCTTGCTTCTTAAAATAGTTGTATGTCTCTGTGATTTATATTCTTTATCCAAATAAAATCAAGTGCCACATCAGTAAGTAGAACTGGCTAATGTACCTTTGTGCCTGACCCAGTACAATTAAGATTTTTAACAGCTGGCACTGTCATATCATAACGTGCACCATCACTTCTCTTGTGCAATATTTCTCAAACATCATGAACACCAAATGTTATAAACACATGAAAAACAGGTCTGTCTGAGTACTTTATTAAAGTTGCTTGGTGATCTGAAATTTTTATTTATTTTCTTTTAATGACCAGGATCATCTGTCTGTACTGCCATAGTATTTGTGCTCCTTCTGCTGCTTTTAATTCATCATCCTATTTCCCAATGAAGGTTTTGTACAGGTTTTCTTTACAGAGTGCTTTACTTTGTTCCTCCATGCCCCACCCCAAAAAAATCCCAACAGATGCCGTGTTTTTTTTAAGTTACATTTCAGTACAAAATCAAACTGTTGTACCATAGGAGACCTCTCTGCCAGCACTGTGTATTTATAAATAAAATGGCAGTTGTTTTTCGTCTGAGCTGTTGTGGTGAGTTCCCAGAGCCTGCTTTTTTGATTTATTTCAGTTACCTACAAGCCTGCTTCTCTTTAGCAGTTTAATCTTACTCAGAACTAAAAATTAGCAGCACTAAAATGGTTTTGCTTTATTTAGTGAGGTAATCCCATGTTTAAGAAGTGAATCCTCTGTATCTAGATGGGTGGGATGAATGACCCTCATAAAGCCTACATATCCTCCTATCTCTACTATCTGTCCAGGTTACTTCAGACAAGATGCTTAAATTTTAGATAAGGCAAATCTTACTCTTTTTATTAAAAAAAAAAACAAAAAACCAAGAAAAACAACCAAAAACCAAAAGTGCTGCAGAAGGGTGAATTCTGAGGCATCCAAGTGAAAATAATGTGGGGGAAACCTTGGGTTTGAGGTGTCTCCCTGAAGAGCTGAAAGGACAAATCTGTCCTGGCCAATTGATTTGAAGTCCTTGTCTCTTTTGTCTCTCATTAAATACTCATTTTTGCTGAAGAAGAAAACAAAGATCTAACTATATAATATTAAAAGGAGGTTATTTTGTAAATAATTTCTCTTTTTTTCTTTTTTTTTTCCAGAACAGTGATATGCTTGCTTGCCACAATTACTGGCACTGGGCTTTATACTTCATTGAGGAGGTATGAGATATTTTCATACAGGTGTTATACGGTCCAGATAGGTCATCTAATTCTGTTTAAAAGGCAGACCTCACATTTACGGGGGGGTTCAGCTGTTTGAAAGGGATGTTTTTATAAAATAACACAGTCCCATACTAGCTAAAGCTAGTCCTTTATTACAGTTATTTTGAGAAGTTTTAATTCCATTGGTCAGAGTTCCAGAATCTTTGTTAGAGTGTTGAAATATTGTTGTGAGATTACTGCATGTTTGAAGATCAAATAGTCTCGCTAATTACATTTAGCAGAGTTATTTGATAGAAAGATGAATTTGGATCTCTAAGTTTCAGACAAAAATTAACAAAATTCCTACCAAATTCAATACCAATTTTCTGGCCCCAAAATTTGCTGACTATAAAAATGAGGCAGTAAGATCTAAATTGGGTTGCCAATGTTATTAACGTTACTGATTCTTGTTACTGAAACCCTATAGAAATGGTTGCAATTTTACCCAACCTGTCAGGTTGCAATGCAGAATTTCCTTGAATTTAATGCTTTGCACTTGAGGGGTTGAGCTCAATCGGGAGACAAATGCGGCATCTTTGGGAAGGCAGCATCCCTTGGCTAGAAGGTAGAGTAACTGGCTTGTGTTGAGTGTTAATAACATAGAAGGAGCATAATTCTCAATAGTGGTCCAACAGTTTGTTTATTTTGCCACTTTCTTTCTACACAACTTCTCTGAAAGCTGCATAAAACTATTTTTCCTCCCACCTCTTTGTATACACTGTGGGATGCACTAATTTTTTCAAAAATCCCTGAAAGGAATATTAGAGTGAGAGCCAATACTTTGTCTTTCTCCTTCATGTGCAACTTATACCAGTACTGGTACCTATTATTAAATGAAGCCTCAACATACTGATAATTTTGCCCCGTAAATTCCGATTTTTCTTAAACTCCATTCCTGTTTTCAGTACCTCAAGGTTTCTTTGACTTGGTTTGTTTTGACCAAGTCATGAGGCTGTCAGGAAGTACTGTTATGCCATCTGTGAATTGTATGTATGTATGTCTTTGGTCACTGCCAGTCACTGTTGGCTGCTGTATCATTTGCTTTTCCAGGGTGAATATGAAGCTGCTTTGACAATTTATGACGAGCATGTGAGTAGGGGCCTTTTTTTCTTTACAGAGAACATGCTTTAGGTCATGATTCGTGCTTTCTTCCTTCTCTGTGAGATTGAAACATATCACAGTGTGTGATAAATGTATATATATTGTTTGCATCTGTTGTCACAGTTTTTTGGGGAAGCAGTTTCTCAACAGTTGTTGGTAAAATGCCCAAAGGACTTACGTGTCAAATAGTTTGAGTGTCTGAAAGAGCTACAGTGGTGCTGGGTTCCATTCTGTCCGTGTTTCTTATTCATGCTTTTTAAAAGGATGTAAAATAATTTTTCTATAAAGACAAGTTACATTTACAAAGAACTAGTTTTGCATGTTAGGTACTAAGTCCACTGTCTGGATTTCAAAATAATCTCTGTAAATAAGCAGTATCAAATTAGATAAGATAACACATCATTGTAAGGATTGTAAAAATAGTGCAGGCATTAAGAAAGCTGCTGGGCAGATTTGTATCTACTAACCTTGACAAAGTGAAGTAATATTTATGGCACAATTTTTGAAAAAATAAAATACCTTGGTGACTTCCCATTCTTACTGAGAAAAACAACATGTAAAGCAATATAAGTGTTTATCATTGCAAATTCCTGTATTCAGGAAAGAGGCAATTAGGACTATTAAAAAACAGGAAATTTTGAATTAATAGATAAAACTAAATTTGTACTATGAAAATGAGTTTGATAATCATCAGTTGGCCAGGTTATGAGTCCCTGTGATTACAGATTGCTCCGCGGTGCCTGGCAAGTGGAAGCATGCTGGATGTGGTAGATAACTGTTCGATGCTGTACAGGCTCCATCTGGAAGGTGGGATATCCCCTGGCCATTCTTTTTTATAACTGTAAGGCAGTTCTCTTTTTCCATTCCCCCTCCCCTTGCCTTGCACGTTGAGAAGTATTTGAATGTAATTACAAAGTAAGCTTCGTCAGTGTTTCAGAAGAAAATTCTGCTCTTGAGAAAAGCGTCAGTGTCAAGTTTCTAATAATGTTCATAAGCTTTGTCCTTCCCAAGAGCTTCCATTTCCCATGCCAGTATGGTATTGCAGTCAGCTCAAGCTAGCATAGGTCACGTATTTCTTCTTTGAGAAATTCACTTCTATTGTCCCTGGAGATCTGAGGCTGAGCAATCAAGTTCATAAGCCTCTAAAAAGCCCTAGCACTTCCTTGAAATAATTTTCCACTTAGATCCTTACCCTTTCTTTTTTGATCCTGACTGAAACAGCTAGTGTGTGCATACTAGCTTCTGGCTTTGTGTATTCACCTAACTCAGTGGCATTTCCCCTTAACTTTTTAAGCTAGTGTTTATACACCAGAGTTCACGGCACAATAAGCAGGCATTATTTTCACACTGTTCTGCTAAAACACTAATGATGCATTGGTTTTTTTATTAAATTCATCTTAACACTGTCTTTTGATTGCTACAGACAGCTCATGGTGAGCATGACTTCCAAGATATGAGCAATCTCAAAAAAGTCAGGAGTTCACATAATGCAATCTAAAACACTGGCTTTAAACTCCTGACAGTCAGTAAACTTTCATCCCAAATACAGCTGCAGCTGAGCATTGCTGCATGCATTTTGCCACATCAGGGTATGGTTTCTTGAGTTCCATAGGAATTCTTTTTATGCTGAGCGACTGAAAGTATATTGCAAAGTCATGCTTCTGCATGCAGCATTTTTATTGAGACAAGTATTTTTTTGCTCTTAGGTGTAAACCTTGGAGACAGGTGGAAGAATATTCTTGCGCTTACGAAGAAGCACACCAAAGATCACATTCTTCTGTTCAATGATGTGCACTTCTTGATGTCTTCACTTGGAGCCAAGGACCATAAAACTACTGAGGAGCTTTTAACAACTCTTCAGGAACTTGCTAAGTAAGCAAAGGAGTTACAGTTTTGGATTCAGTAAACAGTCGTCCTCTGAACTTGAGGGTGATGATGTCTCCGGCTTGCCAAAGCACAACATGCTCTTCCCTACTTTAGCATGTCGCTGGCACACATCTGGTTTAAGCAGGCCAACCTCCAGTAAGGAGATCTATATAATTACTTATCTTTTGAGTTAATGTCTACAGGGGTTTCTCATATTGTTAAGCAGAAGTCTTTTATGTTTGAGGTCATGGACACCAACCGAACAGTTGCTGTTTATTTTGTTTCAGTGGGATCGCACATACAAGGAATAAAGTATATTAGTAAGGGCTCTCATGTCAGCTGTGTTTGGTGGGGTTTTTGTGCTCTGGTTTAAAACGTTCTTTGATAACAGAACATTAGTTGGTAGGGATATTCTAATGGCTTGTGTTGTGAAGTACATCTGCAGGAAATTAAATTTCAAGTAATAATCTACAATGTTTTGCTTTCAAATTAAATTATTTGAAAAATTTGGATATTTAAGTATTACATCTAAACAATGGGGGGTTTTGGGTTCCCTTATGTATTAAATGACTGTACATTGCCTTGATTTTTTTGAAGCGGTTAAGTTATTGATGTTTTAAATGCAATTTCTTCCCCCCATTACACCCCTTTTTATCCCTCTGTTTCAGCATCTATCCCTTCACCTTTAAAAAGAAGGAAGGAGATCCTGAAATTGTCACTATTTGTTCCTGACTATATGTAGTTTTTAAGAATACTTATGAAAACAAATAACTGTCAAATCAAGCCTAAGTATGTCTGATTTGACTAAAGTGGGAATTGGCAATTATCTTTTATTTAAGTTTATATATCAGTATATATAAAATACAAAAAACTGCACATCAGGGAAGCTTTAATGAACATAGGTTTTCATATATGCTACTTATTCTTTCACCTAGTTCTTCCTTTTGCCTACATATTCAGCCTTTTGTAATAATACAGAGGTACATTTTTAGATGTAGTTTGAAATGTTGTAAAGTTTGAGAACATAGGCTGTGAGATGAAGGGGTTATATTAATGATTAATTAGCATCTATCATTAATGTATATTATATAAATGATACCCCAGATGCATTTTGTAGACGTTAAAAAAGCGTCAGTCTGGTGAGGTCAGCAGAAGAAAAATTCCAGTTTTCTTACTTTTCTAGCCAAAACTGTTTATTGCAAAGATAGGAGGGGTTGGGCTTGTGCCTTTTGCAGGTATATTCAGGGGAATGAAAACTCACTGATGGATGAGTAACAAAAAGGTGGAAGTAACATAACCACACCAAAGTATATGATCTGAGTCAAATACTTGAAACATCAGGCTTTGTACAGTTAAAAAAACCCAAACAAACCTGTCTGCCAGCAGTGACAGACTGGATCTGAAATTCACGTTTGTGCTTTCACCTATGGAAATTACTCGCTCTTTCATTCTACAGAGCACCTCATGAAGACCACCAGCTTTCCCTGGCTCCTAGTTTGGGGTTGCCACTGTGCCAGGCTTTGGTAGAGTTTGAAAATGGAAATTGTGACAAAGCTGTAGACCTGCTGTACCCAATCCGTTATCAACTAGTCCAACTAGGAGGCAGTAACGCGCAGGTAAAGGAGATCAAGAAAAGACTTTTTGATGCGATTTAATACCCTTTAAGTAGTCACCTTTAGGCACTTACCTAATCAATAACACTTCTTTCTTAGACAGTGAAAAGCTGAACTGTACTTGTGACTGAATCCTTTTTGCGAACATTTCCTAGCAGGGTTAACTATTTAATTTTAACATTGTAACTGGCAATACATTATAAATTACTTATTACTTTGTATTTTGCTGACTTTTTTTTTTTTTCCAGAGAGATGTTTTCAGCCAGTTGCTGATTCATGCTGCTTTAAATTCTAAATCACAGGCCAAACGAAACATTGCAAGGTGAGTGTTTTCTCTGATAAATATTTTTGCAAGTAGCACTGTTACTAAAAGTAAGAAGTAATGAGTATATTCAAACCAATATATTTAAGGCTAAAATTATATGCAAGCAATTATGTTAAATGTAGAAATATTTAACCAGGATAAAAAGTAACAGTAGCTTCCAATTCCAAAAGTACACTCTTGCAACCTGGATGAATGATCTGTATTTGTTCAAGGGTAGTTGATTTTCAAATGGTTCTGTCTTAACATGAGGCCTGTTCGTGAGTGTATGTTATGGACTGCTAAACTTGTGTGAACTGCTGCGACTCCCATCTGTCCTGCTGCTGACATCTGCTGTATTGGGACATAAGAGATGTGCTCTGACATGTGAGCTTGGCTCAGTACAGATCACAGGAGCCTTGTTTGGTACAACGGTTGATGTGCTTTATCAGCCACACTGAGTTCTGCCGAAACACAGTGCGTGGGTCTGCCTGGGCACTCAGAAATGTATCCTTGGAACAGTAGCAAGCCATGCCTGTTCCCCTGGTGAGGTCTCTTTGAAACATAAAAATTGGATACAGTAGCAAAATGATGCTTCTGTGCCCTCTGAGCTCTGGGTTCTCATTTTAGGTCTCATCAGTGCTGAAAACAACACTGTTCTACCTAAAAGGTATTCCTGCCTAGGTCCAGTGTTTCCAGTAAGGAAAATTTGTACGCCAGGAGCAGGTCTTTGTGTACTGATTTTCTCCTCTTAAAAGGACACTGCTGGTGATCATACAGAAAAACTGATGTTGTACTCGTGAATAGCTGCGTTTCTCCTACTTCTCCTTTCTCAGGTGTCTGCTGAGAGAACGTGATGTGGTGCGACCAAATTCACCAATGACAGAGCGACTTATCAGGAAGGCAGCAGCCATCCATTCCATGGCATAAGGCTTTCCTCCATGCTTCAGGTGAAAGAGCAATGAGCTCGCCACAAAGCCTGGGTGCAGGGAGGGCAGGGCTGCTGTGCTGGAATTTGAGGAGGTTCCCAGGGATCAGAGATCGGACAACAGTTTCCTTAAAAAAAAGGGCACAGTAGTTGTGTGTCAGGAGGTTGTATCTTAGATGATTCCATAAAGAAGGAAGAAAACCTGCTGATAATGCACAGGTTTCTGAAGCATCCCAAGGGCACCACTTGTCTGGCATATTTTCCTGAACATTCCCTCTGACCCTGATTATATACAGTGCAGTAACAGTGCCTGGATTTCAGTTGTTCTTTGGCCCAATTTGTTACTTGGCTAACATGTTAAGTAACTAATGGCTGCTCAGGTAATTCAAAGAGAGCTTTAAAACAAAGCCAAGAGGAAGGTATGGGGTAGAGCCAATACAGGCTTGAAATGAATTGCATGTTAAGCTTCCAGTCCATTCAGGCATGAGTCAGACTCAGGCATTATGGATCTGTCTGCATTCAGGATCTCTTTTCAGGTGCATATTTTTAAACTCCCTCTCATAAAATGTTAATTTTTTTCCTCTCAATATAGCACGGGAGAGCTTTCTGAAATTTTTATGTGAATGAAAACAGGCAAGAGGGATGATAGTGACTATTCTAACATTGGGTACTCCCTTACCTTAGCATTTCTAAGTCTTTCAGAAAAAAAGGAAAAGCCTGGATTTCAGCTAAAACAGTACTACCTCTGAAGGGTACTTTGGACTGCAGCCTTTGTGCTTACCTGAGCTTTTGGAAAGTCAGGCCTTACTGTCATCTCACTACAAGTCCCTGCATGTTCCAAGTAGTGTTAAAAACCAGTGTGAAAGCACACACTTTAGAGAGGTCTCTCTAAGCAGGTGAAGACTGGGAGCTTCTGCCATAGAAAGAGAGCAAAGCTCTGTCCCAGCACATACGATGTGATGAGCTTTGGCACTGCAAATGAGGCACGATATGAGCCTCTATGAAGTTCTGGTGCTTCTGGATTCCTGCAGCGTACCAGAGTTAACAGATTGCCTTGCAGTAGTATTGCAGAAATCTGTAATGATGGGAAAGGTGGTATTTTGGACCAAAACTGAACCAATGCCTCTTCTTCTTCCTGAATAGAAATGCCACACTCTTCAGCTGCCC
Organism: Acropternis orthonyx; assembly: GCA_035583155.1. Classification (NCBI taxonomy): domain Eukaryota; kingdom Metazoa; phylum Chordata; class Aves; order Passeriformes; family Rhinocryptidae; genus Acropternis; species Acropternis orthonyx. The sequence goes on along the minus strand of JAWWEU010000040.1, from coordinate 65,749,066 downwards.
AAGCTCTGGCTTTGCTACCACATCTGCAAGCTCTGGTGGCCACAGATGTTTTCCCCTCCTTCCTGTCCAGCTCAGGATCTTCCCTGTGTCCCACAGCAGCCTTGTCCTACACAGTTTCCTTCCATAGCTGTCTGTGTGCTGCCCCTGGAGTTCCTGCAGAGAGGAACAAGAAGTGGAAGTGCCTTGCTGCCATCCTCCCCCCAGCCCTCCCTTGAGGCAGAAATTGCTTATTTTTAAAGCAGTGGTAATTCGTGAAACCAGGTAAGCGGTTACATCCTTGCCTGCAGTCTTATGACTACACTTCTTCAACCTCATCACTGCTTTCTCTGTCCAGCCATGGCTGGGGCTGACTCACTCTGGACTAAAGTTACACTGGATCTTTATTTTTAATCAGTGCATTTCAAGCAATGACTTTAGACAGAAACCTTTTTACTCAAGGAGTATAACAAATCTTATTAAGGAACAAAAGCCTGAGAAATCTTGCTGTCTTTGCAGGCTATAGTGTTTGCAATCTATTGCTACACAAGTGTAAGAATGACAGTTGAAATACTTTTGATATAATGTGATTGAGAATGTTGTCTACTTTATATCAATAAATTCAAAGTTGGATTTAAATGAGCAAGGAAGTACGTGACTACTTTGCATGTGTGAAGCTTTCAAATGCGTTATTCAGCTTAATTTCATAAACCTGTAACTGTGCATTTGCTTTGCTTCCATCACTGGGACTAGAAGCTTTTTCATTCAAGTAGTATTAAAACTTTTGCCCATAAATGAGAACTTCTGGTTTTCTGCCAACCCCTTACTTTTATCTTAAATACTCAAACCATTCTGTCTTGATTCACTATGCTCTGCTGAGTAGCTGGAAAATAATTAACAAGCAGGTAGCTCAGTGGGGAGAATAGGAAAGAAGGAACTGGACCAAGGACATGCTGGCTCCTAAAGGCTTGCCTCTTTGTACCTAAGCAGCCAATACAAACTTTATATAAATATCTAATACTTGCCAGAGAGATACCTGCCACCACACAGGCTTGCAGGACACAACACTTGGCAGCAGTGGAGGGGCTTGTTCTGAGGCCTCAAGTTTTGGTCCTGGAAAATGGCACTGCATTTGTCCCACCTGCAGCTGCCTTGTCATTGAGCTGTCACATGGAAGCTACTTCAGACAAAAGCAGGGCCAGCAAGGGCGGTGGCAACAGGTAGTGCTAGGACTGCCGGAAATAAACCACATATGGTTTCTTGTCAGTCACTAGGAAGGAAAAGAAACTATTTCAAAAATATTCTGTTTGTTATCAGGAAAACACAGGTTGATTGGGTCTCACTTTGAAGCCAACTTGTTGCAGCAACAGCTGGAACCATAACTCATCCCAGTGGCTCCACAGGTGCCCCCTGTGGCCTTGTGCTTTGCTCTCCTACACAGGCCTGGTCCTGGGCTCTCAGGGCAAAGGGTCACAGCCGGCCTATGGCAAGCATGGCATCTCTTTGGAGTCAGATAGGAGGAGGCTGAAGCGCCAGTAGGTGGGAGAATCATTATTTTTTTATGCTCCATCCTCCTGCATTCAGAGCATGTATTTTCCAGCTTGCCTCCCTCTTCAGCTCAGCTACGCTGAGTGCAGTTCTTGTCTTCCTTCCCCAGAGAAGCTCTCATCTCCAATGCACCCTCTCCCCAATGAAAAAGTCAAAGTCCTATGCACCAGAGAGCTGCACCTCTGGCAGCAGGGCAGTTTTGACAATGCAAACAGCACTGCAATTCCTATTTATTCCCTTGTTCTTCCTCTACATGTTGTGATTTGAACTGATTTTAAGGTGTCAGCATCTCACTGACACCCTCCATACACTGGCCTGCAGTGTGGAGAGCATTGTGTTTTAGAGGTGCCTTGTTCAGAATCTTTAAAAGTTACTCATCTAGATCTTTAAAAACTGCCCCCTTAGAAGGAGTCAGTATCTCATTACTTCGAGATATTAAACCTGCAGTTACTTCACTTAATTCTTTCCCCTTTTTTTAGGACTTTAGCAACTGCTCAGAGCAGCTGTTCAATGACGTGAAATCCAACCAAACTACCCTACCACTTTAATATTAAATGTATCTTAGTTAGGCAGTTAATTTACAGAAGTATTCTCCCTGAATCAAGACTGTTGTCTCCTTTGTACTTAGTTAAGCATCTGCACTACAATGCCAACCCACATCTGTGCAGTTCTGGTTTAGGCATGTGGAACAAAGACACAGAGCGCAGGCAGTGGCTGGTTCTCTGCTGTGTTCACATATAGAGACAAACTGCACACTAACAAGCAAAAAGTGACTGAAAAGATGTTTTATTTGCAAATATAAGCAAATTCAGTGATTCAGGAACTCTACAGGCAAACAAGAGTGTGAGATCTAAAAAGTGGCAAAATCTTCCCCTTTTAATGCATTACCGACGCATCATAGTTCTAAGACAGTCATTTTAATAAGATTTGCTGAGTTTTATCTTTTTCCATCTCTTGGGAACTTGCAATCTTTGAGTCATTGACGTTCATACCGCAGATGCAAAAAAACTGGGAGGCTGTTGGTGTTACTGTAAACCTTATCTGAAAGTAAAAATTACTGCTCCTCTGTCCTCACCAACAGTTTCCCTCTTAAAAGCTAGACTGCCTGAATAAGACATCTTTGTACAGAGGGTCTTCAGTTTCATCAACTTAGAGACTCCTTATTAAAATCAAGCAGAAACTCTGTGCAAGTTTCTGGTGGGGTGTTTTGGGAACAATCAAAAGCATGTAACTGTAAAAAAGGGCTCAGCCACTGTTGTTAGGGTAGCACACTGCTGACAAAGCGAGTTTATCCCAAGCAGAGCCAGGGAAGCAGTATTTGGGATCACCCACAGCGACCTCAAAACACAGAGGAACAGGAACCTCACCTGTCAGCGCGTTGCCCAATGCAACTTGGGCAACAAAACATGTGGACAGTGTCTTAGGACAGCAGTTCTACCACTGGCCTCGAGTGAACATAACTGGTGTCTTCCAGTCATGTTCTATGTCTGGAAAAATGAAAATTAACGCACACAAATAGGAGAGAAAATCTCAGTGCTTCTTAAGAAGTTTCTCCTCTCCTATCGCATTTGTAAAGCAAATGTTCACGCTGAGAAACTACGTGGCCACAGCCACTGCAAAGCCCAGCTCGTTGTGACACAGCCTTCATACGCTTACAGCCTTTAGCTGCAGCCAAACCCCCAAACAGTGTCTGCTTGCTCACAGGTTGTGGCTTCCACAGGTTCAGTTGAGGTCTGTTTTTTGTATAGTTACGGCAAGTTACTGCAGATCTCCACAAAGAATTCGATCCAACAACTTTCTGATCCATCTGCCATTGTACAGATGAAAATTTTCTGCTTGAGAATTACCGACATGGATTTTAAAATAGGCTTTGTCTTTTTTTACTATTTTAACTTGAAATGTATCAACATTAAGAAGCAATGCTTTGAAAATGAACTTGTCAGTCTTATCTATGCTGAGCTGTTCAGAATAATGATAGAGAGAATAAAGAACAGACGAATTCTCCTCTGAAAAGAATCTCCAAAAAGAATGTACTAAAAACCTGAAAGCTTCCTTAAAAACTACTGTACTGTTAATTTTTCTTCTGTTTGCAAAGAGAAATCCTCTCTATTTTTAAGACAATACCTTTACAATTATTTGCCCACGGAAGTCATAACATTCAATTTCCCATCCCGCAATTCTGATTTTCCTGCTATGGTTATGCAAATGTCTATGCTTCGTTTAAGAGAGGAAGAAGAGAAGACAAGGCAGTTAGTCTCAAGTGTAACATCTCTTTTGCCAGCCCTCCTCAATGCAAAGAACTGTATTAAAAAGAAAGAAGTCACCAGGTATGAGAAAACCTGCAATACGGAAAACAAGATGAGGGATACAAACTGCCATGATCCCTCTAAGATATAACACATTTTTTTTCATCCTCTTTATACTCTATTATATACTCTGGATAAATCTGGTGTTTTTCAAAGACAACAAAAACAGAAGGATTTAACTCATCATCCACACAGCTGTCATAAAACGAAAGCCCACCCACAGACTTTTTTGGAGGGCGAACATAGGCTGCATTCCCTTTAATATAGTCTCCAACCAAAACACGAGCCACGAACATCAAGTTTCCTTTCTCTGCAGCCTCACAGTATGCATGGGAATAGGAAGCATCTCTAGCAAAGTAACTTCCTAGAAAACAAGATGAAAACGTGGTTGTAAGGAGTATCTACACAGTGACAGCAAAAACTGAGCATCCACTTGGTTTTCAACAGGTATCTGACCCAGCTTACAGGACTCCTCTTACTCTGTTTACATAATATAAGTGAAATCTTCGTAAGACAAAGGATTTCACCATATAATTTCCATTCAGAATTTGTTACTTCAGGAGTAATTTTTTTAAAAGCAAGACACCTAGGCACACTACATGTATGTCTGTTATGATGAAAGGGACAGACAAGAAAACATGAGGACTTTCTCTGATCATACTGAAGGAATGGACACCCTTCTTGCTCCCTGTCATAAAGACTAATTTCAAGTTCAAATTATGACCTCAAGCATCAGAAGATCCCACCTACAGCAGACCTCTACCTCATTTCTCTTAACATTTTGTGAGAAGACTTGCCCCCACACAAAGCAAACCCCCGCCCCTTTTCAGAAGGAAGAAAGATCATAATACCAATTCCCACCCCTTTTTTTTTCCACCTTCTATAGTTAAAGACTTCAGGACTTTGATTGCTCAGCTATCAGGGGAGTCTGAGTAGACATCTAACACACAAAGTCACTTTCTACATACCCATTCCATAGTTAGTTCCATTCCTTCCACAAATTCTCCAGTCAAAGTTCCGAGTGCAGATGGCTTCCATGAAGGAGGTGTTGGTTCCATGGAACAGGAGTTTTTCCTGCACTTCCTTTCCTCCATTTTCCCTTTTCATCTTCTCCTTTTGCCTGATAAAAATGCAGAGGAGAAGAATGTGAGCCATGGAAGAAAAGGGAGAATGAGGTTTTTTAGAAAAATCAAGCAACTGTGTAATATCCTTGTAAATGTCACCTGGATGGGATTTCCAGCCTGCTTTCTCCTCTCAGCTTGGAAAATAAGGCAGACCAGCAGCATGATGAACAAGTACAAGATAAGCACTGTACTGATACCACTACTCAGCAATTCTAGACAATTCTGACTTTACTCAGGGGATTTAAGCAAGCATTGACACAGTCCCCACTGTACCAACCTTTTGCTCCTCCGTAGGGTCCTACTGATTTCTGCTTTAAGGTCTCTTGTCCCTTCCCACCCTGCCTCTCAGTGGAGCAGAGGCAGCACTAACCATGTGCTACAGGCAGCTTGTTCTTTATGTCACACACCCTGAGTTGTCCCTGGGTGAGAACTGTGCTGCTGAGGAGATGGGGCCAAGAGAGAAACGGAGCCTGCTTTCACCGCTGCAGACCTCACTGATTTAGGCCAGAGTCAGACTAAGCTGTGAACAAGGTCAAAAGAGGAATAACAACAAAAGGCTCAACTCATATTTCCCATCACTATTCCACAGCATCCAGACAATCCCTCAGGTTTTCAGAAGCTGTTGAAGTGGACAAGACAGTAATATTCTTCAGAAAGTGATCAGATGCAAAGCAAGCAGGGCCCAGGGGAGGGAGAGTCCTTCCAACTTGTAAATTAAGAAATGAAAAGTTAAGACCAGTGGACTGAAACTTGTTTACTGAGAACTTACTGGGTGGGGAGGCCCTGGCACAGGCTGCCCAGAGAAGCTGGAGCTGCCCCATCCCTGGAAGTGTTGGACAGGGCTTGGAGCAACCTGGGCTAGTGGAAGGTGTATCTGCCTGTGGCAGGGGGTGGAACTGGATAAGCTTTAAGGTGCCTTCCAATCCAAACTACTCTATGACCCTATGGACTTGGCAGTGTTAAATTCGCCCTGCTTAACTGTCTCATTGGAGGAGGATAAAAAGTATGCACTATTACGTGTTTTGAAGTCTCCTGTGTTTTGCTAGATGAAAAGGATTTATGCAATCATTAGCTGATAACTTCCTAGGATCAGTCACTTCACAGGTGAGCGCACTTATTTGAGCAGTATTTTTCTACTCCATTACCATTCCATACAGTCCTTGAATAGTTACTCTTGTTTTAAACTAGATAACAGTGCTATGCAACAGCTTAATCTACCAAATTAACTTGAACATGGTTGAGTTCCAGCTCAAATCTGTTGGGAGCTAGCTTGGCCTCAGTACCTACAGTTCAGTATCACTGATGCAAATGTTGAAAACCAGAAAGGAAGGCGCTGTAGAACTCAGAGATCATTAAATTAAAACACAAGGATTCTTTCTCGGTGAATACTGACTTCATTCAGCAAAAGTACCTTAAATAAATCTGACTGGAACACAAAGACCCAAGCAGCCTTTGCATTTTTTAGCAAACAGACAGAGCACATATGCAGCAGTCAGTTACTGCTCAATCCCTGAGACAATCACCACTCCACATCCTTGTGAGTATCCTCATCCCAGTTTTGTGTCATGCATATCTTTCTATCCATGCTCCTCTCCCCATTTTCCAAGGAATCATACAAAAAGAAACTCCCCACAGGAGCATGGCATTCTCTGGAAGGCCTCAGACACTAGTTTCACTCCTGAAACTGCTCCTAAGAAGGAAATAATTGGTCATGTTTAAGCACAGGTGATAACCTCCTTTCTTTCCTAGAAAGTAGATACAGGACACCCTGTTCCCGGAGACTCCGTCCCCATAACGATGAGGAAACAAATACGAACCACTGAAACACCTTCCAGAGGGATGGATTCTGAATCCTCTGTATTTTAAGGATGCTGTAGGTTTTCATAGTCTGATGGAACATCTGCTTGATTTTGTTGTATTCAGAGGTCATGCTACTGATCACCACTGCCTATGAAATACAAACCAAGCATAAGAAGACATGAGGCTTCAGTTGGCTCATAACATGTAGAAGTCTAATTGCAGCAGGTACACTTACAAACTACACTTATGCTTTAATGCTTTAGATAGTGACTATATGAATATTTAAGTAAATCAGTATGTCACTCCTGCTTTGCAAGGACACCTCACCTCTCTTCAGTAAGGATGCTGAAAGCATCAGTTACAGGTTTATCATCTCCAAGAGCTGACATTTGCAACTTTAAATCTCAATGAAACAGAAATCACAAAAAGAAAACTCGACTGATTATTCCAGATTGTGTCAGTTTTATATCTAAAGCTGATTAAGAACAATAGGTGTTAGATAACAGTATCATTTGTAACCAGACATTTATGGGAGCTTCAGCTCAGAAAGCACATTACATCCTCATATCATTGCATTGCCTTAACTTTTCAAAGTTAGAACTTGGAAAACTGCACTTAAATATAGACTTTAAAAAAAAAAAAAAAGCTACATTTCTAAACAAATTTGACCCTAAATACTTGCTTAAGCAAATAGATCTCCTTTCCCAAAGGAAACTAAGTTTATTTAATCATTATCCTTTTATTTATCCATACTTTTCATGTTTAAAAAAATCCATCAATAAATGCACATTTTTCCCAAAGCAAAGTTAATGCAAAACAAAATTAAAATATTATTTGAGCTCTTCTGCTTGCTTATGCATAAATGTTCCATTTTTTCTCCAAAGTAACCCATGTCTTTAATCTTCTGATGTCACCTGATAATACTTTCCACTTTACCACAGCCTAAGCCAAGTGGGGGACTCAAGATGATGTAAAGTGAAATGCCCAACATCCCATGTTCTAAAGTGTTTTGAGCAGGAAAGCTGTGGCCATCCTAGAGGGTAACAGGAAACCAACATCTTAACCTACCAGCCAAAACCTCCACATTTTGGAAGGCTGAGTTTGCAGAGAAGATAAAATAGGACTTGAATTTCACAGCTGTGTAAAGAAGTGTTTTTGTGGACACCATGCCCAGCTTGTGCACTAAATACTCACTAATGAAAAGACCAGTCACAGGGAAGTCTTCTATAGATTAAGAATAAAGTCAACTGCACAAGAAAGAACCATTTCTTTCAATTTATTTAAAAGCCTTAACAAGGCTGAATAAAATTTCCTGTGTCTCAATATAGGAGTGTTTTCCAAAGCTGCTTTACAGCACACATAAAACAATCAGGATGAGCAAATACTGGTTACCCGCACATGCTGTGGCACTGCAGCTCAAGCTGCTCACCATGACCTATAGGATGAAAATTATGTCACTAAATTTCAGTACTACAATTTTATTTAGAATCGCAGAGTAGTTTGGCTTGGAAGGAGCCTTAAAGCTCATCCATGGGCAGGGACACCTTCCACTATCCCGGTTGCTCCAAGCCCCATTCAACCTGGCCTTGGACACTCCAGGGATGGGGCAGCTACAGCTTCTCCGCCAGACCTGTGCCAGGGCCTGCTCACCCTCACAGCCAGGCATTCCTTCCCAATACCTAAGCTAAACTTACTCTCTTTCAGTGTGAAGCCATTCCCCTTGTCCTGTCACTCCAAGCCCTTGTAAATAGTCTCTCCATCTTTCTTGAGGGCTCCTTCAGGTACTGGAAGGCCACAATTAAGTCACCCTGATGCTTCTCTTCTCCAGGCCAAACAATCCCAGGTCTCAGCCTTTCCTCATAGTTGAGCTGCATTTTGGAAGGGAGTGGCAAACCACTAGCGATTAAGACAAGGTCAGGTGCACATCACAAATGTGGTGGAGCCTTTCACACCAGGGACCAGCTGTGTATCTCCATTTCTTGGCATCCATGTATTCAGAAGAAAACCAGGAGACCATGGGCACTGTAATGAGTAAACTCAGGATATACGAAGGAATGTTCCAGGGCCCGTTACAAGCCCATATCTCTGCTGTAGAGTGGAGGAACAGCGGGTGCCAATCGCCACCTCGACAGTGCACCGTCGGCAGTACCGGACAAACCGTGATGCCGTGATTCCCATCCATAAGATGATTCGTGAACTGGAGAGCCAAGGGGTGGTCAGCAAAACCCACTCACCCTTCAACAGCCCCATCTGGCCTGT
>JAWWEU010000040.1:65704819-65739242 GCA_035583155.1 Acropternis orthonyx | reverse complement strand
GCTGGGTTACACACTTGTTTTTGTGGGTTAAATGGACCTTTTCCTCTGTACCCTTGTACTTATTGTGATCTTTTTTTACTAAACTGTAATTTTGACTTATAATCTGCTTGTGAGTTAGATTCATTCCTCCTGCTGGTTTACCTGTGTCCTTGGCACAACTGCCAAGGACAAACCCAAGCAACACATGACCACAGCACTGGGCATGCTCCCACTCATGACAAATTTGGAAGAAACCAACTCCTGTAGCTGGTATGTAAATATAAGTCAGTTCTCTTACTCCATAAATAGTGGACAGCCCAGGGTCTGTGGACCTCTCCTACATGGCAGTGAGCTGCACGCCAGGATCTCCCCTGGAGCAGGGCCATCTCTCGGGGCTACTCCTCGAGGCTGAGAGATTCCCTGCCATATGAGATTCTTGGTCAGAATGAATGTAAGATTAATAGCATGCAAAACTTTGAAATCTTGGCCAAGTGATAGACAGGATTGATTGGGCACTTATAATCCTTCACATAAAAACCCTTGGCCAAGTCTGGGAGTAAGTCTGGATCCAGCTACACTGAAACTTCCCAGAGAAAGGAATTTACAAAAGCAATGGGGTTCTTCCGGAAAGCCGTGATTTAATGGGAGGGTCTCCTGAAGAGGAGAGGTTTTATCTGACCCTGTCCTCTATGCAATAAATAATCAAGTGTACTTTGCCATCAAATCTTGTTAAATCAGTCACCTTTACTATAAAACTTTGTTAATTGCAGTTTGATGTCAACATAGTGCTGCTTCTCTCTTAGAAGTGAAGTGTGCCACTCCATTCATGACACCGGCACACAAGGCCAGACTCTGGTGTTCCTTAGGCCCCAAGATATCTGTGCCAATACAATTTGGTCAGCATCACGTAAGATTGTGTGACACAGTCAACAAGAAAAACCTCTTGCTCTTCTGTTCCTTAAGCAGGGTCAAAACCACTACACGAAAGGAAAAGTGTAACACAAAAAAGCCTTTTTTCTAGTCTCCTGTAGTACTTCCACAAACTGTGCTGCTTTTCCAGAAGGACTGCTGGATGTAGTAATCTGAAAAACATCCACATTTCGGTCCTGGTAAACCAAATAGGAACATAAACTTTGGGCTGACAGTGGGTGGATTTGTTTTGTTGAAGAGATCACTTCAAATGTTCTTTTATTTTATTGCTGTAGCTCGTTATTTCTGCCATTCCTGGAGGTTAAGGTCTGTGCTCAGATCTGTGATGTATGTGACAGTACTGGAGGATATAGAGATTTCCTCTCCTAGATCTTCAATCCAAACGCTATCTATAAACAGGAATGACAGTATTATTGGATGGCTTACAATGGCCTGCAGGGTTTGGTCTCAGTCCAGCTTCTAGTGAAGAAATACATGCTTCATAAAAGCCCTTTGCTTAACTGGTCCACTGAGTAAACAAAGTAAGCCAATTTTTAACAGTGAATCTTTTTGTCTCCAAGTTGGTGAGCTTTGGCTTCACATGTAGATAAATGCCTAAAATACAGATGAAATTCAAGGGAGTTTGGCACCTTCTTCAGGACTTCATGGGAGATCACTGACATCTTTAGCACACCCACACAAGAAATTACACCTGTCCCTTTTTAGCATCTACACAGTTACAATTGATTCAGTTAAGCTTTGAATCGTGCCTTCTATCAGAATTGCAAGAGGGGAAAGAAAGAAGATACCTTGTATCCCATGTCAGGCAGTGCAGATTGATCCCAGTGGCTAGGACAGGCTTGATTTGGAATAGATGAATCCCTCTGGCTGTTTGCAAACAGACAGAAAATGAAGTATTAGTAATTCTTCTAGCACTGCTCTGAACATTCAAATTTGCAGCATTCCCTTTGGCCAATTCCTGCATTTAAAAATTAAGATAAACCATAAAAAAAACTGAGAAACAACCACAGACTGTGAGCTGGGCTTTGCATGCTGCCACTCAGCCATCACAGGCCTCTTGCACTTGCTTTTCTAAGTAACAACTGTGTAGGTAATACGTGGAGTAACATGTACCCCAGACACCAGGTGAGGCACCAAGCCAGCAGTTTGTGATACAGCCTCTGTTCAGTGCCAGCGGTGTGCTTTCTCCCAGTAGCAGCTGTGTTCTTTGCACAGTTACTGTCAGCACCAGCAGCCTTATAATCACTTCTGAAATATGAAAAAGCAACAACCTAAAGAGCATAATTTACCCTTTCTTTATCTTCTGCACATCTTCAGAAGACACAAATTTTGGTCGCCTGCAGACCCGTCTTCGAGTTTTAAAAGCAATGTTTGTCTGGGTCATTTCTTGAGGAGAAAAAGAGCAGGAAAAAAAGTCATGAATAAGTCTACATGATGGGGTCATTAATTAAGGACAGTCATTCTTTAATGGAAAGTGCATATTCATTACCAATTCTGCCTGCTGAAGAATAGTTGCACAAAGCCTATATAAGCTTCTTGTCCTTCCTGTAACTGTAATTGAACCTGTGCCTATCTTGCTTGCACTCTCAAGCCGCTCATGCTCTTTAAATGTTGCTCTAGCAGGACAAAGACACTCGATCTGTACTTTTTACCATCCACAGAGTTAACTCACTTTACTTAACGTTTACTATGACTTTATGTGAAGACTACAAATCTTTTTATTTCTGGTCAGATGTGAGTCTGGAGAACGTCAAGGAATAAGGGGGGAGGATTACTTTTGCAAGGAATTTCCTTTGGGCTGTCACTATCTCACTTCCCCTTCCAATAAGTGAAACTGATAATGTCAAGAAAGGAAGTCATACCTTTTAAAAGCTGGGAGAGTTTGCAAGTTAGGTCTTTGTAAAGCACTGCGGAGTTGAACATGAGAACTTTAAAATGAGTACCTTTAAAATTGAGGTTGTAACGATGCTGGCCAGCTTGGAAAGATATGGTGGCATCTGGATCTGCTTGATACAAATTCTCAATAACAGTAGAAGATGGTGAGTCCACACTGTCCCCTTCTCCCTTTGTGAGGAGAAGAGAAAAAAAAAAAAGAGAGAGAAGGAAGAGTATCACAGTCAGGACTAAACCCTGGATAACTCACTTGGGTAGGGGGAAAGAAGAGGCAAAGAGTAGGATGAAGAGGATCTACTCAGGACTATGGTGGCCTGAAGCATAAGTACAGAATATTCATAACTTACACACAAATGCATAACTAGTAATGACACACACATGTGTATCCTGTAAGACGCTGTGTTGGTTTGGGCTGGGATACAGTTAAAATTCTTCCCAGTAGCTGGTACAGGCTGTGCTTTGGGTTTGTGCTGAAACAGTGCTGATAGCACAGGGATGTTTTAGCTCTTGCTGAGCGGGGCTTGCACAGAGCCAAGGCCTTTTCTGCTCCTCAGCCACCCCACCAGTGAGGGGCTGGGGGCACAAGGAGCTGGGAGGGGACACAGCCAGGACAGCTGATCCCAGCTGGCCACAGGGACAGCCCAGGCCACGTGGGGTCATGCTCAGCATATAGAGCTGGAGGAGAAGGAGGAAGGGGGGATGTTGGAAGTGATGGTGCTTTTAATCTTCCCAAGTCACCATGACCATGATGGAGCCCGGCTTTCCTAGGATGGCTGAGCACCTGCCTGCCCATGGGAAGTGGGGAATCAATCTCTTGTTTGGCTTTGCTTGTGCACGTGGCTTTTGCTTTATCTATTAATCTTTCTCTCATCCCACCAGTTTTCTCACTTTTACCCTTCTGATTCCCTCCCCCGTCCCGTGGCAAGGGAGGGAGAGGCTGTGAGGGGTTGAGCTGCCATCTGGGTGTGATGGGTGCGCTTGACTCCTTACCAAAGTAGTGTTAGTTTCAATCAGGCTCCAAAGGAAGTAATGGCCTATGCCATGACCTTTTCTAGTTCCAACCTGTTCTCCGAAAACCCACAGAAAGGAACAGGGTGACATGGTGAGCATTGATGCATATAAGCTTGGACATGAACACTGATCATGTGATCTTGGTTCTTCCAAGACTAATTTGTCAAGGAGTAAAGAAAGGTGTGGGTTTAAGGAGTCTCATGCTTGTCTTTTACTTTTCATGTAATTTAACAATGAGCCAACCACTTTATTCCACAAATAGGATAGCCTGAGGGAGCTGGTTTTGAGCTCTCTGTGCTAAGGAGTGGGCTGCACAGCAGTGATCTCTCCTGGAGCTGAGATGCCTTCTCAAGCTTACTCGTTTAGGCTGAGACCCCTTAGCAACTCCACTATATCCAAGATCTTCCCCTGTATACTTTTCCAAGTCCCTGGATCACCTTTGTGTTCTACCATTTGCACAGCTACACTGTAAAGCATGTGAGGAAAACTCATCTGCCTTGGAGGAAGGTGAGATTCCTGATTTTTTTTTCCTGCATTTTTCAGTTAGATTACTTTCTCATCAGAGGACTTGGCCATCCAAGGAAAAAGACTGCATTTGATTTAAGAAAGCAAAGCAACACTTGCATGTCCAGGGAAGCAGGCCAATGCTTTGAAGTGAGGCAAGTACTTCTCACATATTTTAAGGACAGTGTATACATGTTCAATTTATGTAGAAGCCATGGATAACTCCAAAAAGGGGTTCCCTTCTCTCCAGTCTGTCAGTATTTTATCACATCTGTTATGAACATCTGTAGCTTTGCTGCCTTACCTGACACTATAAAATTCAAGCACAAGGATTCACTTAATTAATCCTGCTGAGCAAAGGGAAGTATGGGGAGACGCTCCACATGTTCCTGTAGAAGTGACTCAAAGCATAGGTTATGAACTCACCTGTTCTCCATATTCAATCCACTGGCCTTGGTTATTCTTCCAATACCAAATCCACTGTGTGGTCAGTAGGAATGTGGGTTTTGTGACTGATGATGGTGTAGAGAGGCGTCGAATCAAAGAAGAACGGCAGGTCATTGTCTGGAAATTTATGTTTTTATCCGCTATGCTGTAAGGACAAATTCAGGGTTATTACAGTTAACAGTATATATTTTATCCTCTAATCCCCTGTTTAGGTTTGTGCAATTTTCTTTAATATAATGTGACTGAACTTAATTAGGCCTGAAATAAGAGTATTTTCTACAGCACGTGGCAGCTCTGAAAAACATTTACAAGCTTCATAAGCAAACTGCGGCCTGTAAGACATCAAATGCCATCTCAGTCCCTGGCCATATGTGGCACTGCCAGCTTTACAGATGGCACAGGGCTACAACTACAGTGTGGCAAAAGGTCCTCTGCAATACATAAAGCATGGTTACAGTCTTTCTAGTAAAAACCAGAATTTGGTAAGCATATGATGATTGAATTTGGCAGCAAACACCTGCAGCTTATCAACTTTGTTCTTTTTCTATGGTTACAAAGGACGCAATCACAGCCATCACAACTGTGACTTCTGCAAATTGTATTTACCACTGGAGCTACCTGGGCTCTTACTCCTGTGAGGCTTGAAAAGTTAACTCCCAGGCAGGAAGACTTTGAAAGCAGCCCCCTCTTGGGAATCTTGCTTGGGATCTGTACCATCCAGCAAGTTGCAGATCAAAATCATCTGTTGCCTTAAGAGGCATGGGCCAAAATTACTATACCATTTTATGAAGCCAGACTTGGTGCCCCCTATGAATTCAGGTGGCATACAGTGGGTCTCTTCAGAAAGGAATAAAATAGAAAGAAAAGCAAAAACAAAAAGAAAGAAAAAAAAAAGGATGGGCTGCTTATACAAAGGCACTTGACAGACATTTTTATATTATTATTATTACAAATAGTAGCTGTAGTAGGAAAATAATAGCCATAGAAAAGGCCCAACTTCATTACTGTAAATAAATTATGATTTGATACATGAAATGCTAATATTCTAAACACTGTATTCACTCCCTTTTTACCCTGCACAGAGCTTTAAATATAAGATATAGTTTTGTTATTTTTAGAAGACATAAATGGGGTGATGCTGTCAAGCAATCACTTTTACTTTGCCTTTTAAAAGGAAAAATTCTCATTTGTACATCCTCCCAGATTCTGAGAGGTCAGTAGCCAGAAGTATGGAAGTCGGACATCCTTAAGAAGAAAATGGAAGTTTTTTCACAGAAGTTCAATCACAATACTCCAAGAAAAGAGTCCAGCATCACTATACCTGCTGGTTTTTGGGTCACAATAGGCCTTTTCAATTTCTTCCATCATGGAAAGGTCATTCCAGGTGATCCCATCATATACCTCCCATTTATATGGCAAATGGTAATGAACAGATTTGCATTTATCTGCAATGAGATCAGACACAGTCAAGAGCTCTGCAATCATAACACAGAAAGCAAAACACAAAAAAGAACCAGCAGACTTTACACCCTGAGGCTTTCTCTCCTGGGCTTTGGTAATGTGCAATGAAGACAGAGTGCTGAAAACAGAAGAGGGGTGTGTTTCTCCAGTGAGTGAGTGAGAAGGCACAGTTGCCACTCATACTCCCTATGCCCCCACCAGCCCAAGCCACTGAGAGGAAGTGCCTCTGCAGTCACTGTTCTCCAGTGATTACATGAATTTTTATAAAGCTTACCCTTATGTTTGCAGTACTTCCAGACATAGAACACACAGATCTCATCACAGGTATCTTCTTTGTTGTCCTTTGAAGCTTCAGCAGAGGAATAATCCTTTTTATCTACAGGAAAGAATACATCAGTCCTTATTTGCTCTAAGAGAAAGACACTGCATTTGGTACTTCATCCCAGAAATAACAAGGATTTGACTGCAGTCAAGCACATTCAGGATCTGACTATCCCCCATACAGCCTACCACACGAGTAGGGGCTTTGTGACTGACCAATAAACCCTGACACTGGAAGAAGTCTCAGTAAAGAAGTGCAATGGCAATGCCAGGAAGAGTAACACAAGGATGTGACTGACCATGGTTCTTGCAAAGAAGCCAACTTTGTCTCCACAAAGGGGACTAGAGGGTGGATAAATGGCAGTGTCAGCTGAGCGGAACAACAGGGGTTACAAATGTTTCACCCTGAGTTAGCCAGACCAACATGGTCTGCCACACAGGTATTAAACCTAAACAACCAACAAGGGAATTTTGAAAACAGCAACGGGCTTGAGCTGGCTTCAACCCTTCCCAGAGTCTGGGGACACCCAGTGTGACAATGAACATCTTACACAGACCTGTAACGGGAGTGACATTAGCATTGTGATTGAACTGTGCATTGCAACTGCTATGTTTTGGTAAGTAAACATTTGTATTTTGTTTTTTGTTTCCAGTGGAAACTCTACTACATCCAAAATGTCACTGTTCTGGACTTGGCTAGAATAAGATGTAATTTTCTTCAAAGCAGCTCATATGATGCTGTGTTTTAGATTTTTGACCAAAACAATGCTGATAACACCCTAGCCTGAACAGTGATACACAGCATCAAGGCCACCTCCGTTTCTCACCCTGCCCCCAAAGTGAACAGGCTCAGGGGTGCACAGTAGGTTGGGGTGGGACACAACTGGGCAGAGAACCCGAACTCACCAAATATTCCATACCATGTAGCATAATGCTCAGCAATAAAAGGGAAAAGAGGGATTTGCAGGAGGGTTACCTATCTTTTGCTCGGGAACTGGCTAGGTATCAGCCTATGTGTGGGAGGTGGTGCGTGACTGACTTTGCATCACTGCTTTTGCTTTTTCTTCTTCCATTTATCCTTGGGGGTTTTTTTCCTCTCCCCCATCTTGACCCTTAAGCTTTCTTGGTTTTATTCTTTCTTTTCTCTTCTCCATCCCACTGTGGGTCGAGGGGAAGCGAGTGAGTGGCTGTGTGATGCTGACTGAGACTCATCCACAATACCTGTGTGTAACATCAACTGTCTTCAGGTAAGCTCAAGACTGGAGGGTTAGAAACAGTCCATACCTTCATCTTTACCTGCAGCTCCTGTTGGTAACTGGTATTGTCTCTGATCAGGTAGGGTGCTACCAGGACCTGCATGAGAAGACTGAATCAACACCACTGCTGGGCCAGAACCTCAGCGAGCTGGCAATATCCCAATCTGTGTGGAGAATTATGTCCATCACACATATAATTTGATATTAAACATTACACCATCCATATGTGGAATATCTAAAAGAACCTGTTCACGGAGTTCTGGACTCTGACAGGCTTTAAAGCCAAGGGTCTTCTGCCCAGGAGGGCAGGAGACTTACAAGTTGCTGCTCACTCACGAAGGTTTATCAAGACAACCACGCTGCTGACAAAGCTATACTTACTCCCTAGGGACAGAAGGTGAGGAAACGTATCTGTCTCCTTCCCAGGAAGGAAGAAAGAAACGTGTCCAGGACAGTACAGAGATCAGTTCCAGGCTACTCCTCGTGCTGCACACGCTTGGGCAGAAATCCCAGTGGTGCTGTGCTGTCCAGTGCTGCTACAGCTGTCAGCATACAGTAAGGTAAGCACATAAGCTGCACTCCGACTGCCACTGGGAGATGTGGGGCTGTGTGAAATCCAAGCCCAGTGAGAACCACTGATCTCAAGACTAGAGGGCTAGAAACAATCCATACCTTCATCTTTGCCTCCAGTTCCCGTTGGTAACTGGTATTGCCTCTGATCAGGTAGGGTGCTACCAGGACCTGCGTGAGAAGACTGAATCAACACCACTGCTGGGCCAGAACCTCAGCGAGCTGGCAATATCCCAGTCTGTGTGGAGAATTATGTCCACCACACATACAATTTTCCACCAGCACTCTGCTGATACAACAGGTGAGCAGTAACAGTTACAAACCCTAGCTAGTCACAGTTATTGCCACCCACTCAGTAGCTATTTTGCATGCAGTATTTTAGGCAATAATAATGCAGTTCTCCCACATGATTTAGCCATGACTTACTTCATTCTTAAAAGTAGATAATAGCAGAGAGGAAAAAAATGTGTACATGTTGCAAGAGGGGAAATACAAAAGCTGATTGCGCATGGAAGCAGTTGGTACTAATATCTAGATATTTACCTTCTGGAGGTGGCACATGCGGCATGGAGTCCACTGTTTGCAAGGGTACTTTCAATTCTTTACTCCTTGTTTTTTTCAAATAATTTTCCCTTGATTTGTAGTTGTGTACTGAAAGCAGCAAAGGATGATAGGATTTATCTGAGAGGTTTCTATCTCTATCAAATTCAAAATCCTATTTAAGTCCAGTGTTTCTTACAACTTACCATTTCCCTTTTTCAGTTCCTTGTTGAATTCCACGTGCTTGTAATCATATATAATCTGGAGGTTCTCAGCTATCTTCCCATCAATGCCTCCAGTTTCCAACACTCTCAGTGCACAGCCATCCAAGAGGTTATGGGACCTCATGCATGGTAAAAATCTACACTCCCCCCGGAGAAAGTGTCGACAAATGTGAAGCTTGTTGCAGTTGTTTTGCTGCATGCAGACACCACCTTTTTTGTTGTAAAACTGGCAGGTCTAGAAGTGGGGAGGATACAAGATGAAATGGAAAAGCACATTACAACTTTTCTTTGTTCTATAGGCATGCAGCTTTAAGAGCAGAAAAACGGTGACTAAAAGGCACGTGTTCATTGTGGCTTCTTCAATTTAGACAGATTTCTTGCACACAGAAGCAGGTATTTTAGGCTGACTCATGCGTTTTCAGTTTTGAAGTTGTGCAGTTCTTGTTTCAAGAAAAGCCAATACAACGAGTGTAGAAGTGCCCAAAATGGCTACAGGACAGTTGCATAGAACTGAATTTGCACTTGCTATTTGTAAAGCTTATTCTGCATTGAAGATTTGGGTTTACAAGAATGGTCAGAAGAATGCTTTGAGATTAAAGTATATATGGAAAAAGCAAAGCAATTCTTTATTCCTCTATTCACCAAAAACAGAGATAAGCACTGAATCAGTCCCAGGGAACAAATCACACACCAAAAACTCCTTCACATTATCCACCAAACACCACAGCAACTTTTACTCTGGCAGCACAGAGGAGCAGCTTGTAACAAGAAAGTTTCTTTGAGGAGGACACACAGCTGTCTGGAAGACAGCCCCAACATCACATTAGGATTCTTGTAGGACCCCCCTCAACCCCTGTTCTCAGCAAGACACAGTTTTTATGCTGCATTGAAGCTGGATATATATAGACTTATATATCAGCTAGGGAATTATAGATTGCTGGGATGGCAGTGCTTAAAAGATTGAAAAATCAGACCAGTTTCAGGGGCAAAACAACTATTATTCACTGGATTCATAGTGTCTGTCACACAGCCTGAACTTGGGTTTAAGAATTACTGAAAAAAGAGTAAGACTTATGTCAGACACTGGTTTCAGGGACCAGAGCACAAAGAATTGCTTTCATGCTTGCATCTTCCTGCTCAAGAGAATAGGGAAGAAAAGCAACTAAAATAGAGAATCAAGTAATAGCTGAAAGAGTATTAAAAATGCGAATATTTTGCATGCAGCATCCATGACACAAAAGACTACTTTAGGATAGTGGAGATTGCAGCAACTTAAGTTTCAAACTGATGCTCTCAGAATTTTAAGGACACTGAATCTGGCTGAGAGCATCTAGAGGAAAACGCATTGGAAGATGTTAGTAGGCAGGATGAAACTTTTACACAGGCACACCAGAATAAACTACCAAACCAGAAGCAAGCGCTGCCTCAGTGAAGTAGGTGCCCTCGTTTTGGCTGGATAGAGTTAATTTTCTTTGTAGTAGCCGGGTACAGTGCTGGTTTGGATGGGTGTGGTTTGGATTCAGGATGAGAATAGCGTTGACAACACAGCATTGTTTTAGTTGGTGCTGAGCAGGGCTCACTGCAATCAAGGACTTCTCAGTGTCTCATGCTCTGCCAGAGAATAGGGGCACAAGGAGCTGGGAGGGAGTATAGCCAGGAAAGCTGGTCAAACTGGCCAAAGGGATATTCCACACCACAGAACATCATGGCCAGTATGAAAACTGGGGGGAGTTGTCCAGGAGCCACCAATAGCTGCTCAGGGACAGGCTGGGCATCCGTCAGCAGGTGGTGAGCAACTGTATTGTGAATTACCTGTTTTTCTTGGGCTTTATTCATCTCTCCCTCTTTCTCATTACAGCTATTATTAGTATATCTTACTTTATTTCAATTATTATAGTATTCTTATCTCAACCCAGAAGTTTTATCTTCCAATTCTCCTCCCCATCCCACTGGAGTGGGAGAGTGAGCAAGTGGCTGCATGGTACTGAGTTGCCATATGGGTTTAAATCATGGCAGTAGGGAATCCACTATTTAGCTACATCAAGAAAGCACACTGTCCCTTGCCCTTGCCAAGAAACAAACAAAAAACCAAAACAACAACCAAACAAACAAAAAAGAAACAAACAACAAACCTCAAAACACCCCAAAAAACCCAAACAAAAAAAACCCACAAAAAACAACAAACAAAAAATAAACAAACAAAAAAGAGCCAGAGAGAAGGCGAGGGGAAGTGTGAAACCCCCTGACATTGTGGTGCTGTTGTGTTTTATTTCTTACCCTGCACCCCAGTTCAGGTCACAGGATACCAAAGTGCCCTCTTGCTTGAGAGCTCCATACATGCCATAGCATCACACACACAACCAGTCAGCATTTCTAAGCAGGACACAGCCAAGTTGGCTTTTCCATCCCTCTTCCCAGCTCTTCAGGTTTATGAAGGGCCTGCATCGATCATTGTTTTCTCTTGGTTTTGCTATTTTACTGCACAATAGGTGTTAAGGTGCTCACTTAGAGGTAATTAATGATGCCTGCCAGGGGTGAGGGCTGAACAGATCCGCAGTAAGCACATAAGGATAATGCCAACCAATGACAGTTCCTACTATATGCTCATTTACTGGACTATTAACAGTCCCCCTTGCTTATCACCACCATGCTCCTTGAATCTGTCAGCACAACATACTTTAAAATGCTACACACACAAAAAAAAGATCTGTTTTGTCAAAGTCCGGCACTGCCACAGCAGGTAGTAAGGAAACAACAGAACTATTATGTCAACAGATCTGTGGGGATTATAACCTGCAAAAGACAAGGATAACACGTAGCACTTACCTTGAAGATAGCCTTGCCCTTATATGCACATGCAGAACCAGAATGGAATGTTCAGCTGAATTTAACAAAATCGATGACTGGCATCGAAACTGGACAAAGGTAACTTTGTAGAAAATTACTGTACAAAAACTCAGCGCTCTTTGAAAGAGGCAGATTTTACACGAAAATGACTGCAGTCATTTGGTCATTTTCTCATAGATGTTTTTCACTCCCTTATACCCTCATGCACCAAAATGTGCAGGCCTATGTAGACTGGAAGAGGAAATAAGACCTCGGTTCCTAGTCTCCATTGTCTCTTGGAGAAGAAGCAACAAACTGGGTTGGGTCATACCTCTTATCTGTATGCATGTACAGTCATTGTGGTCTTTCAACTCTATCTTGCTTACCTCACCCTTTGTAAGCCTCTAGTGAAGCCACTGACATTTTTATTTGCCTGTCTCGCGTAACTTTATGGCCATCCTGTTGGGATAACGGGAATGGCACACAAAACAGGCTGTAGCCTCACTGTCAACATCCTGCTGTCAGAGGGCAGGTCTGCTGCTGACAAATCACAGATGACGTGGCCTTCACGTGCAAGTCTTTGGGTACTTATTAAACAACACACTCCTCAGTGTTTAACAGTTTTACTGCTTTGGGGTTTTTTTAATATTATCAGTACACAGCCTTTTGACAGAACTGTTGCTCCTTCTGATGCTTTCACACATAGCCAATCCCCATTCCTAATTCATTCAGACTAATCCGGTTACATTTCAACAGCTTGACACTGAGATCAGAACTCCACATCTTACCCTCTCCCATTCCTAGTGAACAAAAAGCTTCTTTTAAGATATCAGTACAACTCACATCAGGGATGAAGAAAGCATCGTTTTGGAGAAGCAGAACTCGCAGCTCATTCTCACTGAGGCCAGACAAATCATGTTTTTTCAGAACTTTTTTGTTCTCAGCATTGATGATGTCATGTGAGTACTTGCAAGAGCTGCAAGAAAATAGACATATCGATGTTTACTCCGAGTCGGGCTGATTTAAATAAGAACCTCAGAAAATGTGCAGCTTCAGAAAAGCCATGAGAAAGGGAGCTTGGCAAAAGTCTCTGTAAACATTTAGGTGGTCTCTGCAATTAGCCGAGAACAGACCAAACAGCGTAAACTCCTCTCTGAAATGCAGTGGCACTGTCGTTCCCATTTTAAACACCGATGTGGCTACACCACTTTTAAAAAACTTAGCAGCACAAATTGGAAGCCAACTCACATTATTCACCTTCAGTAAGAGTCAATGCCACATGACCTGAACAGACGGAGGGAAGGTTAATTTTAGAGGAATACAACACTGGAAGTTGTAACACGCTTGATTTTGTAAATGTAAAAGGTTGTTGTCCCAGGGATATCATGTAAGGAAAGATGCAAGAGTCTGAGAGAGCAAAACAAAGAGATAATGAAGCTGAAAACAACATAATTTGTTATCTTCGCTGTCTGGGAAGTTGGGGGTGGGGGATGGTTTAAACAAACAAACAAAAAAAACCCAACCAAGAAACAACAAACCAGAACCAAAGAAGAGAATACAGCTTCCTCGTGCCCTGCTCTTCAACACATGATTTGATACAGCCTTAAGACTAGGCATGCTAAGCCAGTAAAAGTGTCTGTTAATTTACCAGAATCAAGTCTGTGATCCCTTTACTCTTTCAGCCTCTAGTTAACTCCTGAAACTCACCTTGTGAAAGCTTTTTTACGCAATCCTTCTGTATAGACACTTGTGCAGATATTTCTCCCCTGACCCCTGCTACCTGTTGGACACATTGATTTGTAAGCACACAAACAAGGATGCAAAGTCTGAAGGGCAGAAGTGTGCCGTATTTGATCCTGAGAAACAAACCTTCAAAGGGTATTAGATGCTGTAGGTACTCAATTAATGGCTATTGAAGTTAGGTAAGCTACAGAGGATTTGAGGTGTGAGCCATCGCCAGCATTCCTCCATAGTCGACTTCAGATTCTACTGACAGTCAAACTGACCTACATCACTTGAGTCCGTATTTCTAAGTCAAAGGTTAAAACACTCCACAAATACAATGATAACTAAACAGCTGAGTCCAAGAACACATTTAGGAAAAAACAGCAAAACAGTGAAAAGCTACTTGCCAGACATTGGTTAAAAACAGGATTGACTGGACCAAAATCTACTAAATAGAAGACTGCAGTAACTTGCCCAGATGTTTTTCTTTCCAGGGGCTCTAAAACTAAAAGGACAAAAAGTCTGCAAGCAAGGCTAGATTTTACCTTATCTATTAAAAAATAAGTCTCTCTATCTATGTCGTCCACCTAGCAGTATTTCTGCCCCCTCATTGCAATCAACCTCGCTCCCATGAAAGGCATACTCTACACTTTATTAATTTTTAACACAGACCAAAGTGATTTTAAATACTTAATGCTATTGAGAGGACAGAATGGTTTATCATTACAAAGGGAATCACCTCACTGCACGTTTTAGTTCACGGAGTCATCCAGCATGACTGCCTACGCTCACTCGAAGGCATTTCTAACAGTGAATCCCAGGGAAGCTTATAGTACTGTCAGTAATGCAACAAACAGCAAGAAAATCTTATCATCCCAAGGGTTTGCTAGTACCACTTTGAGAGACACAGCCTTTCCCCTCCATGCTCTTCAGATCTGAGCGCACAGCAATCTGTTTTATTGGGGCAGAACAGGAAGGGTCCGGTGGGATATCAGCACGTTATTACTAACGCTGCAACAGTACAAGACCCGGGCTTGAGGGCTTAAACTGCAAATTGTTTTGTTAGAGCTCATCCTTGCCACTGATTATCACGGGAAAGCTCCTGGGTTGCTTCTTCTGCATTTGTTTTTGTTTTCCTTTATCTTAACGTTGTTAAACTAGGTACCGCCCTTGTCTGCCCGCCCTGCCCTTCCCACCAGTCCTCCGTATTCCAGAAACTGGGACTGATGTACATGGGGGATCAAACAGTGCCTCTCACAGAAAGGACTGTAAGCGAAGCGGTGAGTTACATCACAACTCAACGTTTGTAACTCTCTGGAGTGAAAGCAAAGGGCATGGTAGCACTTTGCTTTTTGATTTGGAGAGAAGTATGTGTAAACTATCTCATCCAGATGCCGGGGGGCTGAGGGACGGATGTGGAGGCGAATGGACTCAGAACAAACAAAACAATCGTTAACACCGACAAAGAAAACCGGGCTTTGCAAAACTGCCGCCTTCCGCGGTGACTCCGGGCTTTTTACCGGCTCGGCGAGGGCGGGGCGCGAGTCCTTCCGCAGGCAGGATCTGCCGGCCCGAGCGGGATCACTGCCCTCCGTCCCCCGGGTGGGAGCAGCACCTCGGGCGGGGTTTTGGGGGGCGTGCGGGGTTTGAGGGGCGTACCCTTCCCTCCCCTCGGGCTGCCCGCACTCACCTGGGCCCCAGGCGGCACCTGCCCATGAGGTGCAGCTTGCAGAGGTGCAGCCGCTCGCAGCCCCCGCACTCCTTGCGGACACAGACCCGCACGTCCGACACGGCCAGGACCTCCGCGCCGCCCCGCAGCAGCAGGAACTGCCGGGGCCCCGCCGCCGCCAGCGTCTCGGCCAGCTGCTGCGCCGACAGCCCCACGTGCTGCTGCAGCTCCGGCAGCCCCAGCCGCCCGCCCTGGGCGCACAGCGTCTTGGTGAGGAGGCAGCACACGGCAGGGTCGCCCATCCTTCCCCCTCCGCCTGGCGCCCGGCCGCGACGGGGCGGGATGCCGGGCGGGACCGGGGCGGGACCGAGCGGGCACCGGGAGCGGGCAAGAGGCGAGAGCAGAAGCGGGGCGGGACCGAGGGCCGGGCTCTGCGGGCGGGTCTCGGCCGAGCTCGGGAGGAATCGAAAGCGAAAGCCCGGGAGGAATGGAAAGCGGGACCGCGGCAGGAAACCGCCCAGCCTGGAGGCTTCCCTTGGGCTGAAAGTCGCCCGGGAAACAAATAGTGCAAGAAGTGATTGAAAGGAGTGTGGGGTTTTCGTATAATCACAGAATCACAGAGTGGTTTGAGTTGGAAGGCACCTTAAAGCCCATCCCATCCCACCCCCTGCCATGGGCAGGGACACCTCCCACCAGCCCAGGTTGCCCCAAGCCCTGTCCAGCCTGGCCTTGGACACTCCCAGGGGTGGGGCAGCCACATTTTCTCGCCTCCATGCCGAGGTATTCTCTCTCTGCAAACCTAACACAAATCTAGTGCAGAGCATTAAGCATATAAAGTGTGTGTGTGGGGGAGAAACATAGCATACTCAAATAATTCTAGTATTTATGTAGCAATGCCATTACTTTTCTTTCTTCCCGACTAACAAGTCAGCTGCTGATCAGTGCTGGCTGCAGCAGTGGCTGGCCTGGCAGGGCTCTAAAGCTTTCCTGCTTTTGGTTGGTGTGGGGTTAATTTTCTTCACAGTGGCTTGATAAGAAAATGTATAAACAAGCTGCCTTAGTATAAATATTTTTTTTTTTTAGGTCTTTTGTTTAACTGTAGGATTTTAGTTATAAGATTTAAATTTTTAGTCAAGGGAAGGGGGGGGGACTGTCTGTCTGTGCATACATGAAAAATACCAGCTATGGAATTCAAAATGTATCTTTTTCAAGGAGCTGCAAGGCCTAGCAGAGCTAAAATAGAACTTAATTCAAGGCTATCCAATCAGAATCCAGCTAAAGCAGCCGGAGAGCTGATAAAATAAATTCGAGAGTTTCCACAAGAGAAAGATGGAACTGAGCATGTGTCTAGGTCAAAAGTTTAAGTGAGGATGACACCTAAAATCGACCACCAAGAGGATGAAGTAAGCGAAGACCCCTACCCAAGAAAAGGACTGCACAGGCTCAGATCAAAGCACCGCCCCAGTTACTCCCAGAAATGTTTATGTATGAACAGCTCCCACTTACTTTATGCATATGTATTACATTCCTTAGTCCACTGCCTTGCATATGTAGTAGAGAAGTGTATAAAATATGTAACCTCACACAGCACAGGGCGGGATTGGTGGTGGTTGCTCATCCAGAGCTGACCTCTCACCCCTCTTGCCTGGCAAGCTGATAAAAACAAATACCTGCTGCTTAACAGAGCAAAAACTCTTTGAGCAGTCTCTTATCAGCCAGGACTTACCGGGAGTTTCAGCATCAGGCTGGTGTGGCGCTGTGTTTTGGATTTGTGCTGAACACAGGGTTGATAATAGAGAAGGTTTTGTTATTTCTGAGCAGGGCTCACAGAGAGTTCTGTTTCTCATACTGCCACGCTGGCAAGGAAGTTGAGGCTGCCTGGGAAGTTGGGAGGAGGCATAGGCAGGACAGGTCACCCCAACTGAATCACAGAGATATTCCAGACCATACAACATCCTCCTCAGTATATGAAGTTGGGGGGAAGGGGGAGGAGGAAAGGGGTGATGTTTGGAGTGATGGCATTTGTCTTTTCAAGTCACAGTGACACATGATGGGGCCCTGCTCTCCTGAAAATGTCTGGACGCCTGCCTGCCCATGGGAAGCAGTGAATCAATTTCTTGTTTTGCTTCGCTTGTGTGCATGGCTTTTGCTTTCCCTGTTAAACTGCCTTCAATCTCAATCCATGAGTTTTCCAGTTTTTATCCTTCTGATTCTCTCCCCAGTCCTGCTGGTGGGGAGTGAGTGAGCGAGTGTGGGCTTGGCTGCTGGCTGGTGTTAAGCCATGACAGAAGCAGAAGTGCCATCTTCCTGTTAGTGCTGGAGTTGGGCCGGGTCTGGGAAGAAACACAGCAAATACTGAATTGAAAAGATGGGGAGAGTGTTGAGTACTAAATCCATTTGAGATGAGCTTTCATACTGCAACTCATTAGCAATGCAAGCTTCAGGAACAGTACGTATCAACTGCTCCCTCTGGATCAGGAAGTTAACCTTGAAAATAAAGTGAATGACAGCCTCTGTTGCCTGTTGCTGATGCCTGATTTGAAAGGCATGTGAAACTACACAGTCACAGTCACGGTTCAGGTCACAGAGAGAGAAACACCTCCAGGAATGAGGCCAAAGTGGTACTGCCCGTGGTTTTGCTCTTTCCTTGTTGTTGAAGGTTATATAAAGATCTTTTCATAGTGCATATTTCCCTGTATCTGCCTCTTGCTATGATACTTGAACAAATGAAATTATTTTTTTAAAACGATAGAAAAAGGAGAGGTAGAAGGAGGTGTTTGCCACACCGGGTCTAGGTTTAGAAAAGTAAATTTCTAGTTCTGGACTTGTTATATTCTAGGTGTGGATACACGCATTCTCAGGTTGTCAACACATTGTCAAGGATGACAAAACTCAGATCCATACTTAAGGTAGTTTCAGAACAGACTGATAAGGTAGAAAAGGATTCAAACACTGAATCAGCAATGCACTGCAAACTTCAAGCAGTAGATAATAACAGTGAGTCAAGCAGGCTCTGTAGTAATTTGCTTATATTTATTTGCATTTGTTTTTCAGCCAGTTCCAGTGAAAACATGCATTTCTGCATTAATCCACTCAGAAATCTGAACTGCTGGTCTGAGAAACTTTGCTGGATACTTTGTTGGAACAGTATTAACAGCATGGAGCCGGAAAGTAAAGCTGAAAGAAGCTGCAAATGCAATCTTGGCAAGCATGTTCTATTCTCCACTTAAATACATTCAAGCAGGGTTTTGGTTCAGGCCTGAGTGAAAACAAAGAAACATTTGGTGGATTTATCAAACACAAATGGCCCAGCTACTTGACTTCCTTACCGGCTTCAAACAGAACCAGTTTATGTGAAACAACACCGCTGGGTGAGGCAAAAGGGATTGCTGCATGAAGGAGACCCAAATCGGTGTTATTTTCATAGAGCAGTGAGTGATTGCAGCCTTAAATATCGAGGCTTTGTTTAAAGTTAGACACCACTGAGTGACTGGATTGCTGCAACCATTTGTACTGTTAAAAATGCAATCCTGGTCCATCTTTCTCTCTGATGTTCTCTACTTGCAGCTGTAATATCTCCTTGTTTGCCCTGCCTCTGGTATTCAGCTCACTCCATAGTAAGTGAAATCAGCTTTTGGATACTTGAAACTGAAATATCGATTGGTAAGAGCAAAGTATGAATGGAAATGGGGGCGTGTGAGCACCAGAAGAAATAACAGAACAAAAGCTAAAAGAATGGCCTGTGTTGATAATAAAAACACAGCAGTAAAGGCAGGAAAATTGACAAATGCATTGTTTCTATCAAACCAGGACAAATCTGCCCACTGGAGCACTGACAACTTGTCAGCAGAAGATTCCACCGTCTGACAGCTGGACACGGCAGGAAGATAGAGCACATCACAAAAGCCATTTATTTCCTGTTGATCCAACTTTGAAGCAAACCACAAAATGAGGAAACACAGGAAATGGTCGAAGAAGTTCCGTGATGTGCGTGGATGCAGAAGAATACAGACTGTGAAGCACAAGTCAGTGCTGGGTCTCACTGGCTTTCATAGTGGGCAGAAAAGACCCCTCCAAGGCATTTTGCCACTGGCAGTGAAAAGTAACACAAGAGATACCAAACGGGTGGGGTGGGACGGTTGGTGCCCATCTTCCCTTATGCCGCATGCAGCGTGGATCCTGGGGAAAAACCCTTCAGCACACACGCCTCAGGGGCTGTGAGTATGGGGTTTTGGCAGTGTGAGCCAAGCTGAGTATTGAGTTGCTTGACCACATTTCAGGATGAAGTGCCAGGGTGCTGATCTCGGCCAGCACCCCGTTTGGGAAGAGCCGGAACCACCTCAGGGCGAGAGGCCGTCAGAGTCCCCCCTCCCTGCTGCCAACCCCCGCCCCACCATGTCACCACCTCTCCCCGGTGCCCGGTGCCACATCTGTGGAGCTGGGATAGGGACTGTGGAGCTGGGATAGGGACCGTGGGGTTGGAGCTGAAATCACTGTAGGGCTGGGATACCATCTGTGAAGCTGGGACAGGAGGTGTGGAGCAGGGATAGCAACTGTGGCATTGGAGCTGAAATCACTGTAGGGCTGAAATAAGGACTTGGGGCTAGAGCTGATATCATGATAGGGCTGGGATAGTAACTTTGGAGTTGGGATAGGGATTCTGGGGCTGGGATTGGGAGTGTGGGGTTGGAGCTGGAAAGTCACAGAGCTGAAGCCGAAAGGAAGATCCTGCCCGTGGGAACCCAGAGTGGCTTCCCGTGGCCGCCAGGGGGAAGATGTGGAGCTGGAGCTGAGAGAGCAGAGCTGGCACTGAAATAAAGCTTGTGGGTCTGGTGCTGAAATCACTGAGGGGCTGGGAAAAGAACAGTGTGCAGGTGAGCCAGGTGAACACTGGTAAGCAAGGTGAGCATTGACTCCCAGACTCAAGTGGATGGTACTTTTCAGGTGCATACTCAAAGCTACGCACATTCCTTGTTTTCTCTGTTTTACATTTGGTCTGTGAATTCCTGACTGCCAGCCCAAGGCCACAGAGACCCAGGTGGAGGAGCATCTGATAGGAACTACCATGGGAATGCTGTCCTTTCAGGTGGTGTGCCAGTACGTGCCTTTGCCTTTGGTGGATTTTTGCAGAGGATGCACTCAAGCCCCGGGGTCCGAAGCTGAGTGCCAGCGAGCCGACTGACAGGGTTCCATGGTCTTCAGCTGGCCTCATGGGTAATCCCAAAGTATAATAGGGCTCAGCATTTTAAGCATTTGTGCGAGAGTGACAAAATATCATGGCAAATAGAGCCGAGAAGGAAAGTGCAGAGGTCCCCAGTGTTCTCTGTAGTTTAAATGTTGCTAAGAGGAGGTGGAATCCAGGAGCTACTTTTGTTCTGATACTTTCTTTGTGAGATACAGAAGGACTCTTTGGACTCTGAGGCACTGAACAGGTCTGGAAGAGCTTTCGGAGGGATTGCAAGTTTCACAGGTACGGAGCATGGTAAGTGAAAGCTTTCTCTCATGGTCCGTTTGTGGCATCGAACTGCAGCTGAAACTGTTCACTTTAGCATTGGACTGTGTGACCTTGAAGAGGCTGTGATGGGCTTACAACTGAGCAGGGAAAAGAGAAGGACCCCTTTGTTCGGTACAATTTCTAGGTTGCAAAGAGAAGGTGAAGTTCAGCACTGGCTTTGTGCTCTAAGACTTCTTGTATGGGAGCAGCTGCTCTTTGGAGGGGACTGGGAGAAGGAAAGACTAGGACGGTACACAGAGAGAAAAGGCACCTTGGGAGAAAATGGGTACCTTTAAGGGGTGCGATGCAGTTCAGGGAGTGGGTCACTTGCCATGTTCAGGTACCAAGGTAAATCTCTTCTGACACCGTTCATGAATGAGTTTTTTTGCGGGACTTGGCCAAATTCATCCTTGCGCTCCGAATGTGAAAATGCGTGATTGTACACAGAGCTCAGAAGGAACGCGTGTAGACCGATGCTGTGTTGCGCAGAGGAAAAGCTGCGAGGACAGGACGCAATCCAGCAACTGTTTCTGTCTTGGGGCGGGAGTTCCTATTTCCTCTGATTCTGTCGTCAGTAACGTTTTCAAGCGGAAAGTGAAGTGTCTCTGGATGTTAATTCTCAGCCGGCTGTTTCACTCTCTACTTTTCAGTCTCGGAGAGAGGTGGTCAGAATCTGCTGCCTTAGCTAAAGCAAGAAAAGAGACAGTTCCGACGACACCCTTTCCGTGCAGCGCTTAATTGCACAACACACCGTGATGTAATTTGCGCTTTTTTCAGCTGCTTGCATCCTTACGTCTTTCCTCTCGCTGAGCTCTGCTCCGTAACTTCAGTCTGAAAGTAAAACAGGAGACACGAGTTAAGTGGTTTCACCGTCACTTAGAAGGACACCATCGCACCCGAGCACGCCGGGACTGGAGGCGTTCCTTTCAAATACGCGCTCGTACATTTTTTTTCAAGCTTGCCGAGAGATCCCGAACTATTCATATCAAAGCACAGATACTCATCACAAGAGGCGACCCGCTGAGCAAACAGTCGTTGTCATCTCATTTTGCTCGCCTACTCTGAAAAGCAGCAAACCCCCTGGGAGCTAGGTACTGTGCAGCTCAGCCGCGTGTACCATCTTCTTTCTCTTGTGTACAGAGCTCAGCTTCAAAACTTCGTACGTCCAGTAGCTGCTGTCATGCCAAAGGGACTGGAACAAAAAGCCAGCCCTCGCCTTCGCTGCTTTCCCCTTTGCAGCTTGTTCACAGCACGACACGAGGGGGTTCTGTGTGCTCGGTTCTACGTCCCCTCACACACCTTCGGCCCCAGCGACTCCACTTACAAAACAAAACCTTGCGCAATTGGCCGGCTAGAAAGAGTTCAGGAAGAAAAAGCCAGCGCTCGAATCGCAGGCTTAGAAAGTGCACAGCCAAGGAGTTGTTCCACTTGCCTTCCCAGGTGTATGGGCAGGATCCCATCCCTTCAGTCTCGCAGACCCAGGATCCAAAACTGAACTTTTACAACTCGC
This sequence comes from Acropternis orthonyx, assembly GCA_035583155.1. Classification (NCBI taxonomy): domain Eukaryota; kingdom Metazoa; phylum Chordata; class Aves; order Passeriformes; family Rhinocryptidae; genus Acropternis; species Acropternis orthonyx. Next base: position 65,716,882 of record JAWWEU010000040.1, on the reverse strand, counting down.
TGCTCCCACGCACACGGAGCAAGTACAAAGAGATTTTGGCTTTTACCGGCGCTCTCTCGCGCCTCAGAAAAACCCCACACGATGGCGGTGTGGGCTTGCAAAAGAAAACAAGGTCTGAACTAGAAAGCGGCTAAACCTGCCACAGAGCAGATGAAATTTGGAAACGTCAGTATCTTCAAAGGGAACTGTATCACTATGAAATCAGGAGATGTATATCAGCCTGGTCAATTTGAGTTGGGACCAACTGAAATAGCTCTGGTACAAATTCCGCTTGCTACCAAAAGTTCTTGTGAAGTGCAGAAATTTCATATTTGCACTGACTTCACAAAGACAACATTCCTCAGAGGTGCGCTGCCCCCAGAAAGCACAGAAAACACACAATGTGCTAACATCAAAAACCTACTGACTTCACAAAGCCCGTAAATCTCCCAGGACTGGTGACCACATAAAGCCCTGAAACCTCATAATGGCCCTGTTCTCAGAAAGCCCAGGAAGCTCAGAATGCTGCTACACTTCTTAATGCCTCAAATCTCATAAAGGTGCTGTTTTCAGAAAGCCCATCGAGATCATTATGGGGCACACATCATAAACAGGCAGTTTTCTGGAAGGCAATAGACCTTGTCAAGGTGCAGGCCTCATTCAGGCGCTGGCCTCACAAACCCATGAACCTCAGAATGCTGCTGTCTGCACAAAGCCAAGAAACCTCCAAAGAGTGCTGTCCTCAGAAAGCCAAAAAGCTCTTCTTGGGGCTCACATTGGAACGCAGCTGTCACAGGGAAGCCCATAAACCTCGAAATGGTTTTGTCCTCACAACCTCCATAAACATAGTGCAGTATTCATCATAAAGGTGCTGTTTCATAAAGGCCAGAGCCCTCATAAAATAGCAGTTGCAAATCTGATTGAGCTCCTACAGCTGTTTTCCTCGGAAAGCCCATCAAATCTGGAATGGTGCTGACCTCATAACGTCCATAACGCTCATAATGGCCATAATGACTTCATGAAGGCCAGAACCCTCATAAAGGTGCATTCCTCATACGGCCCATGAATGTCAGAATAGGGCTGACACCAGAATGGCACAGCCCTTGCAAAGCCCATCAATGACACACTGCTGCTATCCTCACATATACCCACAGAGCCAAATACACCGCAGAAAGCCATAAGCCTCATAGTAGTGGTGTCATCGTAAAGCCCAGGAACCTCCTAATGGTGTCAATCCCAAATGAATCCAGAAGCCTCATAATGTAGCTCTCATCAGAAAGGCGCTATTCATATCGGCCAGAAACCTCATAATGGAGCTGTCCTCACAATGTCCATAAAACTCATAATGGTGCTATCATTAGAAAGCTCAAAAATGTCATAAACAAGAGTGGCCCTTCCCTTACCACACCTGCTCTGCCCAAATCTTTCTCTCCCAAATCTTTTCTAACCTTCCCTTTCCAAACCTTTCCTTCTGAAACCGTCACTTCCTTTCCCTTCCCAAACCTTCATTTTCCAAACCTTCCCAAATCTTGCCTTTACAAAACTTCCCTTCCCAAGCCTTCCCAAATGTTCTGTTACAAAGCCTTCCCAAAACTTCCCAAAACTCAGGGGGGTTCTAACCACCAAAGGTGTCGCTGACATTGGCAGGGGCTTTGGAGAAAGATAATGTTTGGGGTCCCCTTGTAAAGGGTGCAAGAATATCAAGCTCTGGCTGCTTTTTGACTGCCAGGGAAGCCGCATTTTTGCACATGAGGTCCTGAGTCTGTGGGCTCTTTTTCTGAGGGAAAAGCACTGTCGTTCATTCACAGCAGCACATGGCCAAAACTACCGGTTTTGACACAGAATTGGATATGGACGAAGATTCCTCCCACACCAAAGGTGCCAGGATATCCCAAGTTCTTGCTGGGTTTGGAGTGCCAGGGAAGCTGCATCTTTTCCAAAAGGGGGCCCAAGGGTGTGGGCTTGTTTTGTGGGGGAAATGGGCTGCTGTTCCCTGGCAGATGCCCAGGGCTTAAATTGCCCTTTTGGGCCCAGAACTGGGGCCTTGCTTGTTACAATGCCCAGAGTGCTATGCTACACTCGCTTTAAGAAGTCACTCATTTGCTCTATTAGTAGTTGTTAGCATAAGCCTAAATTCACAAGCCTTAATTGTACAGTGAAGACAGCGTGGTGAGTCTCTAGAGCGTCTCATCTCTTTTTCAGTAATGCTCCTTGCTGTGAGACAGTGAGAAAATCAGCAGGAGATTCTTGCAGCTCTTTGGCCTAGAGGAAAGATAAATGTCATTTGGAGCCTGTGGAGGAAGCCAGAAGTAGAGGGAAATGATAAAAATGTAGCGAGAAGGATAAATGAAGCTAAGGAAAATGAAGCTAAACTCCAACCCAAACCAAATGTTTAGATTATTAAAAAACAACAACAACAACAAAATCCACAAAATTGCTGGTCATGGAGGATGGAAACTGAATGAAAAAGAAAACATCAAGAACAATAAGGAAATTTCCAGGCTGTGTTCTCCTCTGCTTAATATCAGACCCACTAAACATTACGTTGTCAGTGCAAAGCACTTGGGTCATCCTATTCTCCTTTCCCACATGCAGGCCCAAGCATCTCACACAGCTCTGGTACTAGGCTGGATCTTTTCTCCTCCAGTGATGCTTCTGGGCCCAGTAGCCCCAAAAGTAGGAACAACATTAAAGAGTAGCTGGTAGGCAGAAGACTATTGGGTGCCAATTACTCGGAAAGGCAAAGGGTGGAAGATTGATCAGAAATTAAGGGACCAAACATGTGGTGATGACATAGTAAAAATCATTATGTCTTCACTGCCCAGCTGCACCTGGGTCCTGGGAGAGGTGCATGGGATGAAAGCAGCCCGTTAGACATAGAATCATAGAATATGCCAGGTTGGAAAGGGACCCATCGGGATCATCAAGTCCAGCTCCTGCACAGGGCACTCCAAGAATCGCACCATGTGCCTGAGAGCGTTGTCCAAACACTTCTTAATCTCAGACAGGTTTGGTGCTGTGACCACTTCCCTGGGGAGTCTATTCCAGTGCTCAATCACCCTCTGGGTGAAAAATTTTTTCCTTATATCCAACCCAAATCTCCCCTGACTCAGCTTCATGCTGCTTCCTCGAGTCCTGTCACTGGTTACAAGAGCGAAGAGATCTGTACCTGCCCCTCCCCTTCCTCTTGTGAGGTCTTCCCTCAGTCTCCTCTTCTTTAGGATGAACCATCTGCTGGTGAGTTTGCAACCACTAGATGGAACTCAAACACTCTGGACTCATTCACTGATCAGCCATAGGGATTTAATCCTGATTTTAGGTAAGGTTGTGCGTCTCGCAGGTGAATGTCAACACCTGTGCTTAGTAGCAAAGGGCTTTTGTGGAAATACAGCAAGACGTCCCTAAATGTGGGTGAATAATTCATTCTTTCATTCCAGCGATCTGGAAATGTTATTGGTTCCTAATGAGTGGTACAAAAACCTCTGATGACTTGATGAAGAGGATGGGGACACATCCTCCAGTAGACAGACCAGTAGTACACGATTTTGGGTAAGTAATTTAACGTGGGTGTGGCTTGGTTCCCACATTGCTAAAGTGAGGTATGAAACTATCTGCTCTGAAGTGTGCTTCAGTGTTCAGTATGCTATTCTTGAAACTACTTGGGGTGCATCACGCTAGTACACAGTGTCAGAATGAAAAATGCGGTCATCTAGAAAGTAATGTTCTGCTACAAATCCTGCACTCTGCTGTCCTCCAGTTTCTGAGCAGCAGGGAGACTCCAGATTTGTTTTCTTACAGCCCACTAAATAAAACAAAGACAATCTACCATTCATTTTGTATGAGCTTAAGTTATTTTGTTCTAATTAAAGAATAACCAGTATTATAAAGTCTAGAGGCCCCAGGCAAGATCAGTTCTGTGTTGTACCATGTCTTGCACAAACAGAGTAAAAGGAATTCCTTCTCTTAAGCAGGTTACAGTCTTCACAGGAAAAAAAAAATGTACCTGGGGACAAAGAAAGGAATCATTGCCCTAGGAAATGCAGAAAAACCTGTTACTTTACATAAGGGAATTCAGAGGCAAAAAAGTAGCTCAGCAGCTGGTGTAGAGCTGATATAGCACCACTGATTCCGTGACTTTACAGCAATTTATACCAGCAGAGGATACACCTCAGGTAGGGGAAGTGTCTTTCTTAATGTCATATTCAAAGTCTAGCCTAGAGTTGAACCAGACCTTCAGAATCCTAATCACAAAGCTTTCTCTTTCATGAGCTTGCTTTCCAAATGACCAGCCTCAAGGACTCAGCTGAGACATCATTGCACTTAGCTGGTATTTTAGATGGGCACAGAGAAAGACTAGTTCAGATCCGAAAAAGATGAGACTGAAAAACTGTAATCCGTGGTTTTAAAGGAGTATCAGGTAGAAGGAGAGTAGAAATCTTGTTATTACCAAGCAAATTTTAAAAACTATTCTTATTCTAAATGATTCTTAATGATTAAATGTTGTCTCTTCTCACTGAACACAGTGTGAGATACTACTATCTAAGGTTTTATGAGTTAAGTGAGTTGTGTGTTAATTGAATAGATTGTTCTGGATGCATTAGGCACAAACAAAAGTCAATAAAGATTGGGTTTTTTTACCTGCATTGAGGTGATATTGCAATTATATTACCAGTAGCAATACAATACAGAGCAATTTGATTTCTCAAGACACATGGGAGACAGGTGGCTTCAAAATATTTCTCAATAGTTACTTTACCTTTCAAATAAAAGAAAAAAAACAGGAATAACTGTTAATTATTGTGAGAAAAAGACTCTCCTTTATCAGTTTTTATATATAAACAAAAGGCACACCAAAAAAACTAGCAAAAGTGACCAGAATATTGAACATGGAGCAGGACAACCTGATCTATTAGTAGGAGATTAATGACCCTTCTGATATAACGTCCCTCAGAGAAGGAAAATACAGACCCCCTACAAGAACATTTTGCCAACTGTCAAAAGGATGCAGGGAAACTGGTAGGGAAGTTAGTTCCTAATCTGTCAATTAATTGATAGACTATATGAAATACACGAATTGATAGCAGAACAGTCCAACACTGTACGTTAAAAGTCTGTGCAGTGGAGGTTTATCAGGAGCAGTTTACAGAACGTAATCCAAAGCCAGTGAAGTTTCTTTTGGCGGAGTTCAACTGTGAGAGTAAAGCTCCAGAGAAAACATAACCAAGTGGAGTTAGTACCAGTCACACAAATCCTTTTTTTTTTTTTGAAAAAGAAAGAGGATGAGCCTGATACACGTGGAAAGCTCCTCTTGATTCACAGACCAAGCTAAGAACATTCCAGTTTCCACTTTTGGCAATTCTTCCTCTTCATGTGGTGTTACTAAAACCAAGATGCAAAACTTTTCTCAGTAGTCACCAGGAAGGTTGGTGACTAGAGGAAGATCAGTCAAATGAAGATTGAGGATAGGCTGACAAGGAGATTTTTGCACATGAATTCTGAATTTTCTGGCTTTGTTCGGTGCTATTCCTGTGTTTCACAAATGCTTGACAACTGAACAAATTCGTCCTTTAGCTCTTGGGAAAGAGTAGTTTGAAATCAGAGATTTTCTGCAATATTCTTAGAAATAGGGGCATAAAATGATGAAGCAAATGATGTGTGAAGAGGGAGTAGCTGCATTATTGTAGCACTCAGCATATAAGTGATTGTGCTTGTAACAATAAAGTTTGTTACTCTGATATAAAGTAGCACAACTTTAAAACAGTAACTAACACTTAACTCATTGCTGATCCTCCTAAGAGAGTAAATAATAAATGCCCATTGAGATGTTTCTTCACTTTCATAAAACTCTTTTGCTTTGACCACACAGAAACAGTGTCCTCCAGATTGAGACTAGTGACATGCACTCACAATTTGTGTTTAATTAGAAAATCCCTGTGGTCTTGGCTGAAGACAGTTTCCCTAGACTTTGTGCTTGATTATCTTCTGTGATATTCAGGCACCCATTTATTGGGGGGTGGGGGGGGGGGGCAGAAGTCCACATTAAGAAAGACATATATAACATTCACAAGTAATTAAGGTTTTAGTTTAATCCTGTTCCATCTATTCTAGTTCTGCCTCCAGGAAAGGGCAAATACGAAACATGATTCACAAATATGAAGTATGGTTCACCAACAAAGGTAAAACAGGAAGGTTTAGTCCAAACTGGATATCATAAAAAAAATAAAGGTAACCCACAAGTTTTACTTTGCTGTGGTGACTGATGGAGAACAAGTGTGGTAACTGTTTGCAAGACTGTCCTGGAAACCTCTTGTTCCAAGATGCAGAAAGTCTAAGGATGGTGTAGCAGTAATCAGCATTTTATCTGAAAAATATTACCAGCATTCTCTTCTTTGAAGGCTGAAGTGATAGGGAATATAAATAGGTCAAATTAAGGTAGGAATATATGTTAGAATGAATAAAAAGTTGAAAGATAATAGGAAAACATCAAGATGATGCCAGCATTTACTCTGGAATAGGCAGTGATGTTCTTCAGGCATTTAGGAAATCACTGAGCCAGTGTAGTGTAGGACAGGTTAAACCTGCAGCACAAAATTGGAATCAGCATTTTAAGTTTTCACTTTTCCTAGAATTTTCCTTTAGATTAGTTCATCACTTGAAAAGGTTTTTAATATATTTATGTGTCTAAATATCTCAAGAGCTTTTAGATTTTTTTGGCAATATTACATAGCACTTTCCCACAGCTGTGAACATCCCACTGCTAAGTGGAAAGGTGTCACTGCTTGCTGTTTATCATGTGTAGTGCAGGGCCATTCAGCAGTAAAGTCAGCTCAGTGCCTATTAGCACTCCATTACCATGGCTGCACCTATACCAGCAATTTAAACAGTGCCAGGGAACATCCCCAGCTATAGGAACACAGTCACCTACCCTGTTCAGTCCCTGGAGGGGTCCTTGGTAGCAACTTTTACTCTGTACCGATCAGGAGGCACCTGAGCATGGTTCAGGAGTTAATGTGGGACAGGGACCATTCCTCAAAGGAGGTCTGGGTGCAATCAGGCTGATTTGGAGGGGCGAGCTCAACAGTGAGGTTGCTGGCTGTCCCATGCCCATTGTCAGCAGAGCAAACAGCCATCTCGGGGACACTACATTTAACCATAGTTATGTTATCTGAGAGTAATAGATATAGTTTGCATGCACTTAGGGTATCCCACCCTTAAGGAGAAGGGAGCACCCAAGATTCGCAGATGCTCATGGTCTAAAGGAATGACAAAAGTCAGATAGTCTGTAAAAACTCATGGAATTTTATTAGCAAGTTACACACTTGGCATGGTAACTAGTATGCTAGTCTCTGACCTACTATACAAGCACACGGCAGTGGGTTTTGAATAAAGGGGTAAGATGAACAGAAAGAGAGAAGAAAATAAAGAAGGAGAGAAAGAAAGAGGGGAAAAGGGAAAACCAGTCCTGGTTCCAGCACTGGTCTGGTCAATGAGATGTCCAGGGTCCTGGGTGTGCTGCCCAGGCTTGATGGGAGTTATATTTTATGGATAATTTTTCTCCACCCTGAGGATAGGTTTCTCATTTTCTATGCAAGTTATCATGCACAGTCTGTTCTTTCAGACCTTTCTTGAAATGAGTAGGAGGGCTTGGGGTGTCTTGGGTGATCTTGATCCCTCTCTACGCTTCATGCCCTCTTCTTAGCCTCATTCCTGTGCTTGTGCTGTACTGTGTTGTGCTTATCTCCAGGAACTAGAACAAGGACGTTTGTCCTGGAAAAGTGCTGGCTCCTTCTCCAGCCACATCTTATTCTTTCCCACAGCATGTTATTACCAACAATCCTTGGTCATTTCCAACAATTCTTGGTGGACTTCACAGCTGTCTGCCTATTGGTGTTTGAGACATACACATTAGCCCCTCATCTTTTCAGATTCTGAATCATTGGATGATTAACCTTGATGGGAAAGGGAAGAAGTATCTATTCCAGTTAAATCACTACACTAACAAGGTTGCAGCACTTTTGCTACCTGCAGTGCCCTGGGTATTTCTAGATATCCCATCATGACAGGCACTGTCCAGATGCAGATTGTTTCTGCCTGCCAGTGGGCAGGAAGTTTTTACATCCAGCAGTCTTTCTCATTATTTGTGCCACATGCCAAGGTAGCTTATTTTTTAGCATCCCAACTATGGACAAACACAGACTTTTGCAGTGCCGAATGTGTATGATATGATTGACTGGAGTGCCTCATGAACGTTTGCATGAATGAAGGCAACAAACCTTTCTCCTGTCCCAGAGCTGCATTGCCCTTAGGCTTACAGTGACACTTGCCAGCTTTTACTGCTCACAGGCTTTCTCCAGGGCTTAGACTTTCTCCTAGACAGGCTAGCAAATTAGTCCCAAAATATCTCTCTTGGCTTTCAGCCCTTTCTAGCTTAGGAAAAGCTAATAGATGCACCCTTTTGCTGTTCTGCTCTGAACTCATTACACATTTCCAGGCACGGGAAATTAGCAAAGTCTCTTTAGCATCTGCCTTTCCTAGCTAAGAAGGAGTCACATGCAGACTACCTCTTCAGCCCTGCCTATCTGATCCTATCTGGCCACAGATCCTTATAATTTCACTGCCTGAACTGTTCTCCTTATGGCACAGTAAAGTTCTTCTTCATGTTCAGGTGGAACTTCCTGTGTATCAGTTTCTGCCCATTGCCTCTTATCCTATTATTTGGAACCACTGAGAAGAGGCTGATTCCATCCTCTTGACATCCTTCCTTAAGATACTGATATACATTGATGAGGTCCCCTCTCAGAGTCCTCCCTTTTTGAGGCTGAACAGCCCCAGCTCCCTCAGCCTTTCCTTGTAAGAGAGATGCTCCAGTCCCCTCAGCATCTCTCTGGCCTTCTGCGACCCGCTCCAGGAGCTCCATGTCTCTCTTGTCCTGAGGAGCCCGGGACTGGACACAGCACTCCAGATGTACCTCACTAGGGCTGAGTAGAGGGGCAGGATCACCTCCCTCTACCTGCCAGCAACACTCATTCTAATACACCCCAGGACACCACTGGCCTTCTTGTCCACAAGGACACGCTGCTGGCTCATAGTTCTGTCAATCAGTTGCTATGGTTGTTTACTTTTCTTAAAGCCTTGTGTTCCACAACCCTGAGAAATTTAATTCTTGCTTTAAAAGACATTATAATAACAGCTGTGGATAAAGGCACAGAATAATATTGATTACAGACGCAGTCATATAATGAGGAAAAGAAACACCATCCCTTTCAGCCATGCACCAAAGGTCAGGCCATCCAGTTAATGCAAAGAGGAAGGTCTCCTCCTCACCCTCTCCGCTGGCTGTGTCACCTTGTCTGGCTCCAGCTCAGGCAGAGGCAGGCTGTAACCTTGGGGTTTGAGCCAAAGAGTTACGAGCACTGACAGCAGGCATCAGGAGGCAGGGAAGGGCAGGTTAATCACACATCTCTCACTTAGCAGAGCAACATCACAAACTAAATTTTGCTGGTGATGTTTGAGAGCTGGTTGGTTTTAAGTAAGTGTCTACATGGGGAACAAACCCTTCATCAGTGATCGACCATTATCATGACTGGTGAACTTTTAACATGGTTAAACTCCTCATGGCAGTGCCTTAGCAAAAGTATGTTCTGTAATGTTAGACAATGCCTTTGCAGTTTTTGTTTATTTCTAGTAACTTCGATATTAACAATGGATTCTATAAAAATAATTTATGTCTGTTCCTTTAACCAGCAGAATATTACTGGCAATCAAGATTATACCATTATGGTGTCTAACAGCAGGGTCATGAGCTACAGGAGACTCTCACCTAGGATGTGGAATGGCTAATTCACACAAAGGGGTCTTTGAATCAAGAAGGAATATTAATTTTATGAAGAAGCTGATGTTATTGAGCCTCACACTGTTGGAGCTTGGTGCAGGAGATATCAAGGGAAATCTATAGCTTTGGTGAAATATACTGTGGTGGACAAGGTAATCACAAGAAAGGTAGGGGCTGATGAAGTTACTGGAGTTTACTCTGGTTTTATGCTAATATAAATTCCTCAGTGTCAAGTTACTGGCCTTATTACAGTAGATGCCATGACCCTGTAACTGTGCACCTGAGTGAGCCAGACAGCACTGCTTCTTCTGCTGCCTATGTTTTTAGCCTTGGAGCTGTGATGGACCTGTCACAATAATAGGAAGCACAAATGGGACAGCCTGGGATGTCTGTTTGCATGACACTGGCTAATTGCCTAAGGTCCTGCTATAGTCAGTGGAGACAAAGAGATAATTCATCCACTCCTCTGACACATTTCAGACAACTGCTATAGGATGAGATGAACTTCCAATCACTAAAGGGAGATCTTTCCTCTCCAATGCCACAAAGTGATAGGGGAACCACTGATTTGGCTCCCCAGCTCCATTGATTGCAATGAATGGGTTTTTTGGTGTTCATCGGTAAAGATGAGAGCAAAATTAAACCCTATTTGAAGAAGGAAAGAGTATTTGAATTTGGTATCATTTTTTCTACTTTGAATTCTGCTTGACCATGTTATAAACTGACCACTACTGAATGAATCTATAGAATTAGGAAACCTAGGAAATATCCAGGTATCAGAAGAATTAGGTAAGAATTATTAGTATGGGAATTAATCACTCAGATTGTGTGAATGAAAAATTATATAAATTGAGATCTGGAAAGACAAGATTAATGGGGTACATTTTATATTACAACAGTGGTCTATGAATAGTGATCTCTGAACAGTATTGAGTGAGTGGCTGCTCCATATTCTGTGCCAATGGCAACTCTATATGTGCTGCATTTGAAATACTAAATGGAAGACTTTGGTCTTTTTGTGGCGAATGGAAAAAAAATCCAACAAATGGTAATGAACCAAATATGATGGTTGAAACAAAGAAAAGATTAAACTCTCCAATTTAAATCAAATGCCTTCTAATATGACACACATAAATACTTTACAATTATGGATGCAACATCAGTGCCTGCAGGCAAATACAGAACACTAAATTTCAGATGCTCAAGAGACTATTTATTTAAATTGTATGAAGATTTATACTCCACTAATCTCATTATGAACCATACAAATTAAACATAAGTTGTAGCATGTTACATGATAAAATTGGACTTTAAAAGATTATCACATTCATAAGGATCTTCTCCTAAATAAAGGTAGCAAGACACTTTATATATTGCAACATTTGGGTCCAGAAAGTAATGCTGTTGGAAAACATTAATGCTCTTTAACAAGGTATTTGTCTTCTTTTTCAATTGAAAGCCAACATTAACACCTGTCAGACCCATGTTCACTTTTTAAATCATGTGACCTGGTTTTATTATGGCTAATATGTGTTCTGAACTTTTGTCTCTGAGGGTGATAAATTAAGTGACAAAATAAACCTTTTCCCTTACACTATGATAGTATCTATGTGGGATGATGGATAGGGTTAAAATTTAGAGGAGCTTAAGAATTCTGGGGTAAATGCAACTGCTACTGCCTGGATGGAATGCAGTCAACGTGTTCCTCATACAATGATGGTTGTCTGCTCCGAGGGATGAAATGGAGAGTGGAACAAAGTGAAGACTTGTACAGCCTCCTTCCATTGAAATCCTGGCAGAAAGAGGGAACTTTGTGGTACTTTGAAGTTCATGAGACCTGTCAACCAAGGGAGAATCAAGTTGTTCTGCTCCTGAGACAACAACCATGTTGAACCCCCTCCTCAGGTGTCAAGCCATGACCACTCCCCTCCCATTATGTATGGCGAGAGAACTTTACATCAATAAAAAAATAAAAGGTATTTATGGCTAGAGCTACTCAAACTTCACTCAAACATAAAGAAATAGTATAAAGTTCCATTGGGGATACGCCTAAAGTTGGAGAAGACTCCACCAAAACTGCTGGGGCCAGTCGACGGGCTGAGCCTCTCTTCTGCCCCCACAGGGATGCGTTGGGTAAGAATTATGTATATGTATGGCCAGACTTCGAGAAGGAAAATCTGGGGAAGGGCTCTCCCCACGTGGGCGTGCCCTTCCAGCCTGCGCAGTGGATTTTTTAGGTGAGGCACAGCGTG
>JAWWEU010000040.1:65692114-65704719 GCA_035583155.1 Acropternis orthonyx | reverse complement strand
TACAGCACCCGGTACTAACCAGGGCTGACCCTGCTGAGCATCCAAGATCTGACGGGATGGGATGGCAGGGAGGCATTGAACTGCCCCGGGGATGGTCCCTACTGAGACTTGAACTCAGATCCTTGGGATTCAGAGTCCAGAGTGCTCTCCTTTAAGCCACGGGACTGCCTGTAAGAATTATACTCTACAGGCATTAAATGCTGCTTTTAGGATTAGCACTTATGCGTGATTATTATATATACCAGTAGATTGCTTTAAAACATATTTTTGCAGTCAGACCCTATCACTGATGATCACGAACCTTATTAATCTGTCACAACTTGTATTAATGAAGAGTGTTATTCCATGAACTGTTAGAGGGACTCCTTTCAGTTGCCAGCAGCAGGTAATGCTTTGGCAGGGCCTGCTGAAGCATCTTCACACTGCTGGCTGAGCACCCCCTGACAAGGGCAATCAAATCACCCTCTGATTTTGTGAATCTGTTGGTGAAGGGTCTCATTATAAGATGCTGACAGAGTGGTCGGATGCATGGGTCTCAACTTTCCTGGGGGCACTGACAGGCAAAAATCTAATCTCCCACCTTTCAAGTGACAACCTAGCTCCCTTGTTGTCTTTTTCATCCATTCATGCCCAGCTGCTTTACCATTATTCTCATCTGTGTTTGGTGAGAAAGCTGTAACAGAGACTTGAATTCACATGTGCAAATTCCACCAGCAAGGTACTAAACCCCCAGCTTTTTTTGTTCTCTGGACTCTGGACATAAGGACAGCACTGTAGTACCGCACTGATCATGGCACTGTGACAGTTGTATTGTCTGGAACTCTGGGACTGACCAATGTCTCCAGGTACACTGGACAAAATTATGATCAGCAGTGAGTGAAGTGGCAGCTTTGATTTAAATTCAGGTGTCTGTTGGAAAGGACTGAGGAGCTGTTCCCAATCCTTTTATCAGCTGTACATTGCTTTTTGAAGGACTATGGCCCAGCTAGGCAATTCACTCACTGTGGCTTACAACATCCAGGTAATGATGGTATTTTTTATAGAATTGTCAGACACTTGTCTATCATACCACATCAGGACACACTTCTGTGATTTTGTGATTGATTCTGATTGGGGAAAGAGGCGAAAAAAATCATAAAAGTCAGTTTCTGATTTTTATTTTTATTTTCATTTGGAGTGAAGCTTTTTATTCTTGCTTGAGCACACATACATATCCAGGAAAATGAATTTTCTCAACCAAACTGCAGAAAGTCTTGCCACTCATCAACCATTCACAACACTGATCTCTAGAGTTTTAGATTATTTGAGTTCTGTCTCACACAGACTTTCCAATCAGCTTCTCATTTTGTAAAATAAGGTGGCATGTGACATCAAACAAGGCACTTTAAGGAGAGCCACCTGGTAGCAAGTGTTTTCGGAGAGAAAATCTGAATTTAGGATTTTCCTCGCTTTCCCTCGTTACAGATTGGATAACTTTAAACTGTGACACTTTTTGATACTTTCCCCCCACCCTTTCCTCTATTCTCTGTTGGTCAGACTTGGTGGCTGGTGGGCAACTAGAAGAATTTGGGGCTTAATAAATGATACAGGAGCCAGCTGGTTCAATTTGGGTCTTTGGAGACAGGGGTGTTGTAGAGACTACACAAGCTGATGGGGAAAAGAATGCCACACAACTATGTGCTTTCTTTTGCAAAGATATTTTGAAGTTTTTCAGCTTGTAGGGAAGTTTGAGGAAGTACTCTCTATGCCTTGGGAGATTCATCTGTGAAAGGTGTATCAAGGAGGGACATCTAGGACATGCCCTCTTCACCTCTGCTCTCTCTGCATGTTTTAATGGCAGACACATCTACCTGTGAAGTACAAGGATGAGTCATTCAGCCTTATGCACATTTTTACCCACTCAGCCAGTGAGAGATTTAGAAGCATAAAGCAAGATAATCCGACCCCTTATCTTGATTACAAATAGGTGTTGTAATTTTCATCAAATATAATAAATGAAATAGAGCATCTCTAAAGGAACACACATCACCTGAGAAAATAAGCTGCAGCGCGGGACATCTTTTACTGATGAACTTAATTTTCTATACCAGATGATTAAGTTGTGGGAGTTTTTTGGTGTATATGTTGTTGTTTGCTCTGTTTTTTTTTTTTTTTTTTGTTCTGTGTTTTTTTGTTGTTGTTGTTCTTGTTGCTGTTTTTTGTTATTACTATTATTTAAGGCATCGTGCCATCAACACTAGAAAATGGCTTAAGAAGCAGTACCCCCCCAAAGTCAAAACACAGCATAGGCAATAAATTTACTTGACACAAATGTCATCACCCAAAGACACACATTTGCTGTTGGCACCCAGAGAGGAACCAAAGGCAAAGCACAGCCTTGGTACGAAGTTCCTTTGACTTTGAAATCCAAGGCTTTTCCCAGCCAGTGACAGGCCAGTTTTGACCATTGAAAAGTGTGATGCAAGATGTCTCCATTTGCTGTGGCTCCCTCTTCGTCTCGGCAGATAGTCAGGATCTCACTTTTGGATGGAGCTGAAAAAAGGAGAAACAAATTCTTATGTGTCAAGAGCTGCTGGTTTTCATTTTGGGAAGTATATTTTTATAGCAAAATAGCGGGCATAGTAGATATGATTTTCCTGACAGTTATTTTGTTCTTTAAACAAATGAGCACTTGGTTACGGACAAGAAGGTAAGATGAGACAAAAAGAAGGGGTAGCTTGTTGTTGAGAAGTGTTAGAGATACTACTGAACTTTTTTTTTTCAAAGTGTGCATCCATGGAGTCGTGAGGAGATGAACCCCCTGGCCATGTGTGCTGAACCAGTGGAGGACCAGCACATTTGAAAGTGTTTCCCTTTGCATTCTTCACCCAAACGAAGCCTCTTTACAAAAGCAAGTGGTCAAACCAGGCATTGTGTTGAGCTGCCCCAGGAGGTGTAAATCACTGTTTCTCTTTATTGGGTACACTGAAACGCAGCATTTATCTCCCAGAGATGTCTGAGGCAGATGGTGGAGCTCAGGGCACTCCTGCAGACGGGACTGTGGTGCTGACAGAGGCCAGAGGGTGGTAGCACTGCACTGGTGAGGTGCCCTCTGCACAGGGAGAAGGGAAAGGAAGTGTAGAAGTTGGAAAGAAGGGAAGGAAGTGTAGAATTTGGAAAGAAGGGAAGGAAGTGAGGAAGCCCCTGACACTCCTGAGTAGCTGAGGAAGAAGAGGGGGCGATGAAATTGGAATAAACGGTGGAAATTTTAATACCAAAAGAGTGTTGCTAAAAATAGGCCCTTTGTACTGTTCTTTCCTGATTTCTTCAGGAGATGCGTTACAGTGGTTTTTTCCTTTCACTTTACACTGGAGAATGCTTCTCTGCCCTCCTCACACTAAAGTAAAGAATAGCTGCAATTCTTCATTTCTTATGAGGAAAAGGAGAAAAAAAAGAGATGAGTAAAGGTGTTTTTTTTTAAATGAGAAGGAACTTTTACAAAAGCACCTCACTTTCTTAGGGCCTAAAAACTTTATTGTACCTCAAAGAGTGCAATCCACCAGTAACACTGGTGGGTATTTTCTGGGCTTCTACTTTTTCAGATAATGTTCCTTCTGATGTGGCAGCCACAGGCTGTCAGGCATCTATTTTCTGCCCTGTGGCACATAACTTACCCCAAACAAACGACCCCACCAGGATAGTGGTCATATGCAGCTTCCAGACAGTTGCAGGTCCCTTCCAACTGAAATACTCTATCCTATTCTGCTTTAAGGACTTCAGGGACATAAGAATATTTGGTCGTGTGAAAGTCTTCTGGTGTATACATGTGTCTCCATTTTTGTAGTTGCAAGTTACCTTAATTTTGCTGAAAGTTGAAAAACTAAGGGAATTAATGAAGTGCACAAACCACACTATGAGAACTATTGTGTGCATGTATATTACTGCATATGGGGGTATGTCTGCCTGTTACAGCTACTTAGCTTGTACTTTAAAGCATAGAGGATCCAAAGCATGATTGCTCAGACACATGTTCAGTGGCATTTTTTTGCCTGCCTCCTGACACAACAGCTTTCAAATACCACCATGCACGCTCTCGCTGTAGTTTTTCTTCTTCCTCACTGCTGTGCTTTCCTTTCTTGCTGCCACCCCTCTTCTCTCCACTAGGCCTTCTCAAGAAAATCTGCCTTCTCTATTGCCCCATCTTCCTCCCCTGTTGGATTCTGATTTTTTTTCCTCCTTTCCCTTCATAACTGTACGTGTCAATAGTTACTTCACAACCATCTCTTTTCCTGCTCCCCTCCTCTGAAATTCTCTTTCAGCCCTGACACTTTCTTGAGGAACAGCTGCAGGCTATTCCTAATCTTCCTTCTCTCATCAAAGGGTTTGAAAAATCAGCTCACTGCCATCCCTCATCAGGGAAACTGGCTGTGGGCCAGACTGGGAACCAGGAGCTCCTGGCTGGTCATGGTGGCACAGCCACTGACTCACCACCTGGCCTTTGGCATGCCACTCGTCCTCTGTCCTCTCCTTGCTCTAAAACAGGAGTGATAATTGTGCACTTACCTCACATGGATGTTGTAAAAATTTAATTACCTCTCGTAAGGTGGTATCTAAGAGAAAAACGTGTCTTTATCTCTTGCAGCCGTAGCTGAGACCACTGCAATCTGCACTTAGCTCAGGCCCTGGCATATAAAAGTGTCTTCCACAGGCAGCCAAAGCCTTCCTGCCTTCTGGTTACAAAGGTCCCTTTGCCATAGTCCTCTGACAGAAAGGAGTCTCTCTGGCCATAGGGATATCAGGCAGGGAAGCTGAATTCCCCTCCAGTCAAGGTCACCTATCCAGCCATTTATCTGATCACTCTCGCTCTTCCCCCTGAAATTGCTCGTGAAGTCTCTTCTGAACAAAAACTCTGATCCTCAACTCAACTGCCTCCTCCATCCTTACCAACTGCCTCACTCTTCCCTTTCTCTCTGCTACAGCTGACAGGACTTGCTCAAGATGCTCTCCCTCCTACTTCCTGGCTGCCCTCTCAGTCTGTCTTGATGGGTACAACCCGAGACTTAGCCTTTATTTTTCTCAGGCAGTGGCTGCAAAGACGGGTCTGTCTAGTGAGATGGTGTCCATCTGTGAGGGTGGGAAGGGGCAGTGAACCTCTTGCTGCTATCCCACCACTGTCTAAGTGATGAACCAGGCCAGCCCTTGCCATCCTGGTCCTCTCACCTCTGCGCCTCTTTCTAGTCAATCTCCCAAGCTAATATTGGGGTCAGCTCAAATTTCCACTCCTAATTATGCCACTACACACACACACACACACACACACACACACACACACACACACACACACGCAAATCATCAGCACCTTGGGCTGATGACCACCTCTTTCCCATGAGAGTGCAATCTGTTACAGACAGCAGAATGTGCAGTGCCTGAGGAAGCTGCAGTTAACCCTTCTGACTGTGGAGATGCTTTTGGAAATGCAAGGCAGTAACAGAAATAAAGGCGATTTTAGATCAGGAGGATCTGAACTCAGCGGGAATGGAAAAGTTGTTTATTTTTTGCGTTCTTCACCAAAACCTTTTCCTTTGGACAGTATTTGGCAGTATCTGAGCTAAAGTTATAAAGAGGCATGAGGATGCCCTGTGAGTGTAAACGGTTTGCTGCTCAGCCATAGAGAGGCCACTAATTATCCATAATTACACAGGAAATAAGAAGGTAGGTGGGAAGGCAAGAAGGGAGGGAGAAAACTGACAAAGAGAAGAAAGAAGAGAAGAAGGAAGGAAAGAGAAGAAAGAAATTTTTCAGGATTTAAAAATTTGTGGGGGCAAGTTTGAAAACATTCACTTGACACAGCAAAATCCAGAGGCAAGATAAGAAAATGGAGACAACACATAATCTAAAGAATTTTCCAAAGTAATTTCCCCCCTCCAAATCTAGTGATTTTGAGGTGAGAGACAACTAAGTAATTATTTTGAATTCATGAGGTTGTAAATACTGGCACACACTTCACTGTTCTGGACTAAGTGCAAGAACAAAACACAAAGGTATAGCTTATCTTTGAATTGGTAACTGGGCATCTAGTGCTTTGCAGAATTGTCTTCCAAAATCCTATTTTTGGTAATTTTTTTTTGCTTTCCCTTATTTACTGGTGCTTTGCACACCCTGCAAATGATGCAACGATGAGCCCACATCCACGGTAATTTCTTTGTGGCATCAAGGACCTTGGTCTCTGCTCTGGCTGTGCCTGGGGATGAACCTGAACAGCATAGCCCTGTCCCTGTCACTACCCATCTTTGGGTGATGTCAGGAAGTTCCTCACATATCTGCAGAGACTTTAATTCCATTAAACAATCAGCCCTGCTAAAGTAGGTTGAGGAGAAAGGTTTTGCCCAGTGCAAGCCAGCCTCTTACCTCAGCTATGCTACAGCTCCCTACTACTTATCTTCCCCCAGCAGAACACCCTCTGTTCCTCTCAGGCCTCCCAGCCACTCTCCCTCCTCTGAAGAGCCTCTGATACAGCCTCCCTGGCCTTGTCCATCTCCAGCCAAAGGCTGGATAGTCAAAGGCAGAGGCAGATTTTAGTCCTTGGTCCTTGCATGCCTGGTGGCCCTTCCACACATTTTACTGGGGCAAGATTGTGTAGTCTTGGGGCAAGGAATGGCACCTGGCCAAGCCTCTTGTCTCTTTGAAGGTGAGCAAGAGATGCTTCCAGCTGAGGGGAGAAGCTTCATCTGTGCCTTTGAGGCATCACAAGATTTCGGTTTAAGGTATCCCTGTCAGTCTCCATCTGCTTGCACCACAGGCAGGAGAACTGAGCTGGCTCTAAGCACAGTGACATACATGCACAACCATACAGATGATGTATTTCTGTGCCTTTTCACAGTTCTAAAGGCAGCTGCTGGCATGGCCAAAGGAGGGTGTGCTGTAACCTGCACAGCACAGCAGTGTGGGATGTGGTGCCTTTATGGGGCTTTGTGGCACCATGCAGTAACAAAGACACTAGAAGAGGTAGAAAAGGACTTGGCTGTGCCTGCCTCGTGGTGCCACAGTGTTGTTCCACAGTGGTATAAGAGGGGCCCATGGTCCCAAGCAGTTTAGACTAACCTGATTGTCAGGTTTAGCTATTGCCCGGTTGGTATCACTGAGTCAGTGCTCTCAGGAGCTCTGTCAGGGCCACTCACTGCCTCATTTTCACATGCTGCAACTTGAAGATATGTCCCAGGAGTAGCACTGTCTGCACGTGTCTAAGCAGTGACTTAGGCAGTGGAGTCTGCTTCTCAAACATGACCATGAATCTGTCTCTCAGAAAAAGCTGAACAACACAGAGAGGTTAAATCAGTACAGTCCTCAAATCCCCTTCCCTTTCTCAAAAAGAACAGTCACACTGAGACTGATAGAAATTTTTTCTTTTATTTTCAGAAGCAATACACTCAATGAATCAAAATAATACTATATGACGATATGTGAGGACGACATGGCTTAGACCATCAAGAACGTTCGTGATGAGCGGGTGTCATACCTGGATTTTAGAATTTCTATTTTGACTGATGTGGATTTCCGAAATTGGAAAGCTATGTGAGTGCCTTTGTAAACTGTACAAATACCTTTATGGCAAAATGCCTGCAGCTTTAGGAAATGCACAGGTACTGATATTTTAATTTAAAAACAAATGAAAGCTAACCAAACCAAACCAAGCCTTTTATCAAAATCATTATGGGCGCAAATCCTATTCATAGGGCTAGACCATAGAATCTTGAAGATAATTAGAATTTTAGATGCACAAATTTGCAAGAATGTAAATAAAATGGATATGGCATTTCACATTCTAACACCGCAGACTGAATTTCATAGCTATTCCTAAAAAATCCAGGATTTGAGACTTCCATCACAAGAATTGTTAACCTGGCTAAATCTTGGAAAAAGGACTTGTCTAGAACATGGAGTGAAAGCCAATCTTACTGCAAATGATGAGAAAAGCAGCATGACTGATGCATACTAGGGTCATAAAACACAATTTGGTTTGAGAAACTAATTTGGTAAGGTAAAAAGAATTGTACTGATAGATGAGCAATGGGGATCGCTTCCACAGCACCTCTGTGGACCAGCCCTCGTGGATTTCCTCGTGTGCCCTCAAGACCAAAAACTTGGCTGCATGCTAACATCAACGTATCCTTGCATGATCTTGGAATTTACAGTCTCTTACTGTGCTTTGCTCCTTAAGAGATTGATCCGTCCCTCAGTCTGGGAAGAGTCATCTCTGTCTAGGCTCAGTTATGTCAGCACACCTATCAAGTCACATCAAGTAATTATTTGTGTCTGCTCAAGCATTGGAAGAAAATAAAGCTAGTAATGCAAAACAAGCAAAGAAGTGAGCACTAAATGAGTCAGTTAAGTTTTGCTAGGCAAAGATAAAGGGAAAAAAAAGATAACAGCAGAGGAACAGTAGAACGAGTTAATGATAACTGGGCACTGGGAACTAATGAGTGGTTTGCAAATAAAGGGAGGAAGGAAAAAATACTACTATGAACAAAGTGTCCTTAATAAAAGTCAAAGATGATTGTAAACATCTGAGGTATTGCTGTATGCTGCTGAAACCAGAAAACCAGTACACAGGAATGAAAACCTTGGCTTTCAGCTGGATATAGGTTCCCAAGTGTCTAACCTTTTTGGGAAAAAGGCTTCGACATCCTTTAGGGCCATATGAAAAAAACCCTAGCCTAGCACATGTAGAAAGGCAATGGGAGTCTCATGGCTGTAAAAGAGGCTCAGGCAGCAGAGAATCAGTAGTAGCTGGTATGCAGATGCACTGCTGTGGACAGAAAATTACAGGTCCCAGTGACAGGGTGGTTTGCCTCCTTTACTTCAGGGCTTGCTCTGTTTTCAGAGACAAGCTTTAGACCAGAAAATACAAGCATCTAAAGCTAGATTTTCCAGGCCACTATGAGGAGAAAGAACATACTCCAGTCTATTGGTTTTCTCATCCTGCTGCTGTGCACCAGTATGCCACCCACCTCCCCTTCCTGGGAGAGCCCTAAGCAAGACAGGAACTTGGCCTCACTTCACAGATCGTGGTACATTTTGCCTGTATTAGCATTGCTGGTATCTATCCAAACAAAAAGTTAGGGGAATTCTGGCTAGGGTGTTGGTGACAGGTGGCTCTGTTGGATTGTGAATCCTGCTTTTAACTAATGGGTCCTCCCTGGAGATAAGCTACGCAGTAGCTTCTAGGTGAGAGGGAAGGAAACTAACTGTGAGCCTGTTCAAGGTTTAATACAAGATAATGGACTTCCTTTCTGCTCCGTGCAATCTCCACGTGGCACAGATCTAAGGAAGACCTGATAGCTGGAGAAGCTTTCTTCTTGCTTTTCCAGAACAACTGTTCTGCAACCATGGACACGCTGCACACCAGGAGGTTTGGTAGTGCTTTTATTCTCCTTCACGGAGCAGCAGCCAGGACCGTATAATCCGAGGTCTCGAGAGACGGAACTAATGAGAGAGACTGCAAGAAATCAGGCCAGACAAACAAGGGCAAACCAAGCAGAAAAGCTAACACATCACCAAGAGTTTGGTCCTCCTTGTTCAAAGTGTTCAAAGATGTTCTCCAGTCCCTGTGTCTGACACCTAGTTAACACATGGTTAAGGCATATCTGCTTCTGTTGGTTAAGGCAGACCACAAGATGGTGTGGTGTGTTGTCCAGCCACATTTGCTTCCCAGCTTTCTTGCAGCAGCTTCAAGGAGATTGACTTCCAACCGAAGAGGTGCTGCACTTATGCCTATGGCCTTCTCTACACATTCACCAGTTCTCTCCCTACCTTTTCTAGTTACCATCCTTTGCAGTCACATTTAGTGGAGCAGTGGAAAAAAACAAAGAACAGAAGATGCTGGAAGAGAATAGCTTAGAACAGGTTGTGGTCTTGGACAGATACTTGCAAACATCCATACTGGTTGAGAGGTCTGTGGAGATGGGTCAAAGCCTGTATTTGTAAGGGCCATTAATCAAAGTGTGCAGCTATCAGTGGCCCCAGAAGGAAGAGATGGTGAAACTCCAGGCAGAAAAATGAAGCTTGGGACACACAGCTTCGCTTGAGTGTCTGTGGAGAAAAACAGATCGCAATTGCACTGCACGAGGGAACACCGGGGAATAACAGGAAATTACCTGATTCAGAGCAACGTCAGGTGACAAATTTTGTACAAGCGTCTGAGGCAACTTTGAGACAAATGAAACTATGATGGGGTTTTGGCTGCATTCACAGAGGATGAGGCCCTAAAATGTGGGCATTCATGGGCTGAGGAAATGATGAGCAATTGAACGGGTATCAAAGAAGACCAACAAAGTGGCTGCAGGAACAGATTAATGATAGGAGATAAAAACAAGGAATGGCAATGGCTAGGAAAATAAGTGATACCTGTGTGTAAGACAGTAAGGACAAAAACTATTTAGGGGAGTACGAAACATGGTTATAACCAGGAGTAATTGGGTGAAACTGGGCAAATGAAAATATAGGCTAAATACCTTCCAGACTATGAGACTTTCTGGACTGTGAAGCAGATTCCCAAAGAAAGTGGTGGAAGCCCCATTACCTGAGGCATTTAAAACAAAAGAGCAATCATGCACGTGTTGTAAGTCCTCTACAAGCAGAGGAGCAGAGTAGGTGACCTAACAGGTCTTTTCCACCTTGAATTTCTATATAAGGAATCACAAAAAGCCCAACTTGTCACACAACAATGAAATGAGTAGTGAGGTGGGGGCCAGTCTCCTCTACCATGCTTCCAGAGAGAGGACTAGAGGAAATAGCCTTAAGCTGAGACGGGAGATTCAGATTGGATAACAGAAAAATCTTTTTCCTTGTTAGGGTGATCAGGCACTAGAATGGACTGCTCAAGGAGGTGGTGGAGTCACCATTCCTGGAGGTGTTTAAGAGGTGTCTCAATCTGGCACTGGCTGATGTGATTTAGAGGTTACAGTAGTACTGGGTTGATGGTTGGCCTGGATGATCTTTAGAAGTCTCTTCCAACCTTGATGATTCTAGGATTCTCAGTAGCAACAGCTCTACTCCAGCAGTTCAGCCACAAGGAGGGAAGACACACAAATATGAATCCTTCATTATTGACTTTGGTCCTATATTTAAGAAGGGTCATTGGCTGCTCCTTCTTCTTCATTAAGTTTCAGGGACTGGCCAACGTGAATGTGTAAGAGGCTGCAAGGAGTTGGTCCTGGTTTGCAAAATGGACCAAGGGGTGCCTGCTAGGAGGCCCCAGTAGTCTTGCCTCTTGGCCATGCAGCTGAAGCAGCACTGCATTTGATTCTAGCATGCCATACTTAAGCAGGGGTGTCGTGAGCTAAGGCTTGCTTTGAAATACCGGGGTTGGATTCCCTTCTCGTTCACTAATTTCAGCAGCACCAAATCACTTAATAGAAGTGATTTATTATGCCCGTTCTCTGCCAGTACACAGCATCCTTACGGCACGCTCCAGAGGCAGCTCTGCCTTGCAGTGCGGTGGGTACAAAAGCAGCGCTCTGCTCCCACTTGCAATAAAGTGACGCCCGGGGCTTGCCATATAGAGCGCGTAGATGCAAAAACCAGCCGGGACACCAAAACCTGCCTATGAAACCACCGAGGTATTTTTCACCTCCTCCCCCTACCCTTTTCACTCTCATCACGAGGGCTTGGGCGGGAATACGGTATTCGCGCTACCCGCAGCTGGGAACCACGCTGGTCCGTGTCCCAGCTGGGTGTGAACACGGGCGGGAGGGGGGACCGGACGGGGCTGGGGGGCTGCAGGGACGGACCGGCGGCACCGCCGCGACCCCCCCCGTGCCCCGCTCGCCGCGCCGCCCGGCCGGGGCTCTTAAAGCGGCGGAACGAGGCTCATCGCGCCGCCCGCGGCCACAGACGCGCGGCGCCGGCCCCCCACCTCCCCGAAAGGCGCGGCCCCTTTAAGGGGCGGTGCGGGTGCCGGGAACCCACGTCAGTCCCGGCCCCGAAACTCCGGATCAATGAGCGGCGGCGGGGCGGGGCGCACACAGCGCACACACACAGCGCCCCAGAGCCCGGCCCGGCCCCCGCGCCCGCCTTTCGGTTTCTCTCTTTTCCAGGAAGGAAAACACAGGCGGGGAGCGGGGCCGCGCCCTCCCCCGCCTCCCGCGCCCCCTCCCTCACTCGGAGCCGCGCGGGCAGGGAGCGCCCCCCGCCCCGGGCGGCGGCACCACCGCGGGGAATCCCACCCCGATCCCATCCCATCCCGCCCCCGGCCCTGCCGCCCGCGGCAACTTCCCCCCGAGGGGCCGGGCCGGGCCGCGCCGCCGGGCCGGTGGAGGAGCGGAAAGTGGGGGAAAAGCCCGAGAACTTCCCGTGCGCCGGCCCCGCCGGGCTCCGCCGAGCCCCGTCTGAGAGATGTCCGAGGCTCCTGCTCAGTGTTGCATCAAGGTAAAGCCCCGTCCCCTCCGCCCGGCCTCTGTCAGCGCCGGGGCGCGCTCGCCGGCGCCTGGGGGCGGCGGGTCCCGCCGTGTTTACCGGGGGTTGTTTCGGTGGAGGATAACTGTTCCCTCTTCCCCCCCCACCCCCCCACCTCCTTTCCCCCCGGCCCTCCTGGTTTGCGGGGCGCTCCCGGCGCTGTCCCCGGCCCC
>JAWWEU010000040.1:65639239-65692036 GCA_035583155.1 Acropternis orthonyx | reverse complement strand
CCCCCCGGCCCTCCTGGTTTGCGGGGCGCGCCCGGCGCTGTCCCCGGCCCCGGGGCGGCTGTCAGCGGGCAGCCCCGGGGATCACGGCGGCCGTGGCTGCCCCGGATTTGCTGCCGCGGTTCTTCGCGGCGGGGAGCTCCGAACGGAGCCCCGGAGCCCGGCCCGGCCTCCCCCGGGACCGCCTGCCCGCCGGCAACTTCGTAGAAAGTTTCCTGCCGTCGGGGGAGGTGCAGCCGCTGCTGCTTCCACCAGCAGTGTTGCTCTCCTTCTTTTCTTTTCTCTTCTTTTTTTTTTTTTTTTTTATTTTTTATTTTTTATTTTTAATTCTAATTTTTTTCTCAATATTCTTATTAGTGTTGTTTATTTTCAAGCCCTGCAGTTACTGGCAGGTCGGCAGGTAGGGGAGCCACGGCAGCGCCTTCTCCACCAGGGACTGGGCAATGTGGTTCTCCGTGCCATGGCCTGTTGAGGAAGGGGGTTATCCCGTGAAGTTTTTTGTCGCAATTGGAGGTGGAATAGAAACTTGAGACAGTGGAAACAAAATCCATTTTTGTCCAGACCTTTACTGTCTAGCAGCCCACTAGAAACAGTGCTTTTCTCTCTCCTTTTGTCACCCATCAGTTTTGCATTTTATTTAGGAGACACTTTGCGCCTTGTTGCAAGCCGGGAGTCTCCCTCCTGCTCCTGACTAATTCTGCCCGAGTGAGAAAGAGATCTTTCGTTCTTCTCTCTCTCCCGGTCGGGAAGGCAGAGGTGACTTCCAGGAGAAGTGCCTGGAATAAACACTTACTCAGCGTGATGCTCTTTTGTTTGCTTGTCCTGTGGGTGTACGGGGTAGTCTTGCGTTCTGTGTGGTATGAACACAATTTGAAAACTTCTGGGTGTATTTTCTCTTGCTGAGTTAAATGCAGTCAGGCCTGTATCCCGTGAAGTCTCGTGGCTTAGCGTCTAGTTTGACTTTTCGTAACACACATGGGCAAATTGGATAATGGGGTATTGTACGCATGTTACACTACAGTGAAATGTTAATGCAGGCAAAATGCGTGTAATTGACTCATTGGATCCTTATATATATAAAACGAGACGTAACTACTGGTTGTCTTTTTGTTTTGGTTTGGTTTTAAGTAAACTCTGTGGAAAGGTAGGATGTGTTCTCTGGACAGAACACAAATGAATGTCACGAAAAAGTAGTGTCATATGAGTTGTATTTCCTTGTTTTCAACATGTGTCATTTTGAAAACATGAGGTTTACTTCTGCTCTTACTGAAGTCAGCAAAAACGCTACTGTTGATTTCAGGAACTGTAAAACTTCCCTAGCTTCAGTAAGGTACATTATAGAATCATACTATAAGGAATCAGCTACCTAGCAGGAGAGATACAAGCAAAGTGCTGTTTCAATCTTGAAATGAATAAATGCCAAATTTTCATTACATTTAGACAGATACTGTAAAACTGATTTTTTTTTTTTAAAAGTGACCAGTTTTAAATATCATGATCTGAACTTAATGTATAGTTTGTTTATGTGCAGTTTGCATGCAGATCCTTCCAATTATCTTGTCAGAGGACAGAAACTATTCTTACTGGCTTCTCTGGTGGTTATTTTGATAGGTTCAAATATCGAAATAACAACTTTTCAGCCAGAAATGTGAACTTGAAAGTATTTCTTCACTAGTCAAACCATTCTGGGTAACTTTCACTTCAGCTTTTCTAACTACCTTTGTTTTTTGGACACTTCTTTGAACCAGGCAGCGTTCAAGGTGGTTGTGATCAGCAGCTGGATTTAAGAGGAGCTGTTTAACTGATAGCGTGATTGTATGAGTAAAACTGATGGGTTTTTTTTCAGTGTTTTAGTCTGGCTGGTGGCATGGAGCTTGAGGTTGAGGCAGAGGAGCAAGCTCCCCACTGTATCTCAACTTCGTTGCCAAGCTGCCGAGTTTTTCTGAAAAGCAGGCAAGTATTGTGCTACAGAGGTGTTAGGAAGTTCCATTAGTAGCCTGTGAACTGAAAGCAGCCACGCTGGTGGATGTATGGTGTTGTTTTGTTGTTCTTTTGTTTGTTTTTTACCGTGCTCCTCCTCCAAAGTGGGACAAGGGTGCATGCAGTAGATGCCATAGCAGGAGGGGTGATAAACCACGGAAAGCTTCAGCAGAGAGAGTGGAGGCTAGTGCTTTGTTTATGCCCCAGCTGCTTACTGACTCCTTCTCTGAGAAACAAAAAAATCCAGCCCTTGCCACCACTTGGATGTGTGCTTGCCTGGCGGGCGGCAAGCAGTCCCACTGTGCTGTTGTGGGAAGGAAGTCAAGTGTGTGTGTAGAGTCTAAAGCTGCAGAGAGGAGTTATCACTGGAGTTTAGAAAATAAACCCAGAGATGAGAATGAAAGTTGGACCCTCAGTGTTTGTTACAGCTCAGGGTGTTGGTTTAACTCTCTGCATGAACTGGCAGGCTTTGGGGTCGTGGTGAACTCCAGTCCAAGGCAGCCTGAGGGCTTTGACTCCGAGCTGGGTTGAGAAGGGGCAATTGGTGTGGTTGTCGTATTCAGACACTTTTTTTCCTGGTTTTTGGAATATCTATAGGGGTAGCACACCTGTTCTTCTGATCCTGAGCCATAGCAGTTTAGCAGATTTTATTATTATAAATGCTACCACGACGTTGGCACTCATTACAGTATTGGTGAGCCTTATGACCTCATCTCTCCTCCCACAGATGGGAGAGCTGAGGCACCAGCAGAGTATAAACATTTTGCGAAGGCTTACAGGAGAGCAAAAACTCAAAGGGAGACGGGATTAGTTTAGACACAGGTGATGATTTTTCTGATTAATTAAGGTCCAGTTGGTGGTAAGTTCTGTTTAAAACCTAACATGGAGCTTTCTCAGTATCAGGATGTCCTTATTTTTGCCTGAAATTATTATACCTTGGGAATGTTGCTGTGGCATCACATGGAGTCTCAAAATTCAGCAGGCAGTTTGTTTATTTTCCTTTTTATAAATATGACACTTTCAGTTGCTTAGTCTGATTTCCCACGCGACCATACAAACAGTTGTGCTGGCACAAGTGTGGAGTTATGGGGAAACTAAAACTGGGGATGTGGGGGGAGATGAGCTGCTTTAGGTCTCCCAGACCAGGGCTTCTCTGGGCCCAGGCTCCCCTGTGTGCCCCTGGCTGATGCTTGGGCTGAGAGTGCCTTCTGTGGGCAGCAGTGAAGGCACAGAGCCTTACTGCGAGTCAGGCTTCACAACTGATTCCAGTGGAAATGTTTTCCTAGATGCACACTGGTGGACACGAGCACTTTCTCTTGTGTTGACCTGTATGTAGTGGCTGCAGGAGTCAGCACAAAAACCAGTAGCTTGAGGACTTGTCCTCATGGGTGCTCATTTTGAATTGGAGGATGTACTTTGCAATGGTTTAATAAAAGGGAGAGAGGGGGGAAAGAAGTCAAAGAGCATAGAATCAGCAAAGTGTTTGAGCTTTGAATCTTGGATGGCTTCCCCAGATGAACTTAACTTTTGGATAATGCATTATGTCTCCTAATACTTCATTGATGCTGTTTTTGCAAAGAGCCCTCTTGCACTGAAGATTTCCCATGCTGAAGGACTGTTATCCTTAGGCAAGGCTGAGTATCTGTTAGTGCAGAGGATATTCCTTAGTGCTTACTAGTTAACCTGTGTACCAGGGAGGAGGATCTGTCTGTTATTGTCAATGTTAAAACTCATTAAGTTCAGGGAGTGTAGGATTGCATGGTAGAAGACCAGTGTTTGGAAGTACATACTATTTAACACCTGATAAATCACTTAACTCCTTGGCAGCACCTAAATTCAATCCCTCTAAAGCAAAATTTTACTAGCACTGCCCCAGTTAAACACCAGTCAATAGTATTCACTGTGTCATTACAGGTGAAGGCAGTTTCCTGGAAGGCAACCCATTAAAACAGCATCTTGAATCTGAAATGCCCCAATGAAACAGAGGGTACTTTAATGATAATTTATATGCTTATTTCACCATGTATCCCAAAGTGTCTTTTTGGAGGGAGGTGGCTAATCTGCTGATAAAAATGATAGACAGGAGATGAAATCTTGTACGGCTACACAGAAGTGATGTTTCTGCCTTTTAGAAAAGTTATCTGGGTCCTTGAGTACTTGTCTTCTGAAGTCTTCTAAGAAAAGTTTCCTAGTAACCTGCTTCCTGCAAGAAAGGGAGAGCTAAGGCAACCAATGTTTTTAGCCAGTAATGTTGTTCTGACTTGCAACCAAAAATTGGCTAATTTGTTTCTGGGGTTTTCTGCATGTGCTTGTTGTGAAGCATTTGTAGTTCACTGCCTTCAGCAGGGCATCCACAGTGAACCAATAAACCAAAAAAAGTGAACCAAAAAAAGCCAGGGCTTTTGAAAATGACAGTGTGATGGTCAAGTAAGTGTGATGGTTGGATCCAAAGGTTGGACTTAATGATCTCAGAAGTATTTCCCAACCTGGTTAATTCTATGATCACTTGGGCTGTATCTGTGAAACAAGCACTAAATAGTAATGAGTGTACGTATGCAGGGAAGTAGCAAGGCTTAGTACTTGTAATGCAGAATGGAAATGAATTGTGTTCATTACAGAAGTCAGTGACAGTGTGATCTGAATTGTTCTGGGTTTCTAGTTCACACAGCACTTGGGAGCAGAGGAGTGGTGGTGGTTGGTTGTTCGCTTTTTTGGTGTGGGCCACCTACCTCTGCTGGACAGTCAGAGAGAGAGCAAGATCTTATGGTGTCACTGTGTCCTGATGTTTGGATCAGCCACACGTGGACAGGGTGGCATTTCTGTGCCCCCAGACTGCATTGAAGGTGACTTTGGGAGAGGCTGGCATATGCTGCAGGCATGGCTGTTCTGCCACAGTCCTGCTCTTGGCCCAGGGCAGGAGCACCTGGAAGGGGCGGTAGCCAGATGTGGGTGCCAGAGCTATCCCTGCCACCTTGCCCTGACCACCAGCCTTCCCAGGGCTCCCTGAAGCTGAACGCAGAGCAGGCTGCCTACTCAGTTGTTCCAGGTGTTATTCTTGCCTCGTGGTGGAAAGGCATCACTTCCTATTAATTAGGTACAACTTCAGCATCTGACAAGGGAGGACCCCCTGGTGAAGGCAGTGCATGGTGATCAACTTCTAGCATTGTCACAACAAAAAATTTTAACGTTGCAATGTATCCCTGTGCCTCCTGAGACAAGGAGGTCACACAGAACAGCCCATGGGTGTGATGTTCCTCTAGACGATCAGGAAGAAGCCAAACCAAGTCCAGGTGTGTGCTCAGGTTCAGCCTTGAGCAAAGAGACCAGACCGGCCACCAAAACTTCTGTGCCTTTAACAGCAGAGTTGTGGCAATTGATTCCTGCTAGTATGGGTTGTTTTTTGGGTCTACAACCCAAGCCAAATTTAGACCATATTGATTCTAATGTAGTGGAGTTGTCTTCAGGAACTGTTTTGTTAAAGCACAGAGGAAAGCTGCTCTATTCATGTCCTAGTTTAGTAGCAAATGAATCTCAAGCCTAGATTATAGTGACTACTGAGCTCCAAAGTGAACTGGGTGTAGCAATTAAAGAAAGCTATAAATGATTCTTCATCTAAATGATTTTCCACGTGCACTGTCTTTGCTTCTATGTTGTTGTCCTTATAGTTTGCAATGTTTTTCTGATTAAGACAGTCTGGAGGGAAAATTGATATGAAAGAGATTTTTGCTGCTGTGTGTGTGTGTTGGTGTTCTATGGAATGTTAACATATGAAAATAAATAGTATTGTAAATAATTTTAAAGATGTGTGTAGTGCCAAGAGTAGCACTGTGTGTAACTGCAAGTGCTAAATGTTAGTACAACTCCCCAAAAATACTTTGAATATGGCAGCTGTACTTCACATGTTAAACTGTTAACAACTGGCTAATATTAAATCTGGAGTTTGGATATTTAAATTTAAAATAAAATTAAATGTGATTATAAATAGGAACAATGAGTGATTTATTGGGGGCTTTTGCTTGGTTTTTTTCTTTTGTTGTAGGTTTTGTTTTGGGCTTTTTCTAGCTAGCTCAAAAGAAATTGTAAATAATTTGTTTTGAGAGTTTAATCTGGAGAAAGCCAACTGGCATCCAATCAGGAGTATCCTTAAAACTCAGGAAATGCAGGAGAGGGTGCAATTCTTTGTATAGTTTGAATTTTAAGTGGATGTGGCTGAAGTGATTTTTTTCATTATGTTTTCAGTTGGAACCTCCAAAGCATCTATTAACAGAAAGTAGGAATGTTTTTTACAGTGGTATAGGATTCTGTGGAAATCTAGGAACATCCAGTTCTACCAGGTAAATTAAATGTCTAATAAACATGCCAGAAATAGTAGTACTACAGATAGAATGCAGATCCAGATTTATCCACTGAGTAGGGCTACAACAAGGCAGTCTGTAATCTGCGAACTGCATTTTGCTTTTATCTTTCTCCTTTTTTTCTTATGAAGGATTGCACATAAAAGTAGTTCCCATCACTGATGGAGCACTGTGAAGCTCTGCTGATGTTCCTGGAAGTCAGAGTGAACCCAGCATTACAGCAATACTGGGGAACTGCTTCCCACTTTGTAGGAGCTCCTTTAAGGTCTCTGTTGTGATTTCCCCCCACGCCAACTAATCGTTTTTAGTTCTGGTGGATTAGGACTGGAGATGGTTGTTTTGCCATGTTCCCACTTGAATGGGTAGTTCTCGTCTTCCTACCTGTGGATATGCTTTTAGAATACAGGCAAAACCAAGCATTCTCAGACCTGCCCACGAGTTTCAAGGTGATAGGGTGCAAGGAACTTCAGATTCTGGGGCGAGTCTCACTGGAGGCTATAACAAAAAATGTTCCTCTGTAAATGGTTCCTCCCTTGCTACATCTGTGAGAAGCTGCTTGGATATTTCCAGTGAGCACCACTGCAAGATTGCAACCTGAAGCCTGCAGAGCAATGGAGTAGTGCTGATAGGTCACTGCTACCTGTGCCCCTGCCTTTCTGCCGCAGCATCATTCCAGCTTCAGAGGAACTGCTCCCTCCAGTTTAGAGCACCTCTGTGATGAGCTGGGCAGCCTGGTGTAGGCATGTGTAGGTGCCAGATGCCCAACTGGCGTGGATCCCAACTGAGTGATGGACCTGCCATCTCCTTGGGGATGAGGGAAATAAGGACTGAACTGTTTTTACAGAGGGATGAGGATGCTTCTTAGGGTGCCAGGAAGGGCACCAAGTTGCAGGAGCAGAAGTACTGATGGGTATAAAAGCTAATTCTCAGTTGGCAGACTGAGTGGTAGTGTCACTGTCTTATGGCTTGAGCACATGGGGACTCAGGGAAGACTGGGGGAGCAGCTTCCAGGAGCAGGTTATGGGCTGTAAAGTATTTCATGGCATGTGGTTTGAGATAGGTATCACACACTGCACAGTGAATACTGGGCTCAAATACACTGGTGATAGTGTCCTAGCAAACTGCCTCACACCAGCTGAGTCATCAGAGCCATCCATGACCGACCGTGTGCTGGCTTTTATTACCTCCCAACAGGGACAAATTGCAACCTCAAAGTAAGAAGAGTGAATTAATAGTGTATGCAGAGCCAATTAACACAGCCAACTGAACCATGTTGACAGAGTGGCTGCAGGCTTGGAGAAGTCGTATAAAGCGCAGCGTTTGGGTTTTTTTTTTCTTAGTAGTTTTGAGTGGGGTATTCTTAAGGCTTTTCTGCTTAACAGCGAGGTCTTTTTGAGCTGTTCAGTACTGTTTTCGGATAGACTTTCCACAATTGGTCTGGCACCTGGGATGATACATTAGAGGAAATGGTTTGGTTAGTGAATACAAAAGAAAACTGAACTCTTGTTTTCAGTCTGGGGTGAAATAGGCAAATAAAACCATAGTGGGAAAACAGCAGTGTGCAAAATAGAAATTATCTGTATACTGAAGTTTGAATCTGTGCTGTGCATCAGTTCTGATTACAGCATGCTTTCCTGACTGCTAGGCAGGTTTGCAGTGGCACTAAAAAAAAATAAAAAATGAGCAGTGAAGTTGCCTGGGGAAACTTCCATGGGAAGAGAAGCTACATTGCTGAATACTTTTTGGCTTGGAAAGGAGACAGCTGAGGGAGTTATAGTAGAAATCTGTAAAATTGCACAACAGTGTATTATGGAGAGCAATTTCTGATCGTACAAAACTAGGGCAGGCAATGAAATTTCTAGCCAGAAAGGTTAAAACAAGTACTTATTCCATCCTGAGTTAAGTTACAGAACTCACTGCTGGAGGATGGTGTGGAGGCTGAGAGGACAAATGGATTTTAAAAAAGAGGGTAGAGGAATATGAGGAAGATATCAACAGCCTGTATGGCAGGGAAACCTCCCTATGGGAAAAGATCGTTTTTTCTGTTTGGTAAGCCTTTCCTGAAACAGAGACTTCTTTTCTTTTGGGAATCAGATCACAGGTAAGATAGACTTGCTCTGATGATGTATAGGCCTTCAGTTGCTTTGATGTAAAATTTTGCACCCTGAAAGGATGGTCTTAAGTGCTTATCTCCTCTGAATCGTTTCCTAAGTCTCAGCCCCAATAGTCTTGATTTCAAGACGAGTAATTAATTGTTAGTGTGAAGAGACCTAATGAAGAATTTGTTGGTGACTCAGAGACTTGTGAAGTCAGGATTGCTAGGACTAGAGATTGTTAGCAAGAGATTGGCTGTGCAGCTTTATCTACCCAGATTGAAATGAAAGAGGGGAAAACCTTCAGGGAATACATGACATAGGAATTACAGATCAGCATTTGAAAAAGAGAAGTGAAAAAGAGAGGTTATGGGAAAGAGACATTGTTTGCTCCTAGGAGCCAAATGTGGATTACCTGTGCTTTTCCAAAGGTCTCCCAGTTCCCCTTATCACTCACGTGAAATGTGTTCCTGAAGCATTAACTGCTTCTCACATACGTGACAAGTGGGGTCTCAGCTGGAGTTTGTAGCAATGGGCAGAAGAGTTGCTGCTCTCATTGCCTGGCCAAATGTTTCTAGAAGTAACTGAAATGTCTGACTTGCTAAGAAACGCTGTCAATTTGTGCAGACCTTGCATCATGCTTTGACTGTGGTTGTTTTTTTTTTTTTTAAATGCCAAACAGAGGAATGACTATACAAAATCAGTTTTGATACTGTTTTGTATGTGTACGTTTCAGTTCTTTTTCCTAAAGAGAGAGTGACTCACGGTGTTGGATAGCCATTGAAACACATTGATGTGCAGCTAAATATGGCCTTCAACCTAAATTTAGTTTTTCTTTCTGCTAACCTGTATAGTGTCCACAGATATCTATTTAAATAATTGGATAGTCTCATACAGATTTAGTTAAGTTTTTATTTTGGAAAATAAAAAATTACTTTATTTGCTGGATGAATTTTTTTTTTTTAATTTCACATGCTAGACTACGTTTGCCTTTGCAGTGAAATGTAATTAGAAGTACAGTCTTCCGCATCAAAACCCTGAGCATTAAAAGTAGTTCTTTAAAGAAAGAAGGTTTTATTATTGTATGTGAAATGGAAGTATCTGGTACATTTTGAGGTAATGTTGCATAATAAATAACAAGCTTTTAATTAAGCACATGAAATATTATTTTTTTTTTTTTATTGCACTGATGGTTTTCTGTCATGTTCATCTAGTATTAGTAGATTTTGCTCCCTTACCCCTCATTTTTGTTGACTGGAGGAAGAAGACAAGCTTTCTGTTTCTGTGACTCCGAAGCATTTTCCAACTTTGGGTAAACTACTCACTGTAATGAACCAACTGGCTAAACTGAAAGAAGAAAATATTCTCTGTGTGTGTGTGCTACCAAAAGCTGGTTTGGCTCTTGGGTAGGCTTGAACTCTAGGTGTAGAATAGTGGGTCTCACTTGTTTGAATGGCAGAACTTTCTGTAATACTTTGGCACTAAGTTTGTCTAGGTTTGTCTTCAAAATTATTTTCTGCTATTGTAGTTCTAACTGGATCTCAATACATTGAAGTTTAAAATTTCTTCATTTGTTTTAAATGAGGAAAAAAAACACCTTAAAATTTCAGTTTTTAAAATAAGTGGCTTAGAAAATTACAACTGTATAGATATAATGCTTTGACAGATCTTGAATATAGTGCTTGTCAGAAGCACTTTCTCTCCTCTTCAGTGTTACCCTCTAAACTGTGTTTTCATTTAATGCTTTAGTGGTGAGACCCATCTTTAGCCATGGGAGGCTGAAGCAGTGGAAAACCAGCTGATGTGAGGGATATTGCGCCAGTTTAGCATGAAGGTTTGGCTTTGCGTACAAGAAAGGAAGCCGTGGTAGATGCAGAACAAATCTCCTGGTTCCCTTTATAATAGCAGTGTTCCTGGAAAGAAAAGGCTCTGAAAAATAGGTTTTAACTCATGTCCTATAGTAGAGATGTCTGTATGCTTTCTAAGGTACCCAAAAGTCTCCGGTAGCTCAATGTGTTAGTATGTTTGTCACAACCCTGCGAGGTAGGGAACTTGGGTTGCCCTGCTTCGCAGGTGGGGAGTGAAGTGGCTTCACGTAGTCTTTTGGTGCCTGTAGCTCCAACAGAATAACGCTGTGATTTACCAGTGTGGTCTCCTTAGCACCTATTCCTGCTAACTACCTGGGTCTCCCCCTCACTATTTGCTTGGCAGATGATGCTGTGCTTAGGATGGCCTATCCCATCACTGCTACTTGCTCTTCCTCTTTGGATTGAGAACCTCATTGTCCTAGTGCATGTCCCTAGGGGGTAAAGACTTATATCACCATCACTTCAGCAAGTTCAGTTACAAGGTGAACTTAAATACTGGTAAAAGGGAGGTCTGTTTTCCTTCAGTCTAGACTGGGGTTTCATAATTCCCTGTCTGTTTTCCATTGGTGATCCACAGAGCACTCCGTCATATGAAAAGTACTCATTCGGCTGTATGGGCCTTGGCCTCCTTTTTGTTGAAGAAGAGGAAAAAGCCTTTCTCAAAACAATAGCTGAAGTTCTGTAGACCCAGATTGTCAGCAGATGGTTGGCACAGCAATGAAGAAAGTGTGAAAGCTGGGAATTGAAGGCATCGGCATAGCCCGTTCAATCATTTGCTTACAAAGGACACTGAGTGGCTGGCCTGGAGTAAGACTTAGTTTTAGGGCATGTTTAAATTTAAGCATTATAGCAACCATATGCATATTTAATTTTTCATCTTCTAAAGAGAAAAAACAGCAAACCCCCAAATAAATGAAGGGAATTAGTTAGTAGAGTTGGTTAGAATGTTAGCTTTTGGGGATGAAGGAAGTTCTATTTTTGGATTGCATTCTATATAACACCTGAGAAACAGCCACTTTTGACCGACTGGTCCTCAAAATACTTTTGTTCAAATTACTTGCTCAAAGAAATGAATGGCTTGGTTGGTATCTATACTTCTGGAAATAAAATTACTACATATACCTGAAAAATAGACATTTTTTTTAATTCAAAATTTCTCCTTGCGGATTTTCTAAGAAAACTTACTGTAGTCTTGAAAGTTCCAATACCCTGGTCACCTGCAGGTTTTTGTAGGCACATGCTGGTGGTGGTAATAGTCCAGGTGAGCAATCCTGCACTTCAGGGTTGAAGCTTCTGTCTTGATTTCCCCCAAGGTTCCTAGAGTATGCTGCTCACAGCCAGACACAGAAATTTAAAGGTATTCAGCACTGCTGCAAGATGCAAGCTTTGACATGGGAGGACTCTCCACACACATGTGGGTAAGGGAGCTGGTTGAACCAAACAGAGATCTGGTATCTATATTTCTCTACATCTACTCTAAGCTATGGGACTGGAGGTTATTATGGGAAGAAGAGCAGGAGCCAGAGAAATGGAGTGCGATTGAAAGTGAAGGAATTAGGAAGTGAGGGTAAGGAGTATGCTTGGCAGCAATGGCAAACAGCTGGACCCATTGCAGACTCCTGTGGAAATCATAGAAATTTCCTTTGGAAGGTCTAAAAATTTGCTTTTAGAGAGGCAGAAGCAGGAAGGAGCTAAATTGGGAAGGGTTATTTCTCATTGTATGGGAACAGGGAGGATCAGATAGAAGCATCTGGCAGTTTTCACACAATGTACAGTGAGGTTAACAAAACTCCTGCCAGGATTTGTAATGTTGGGCCAGACAGGCAGTTGGTTTCAGAAGACAGTTCACATGAGACCAGTCTATTTTGGACCATTAGTTGCAAGGATAACTGCTGTGGTCCTTGGCTCGGAAAGCCCCTAACCTATGGGTTTCTGGAGGCGTGGGCAAGGGAGAGTTTATTCCTCTTACCCTGAGCATTTCCTGTTGGGTGTTGCTGAAAAGTTTCATTTAAGACTTTCATACTTTGGTGCTCAGTTTTGTACAGATGCCTCTGACAAGTGGAAAAATAACAGCTGAGAAAACCTCTCCTGTGAGTCAGACCTTTTGCTCTGTTTCTTGATCTTGTTGTGGTGTTTCCTCGGCAGAGGTAACCTGACCATCTGAAATTCGTAAGAAGGGTGTTCTTGAGGTTATGAAGGACCTCTTAGTGAATTTTGTTTGGGCAAATCCTTGACTCTCCTCTTGGGCTGTGATGCTATTTATTGGCGTAAAGTGCCCTGACCTGTTTTATTTCTTGATGTTTCTCCCAAGATTTGGCTGATGGAGGGTGGAAAAAGTAGTTAGATTCTTAGATAATTCAAATGCTGTGTGCTATTTCAGCCACACCTCTTCTGATGTCTGATAAGGGGCAAGTGAACACAGCTACCTGCAAGGCAAGGATACATTTCTTCAGATGGCACAAACACGTACTCACATGAGCCACTGGGTGGCTGATGAACAGGTGTTAGACAATACAGGGGCAATCCTAGCACTTCCATTAATTTATTTCATCAGGATGCCTTAAACCTGCATTGGAGTGACTTATCTTGATTTGATCATTCAATCTCTTTGCCTTTTAGTCCCTGACTCTTCTTTTCAAGTTCCTAATAGCTGAGAAAGTTGAGGAGGAAGTGTTGTTTGAGTGCCTGGACTTCATCTTTCTACACATAACCATTAAGAAATGAGTAAGCTGGCAGACAGGACCTTGGTGTGGGACAGTGTGTACATCAAATGTTTGTCTTCAGTGAAAGTTGAGCTGTTTCTCAAATGATGCTTATCCTGTGCTAGTGCAGTTATTGAGCAATTAGAACTAGAAAAGTGAGCTGGCCTAAAAATCTCAACGTGCAAATGCTGTTGTGTCCTTTACCAAGGCTCACATCTGGAATGGTGTTCTACAGCAGGCAGATACCATACCTCTCAAGTGGTACACAGTTGCCTGGCTTTAGGTAGAACTTAGCTGTGATGCCTGTGAAGCACAACTTGCTCACCTCTAACTCTCCTGAGGTCCTGTCCCAGTGTACCAGCTTGGATGATCCCTCTGGACCTTTGCTGTTCCCAGATGTTTACTGTAGAGCATTAATATCTGAAGACATTATACCTGCTACTGCCACATTAAAACTGAAGCAGAGTTTCCCAAAAGATTCTGATAGCTGAAGAAATTCTGTTTTCCAAGTATTAAACACAAAGAGGTTAATTTTATCATTCTGTACAAAAGTGAGGGAAGATATGTTTGTTTATCACATGTGGAGTCTGGATGTGCACTTTCATAACCCAGTGTGCAAGCACAGCAGCCATATGATCCTGTGACTGAAGGCTGTGTTATTTTCCCGGGTTTTGTAGATAATATTTAATTTTACTCACTGGTGTCCTAGCTGTTTGCACATCTCTGCTTAAATCCCTAATTTCCTGCTCAGACTTTGGGCATTGACCATGTCAGTGTTACCTGACATCAGAAACAAAGCTTTTAGGGATTCATGCCTATTCTCTTTACAAGACCTGTCCCTTTAGGCTAGATAGATTAACTGTAGTAAAAGTGGTCATTAGTTCAGGAGAACATGATGGTCCTTTTGCAGAAAAGCCATCTCTGCTTTTTTTTAAAAGCCAGCAGACACCAGGGATCTGAAGCACCTATGGTTTGCTCTTCTAGTGTGAAGGATGGAGCGGTTGCCTGGAGGTATGAATGAGCATTCTGGTATCAGTGTGAGGCTTTGCTGCTGTCATCTGCAGCTTTCCAGCCGTGCTGTGTATTGCTTTGTGTTTCTGAACACGCCTTGGCTGAACTGTTTAGGTTTAATTGTAAAAGAATACTGCTTTAATAAAAAGAGACACCGACACGTATTGAGGTTTCTGAAATAGACTGAAAACATTGAACCTCCCTGCTTTCATTGCAGACTTACGCTGTTCT
Organism: Acropternis orthonyx; assembly: GCA_035583155.1. Taxonomy (NCBI): domain Eukaryota; kingdom Metazoa; phylum Chordata; class Aves; order Passeriformes; family Rhinocryptidae; genus Acropternis; species Acropternis orthonyx. Next base: position 65,677,799 of record JAWWEU010000040.1, on the reverse strand, counting down.
GTACCACTGATGCTGACAGACAGTCTGGACCTGGTTAACCTTGCAGCAAAGCATGAAGTGTCTCTGGATCAGGGGAGGAAGTTTGTCCCATGTGCCTAATCTAGAGGTCATTTTAGAGTTTCTGTTGAAATTATGTCCTCAAAGCCTGCAAACATAGAAGTGCTATGCTCAGTCCATAAATGCTAGCTCTTTGAGGCATACTCACCATAGCTTTCCTGGGAACTTAGTATATATGCTGTTTGGTGTGAAAAGTATTTGTGACATCCCTTCTCAGAGATCTTGTTTTATGTTTCTTGTATGGTGCCTTTGCAACATGACTATAAAACATATACCAGCCTGATGAATATACTCATCCTGGACAGAGAGGATAGGCTTGGGTTAAAGTTACTGTATGGAGATGTAGGAGGTTCTGGTTCAGCCTGTGTTCTGCCACTGTATTGTCTGTGACCTTGAAGTAATTTAATGTGATTGCCACTCCATAAAATGTTAACACCTTGCAAAATGGAGTCAGATCAGGGGGTGGAAACGGCTTGTGCTTCTGAAATACAAATAATTAATATTGATCTTGCCTTAATCCCTTTTTGGGATGATTAATATTCTGGGATTATTGGCAGTAGGATTCAGGGTTTAATAGTACTGAGGTATGATTTTTGGATAGTTCACACTCTTTTTTTATTTCCAGGAATAAAACTTTTGTTGAAGTATTCCTATAGATACCACTGTGTTGCTATGTTGGTTGATTCAGGAAAGGAGGCCTGAGTCATGGCTAGGATAGTGAACTTAAAATTTAATGAAAATTAGTATCAAAATCTGCTCCGCGTGGAACTGTCAAGTTGCTAGTTTGGTATGACCCCAGTGCCGGTGTTCTGTGTAGATTTTAATGAAATAGTTTCTTCCAGCTGATAGCAGCTTAGATGACATTGTGATGAAGACTCCTCCCTCTAAAGTTACTTGAAAAGCTAAAGAACCTTCTGCAGCTAAAGAAGAAATGAAATAACTCTTGAGGATCCAAGTGTTTAGCAGAGATTTTAAGACAATTGTGTTTTATTGGACCTGATCTTTATGCTTCACTGAGTTCAAGAGGATTTGGCTGAAGCCTGTGGTGATAACTGATAAAAACTCGTTATTAGTCAGTGGACTGGTCCTCATGAAAGCTAGGTCAAGAGACAGATGCTGTCTGACAGGTAGCATCACTAATCTTAATTCATTTTCTGAAAGCTCAAACATGAAGAAAAAAGAATGTCTTTGGTTTCAAGAAAGCAAACCCTTAGAAGCTGTATAAATTCCTAGGGATATGTTAATGGCAAGGTCCATTTGTTTTTTTAATTACTATTATTTTTTTATTTTGAGGTATTCTCATACAAAGCAGAATGATTCAGCATTTCAAAACTCCGTTCATTCTTCATTTATTTTTTCCTGACTCAGCTTGAGGAAGTTAACTGAAAGAACACCTTTCCCTCCAAATATAGACAGACAGTATGGTTTCTAATAATGATCATTTCTGAATAGCAGATGATGACAGCAGCATTAACAAAACCAGGAAGTGAGGAAGCCATGAATGAAGTCCTTTGTATCTCTCTAACCAGTGCTTTACATCTTACCCGTGACACCTGCATGGCAGGCAGATGACAAACCCTCCAGATTTTTTTTGTTCCTGACCCACACCCAGCTACCTGTCTGTGTCCCACATCCAGTCTCAAGTAGCGCTGGTGGCTGCCTGAAACCGTGCAGATGCTGTATCTCTTGAGCCTGCTCAATGTCTCTGACAGGCAGCAGGATGAGCACAGACACGACTCGCTAACCCTTCTTGCTCCCAAACAGGGGGGAGTAGTTATGCTGTTGCTTCTCTGCAGCTGCAAGGGGTGACCTGTCTCCCCCCCCACACCAACTCAAGGCTTTGTAACTTGAGACAAGGCTGCTTTCTACTGCTCTGTCTCAATGCATCAGATGGAGGCATCTTCTCCTCCTGAGCCTGTACATTGCCTGCAAAGTTGGAAAACTAACTAGTTTCACATACCCAGGAAAGGTTTGTATTCCCCTCACTCCCTGCAAAATTAAAACATTCAGAATGTCTCTGATAAATATGAAATTGGTGCAGGAGCTACCTCATTAGTTCATCCATCTGTGTTCTGTTCTTCTGACTATTATTTTATTATCATCTCCTTGGGTGACTGGGATTGGAAGAAGCCTCCAGTTTTGTTTCAAGTGGTAGTCTTTCTTGTTTTTTTTTGTCTTGTCCCCATCTCAGAGATGTGATTTCCTTTCTTCTACTACTCCTTGCTGAAAACTTCACACAGTACAAAGAGGTACCTAGGTGCCAAATTAGTGGTACTGTAGTACAGACAAATAGTACTGTAGACCTGTTCATCATGGACTGAATGGATATCAGAAAATGAAGAGGTTTGATGTTCAATGTGTTTGTTGAGCTTAATTAAAAAAAGGAAAGAAGCCTTCACTTCCTGGTGAATGGGACATTGTTCTTGGGACATTGTAATTATCAGAGAGGACTCCTAAATATACAAAAGTGAGATTTTAATTTTTTTGTGAGAGTGGAAACAACTTAAGTAAGAATAGAAATCCTGGGTTAGAAATGTAGCTTCTACACTAGCCCTACTGCATGTCTGTGCATTGCCCTCCCTGCTTCTACTGCCAGTGCTCCCATATCAGTAGTGGTGTGGGCTCTCAGCTCTGTTAAATGACAGCAGCTCTGACCTGACAGCTCCCACGCATTACTCCCTTTCTTTTCCTTTTCCTTTTGTAGGCTGAAATAGTCTAGGTTTCCTACCTTGTTCAAGAACAGGCGCTTTCCAAGCTGCAGCAGCTGTTTGTTTATCCCTTTTAGGTTATTTGAGCAGATGCAAAGAGGATTTTGGAGCTGCCCCTGCTGGGCTTACGTTAGTTTCTGAGAGTTGTTTTTGTAGGATCCATCCTTGAATTAGATCAGCTCCAGCAATGTTGGTGTGCAGTTTTTACTCAGGACCAGTACAGCAGACAAAGAAAGGTGCGTGTATGTGCATGTGAGGATGTTTTCAGCCATCATCATCATCGTTGTCATAATAATAATAACAACAACCATAAGCATCATCTTCTCCAGCTCTTAACCAGTCACTTCTTTCCTCTCCCGAAGACTGTTCCTGCATGTTTTACGCTTGAGATAAGGTTTCCTTTGGAAGTTAGGTGCTAATTTGAGCTTCACTTAGAAGCTTTACAGAAAGAGCATTGGAAGTGCTGAGAGAGAGAGATTGAGAGAGAGAGCTCTCTTTGAGCATCTTACCTGCCTGGAGGGTGTCCCTATGAAGAACTGCAGGTTCTTAAATGTGTTGAGACAGGGCAGGGGGGGAATAGGTTCCTAGAAGAGTTTTGTTTCCCTGGAGGACTCCTGAGGAATTTGCTTGCACTTGTAGCCACTTTGCAATGAAAACAAATGCACCTTGCTCTGCATTTTCTTGGAAGTGGGTCTCATCCAGCACTTGCATCTCTAGCAGTGCTGCTGTGTGTTTTTGTGTACTCCTTCTGACTCCCATGATCCTGGTGGTTGTGAATTTTTTGCCTCCTGTGGTTTGAAGCAGAGTTGCTGACGTCTCTGTGTGTGTGTGTGTATAGGAATAGCAGATTAGAAAATGAGAGGCTGGAAGGCTCAGCTTCCTGAAAGTGTGGGAGTACAGGCCAGAGAAAGGAAGAGAAATACTTTGAAGCTATATTGGTGCTTTACATGGACAAGAATAGCAGACAATGTATTGATTGACAAAGCAGTCTGAAGATAACTGTTGCTGTGTAGCAAAGTGTTACTGTTGTAAAAATCACTGCTGTCCGCTAAGGAAACAGATTCTTCCAGCATGAGTACAGTTTTATTGGTATGATTGGGTCTGCAGTGCACACTTCTGCTCACATATCTAAATTAGTCAGACCTGATGAACATTGGTAAGTCTGCACATGTCTGTAGGGTATGTAGAGCCCTTATAAAAATCAGGGAAATGTGAGAAACTGCTCAAATCATGTCTTGAGACATGCTCTGCCCCTGGGAGGAGAGACAAGATAGCTGGCTATTCTTCTATTGCAGGTCTGTAACGTGTATGGTTCATTACTGGTCCAGTGATGCTTGGGTCCTTCCTCTAGCTTGTAGAAGATCCTTGCTGAGAACGATTAAACTCCTTACCTGAAAGACCAGCCTTGGGTCTTTGGTGGAGGGAGGAAACATTTTCGTTCATGTTTCAGCTGCTGTTTCCAGAGGCAAAGCAAATAAGTGTGATTTCCTTTGTTTTTCTAATGGGGAAACTGAGGCAGAGAGGAGGAGCAGGGGTGAAAAGGGAGCAACTTATTTAGCACCTACAGTCCTAAAATGGGAATAGCAACCTGTTTTGCTTTAGTCTGGTGCTTGGGACACTTGTTCAATAAAGCCATTTAAGCACATGCTTAATGATAAGCATGGCAATAACTTCCTTACCATTTCCTCTTTTCAGAGCATCATAAACAGTACTCCTTACTGAACACAAACTGTAGGGTTGTTCCCACTCATGCCAAAGCAGTGGAATCACCCAGTCTGTCAGCCAGGATACAGCTGGTGTGAAGGATGTCAACATCTGGCCTGCAGAACCTGTCTTATCATTAGGGATGCAGAAGGTGGAGCGAAGAGTCATCTTAGGAAAGGGTTAGTAGTTGGGTTGCAGGAGATGGAAACAAACTTGCCTTGACAGGTCGCTCTTGGATGCAGCTTGAAAAGAGACTCCTGAGCCTCCAGGTGAGCTCAGAATACTCACAAAGAGGCAGCACAGGGTCACCAGGGAAAGACTCGTACAGTGGTGTGGTGATCCCTGTTAATCATGCATTGAGCATTTAAGAGGTGTAGTACCTCTGTTTAAAAACAAGCAACAACCCAAAACAACAACAAACCCCAAACAAAAGGAGCAATGTCAGTTCCAGTACATCTGCTTGCCTGTCTTCAAAGAGAGTTTCTGTCTTCGAAGTTGTCCTGGCATAAAATGTCTCATGATTATGCTAAGAAGAGGCAGACTTGTGTCAGCACTGGAAGCTGCTTTAGTGAATCCCAACGTGTAACAGCCAACCCAGCTTTTTTAAGAGCAGCAGTTTGTCATTGGCAAGAAAATTACCTTTTCCAGAATCTCATCTCAGGAGCTCTTTGCAGGGTTGTGGGATTACGGTGCTTGGAAAGACTGTTACAGCTCCACGTGCTGCTTGCTGTTTTCCAATGTCATGTGAGACACCATTAATTTTTTTCCTCTGAAGACCAACCTCAGTTCACTGTATCCCTCTGGGCGTGTTGATCATCTTGGGGTCTTGGCCACTGATTTTGAAAGGATATGATTCAGAACTTTTACCTGGGTTGGATTTTCTTAATGACATTGTTTATGAGAGAAAAAATTTCCAAATAATGTATCAGGATTTTGAGTACTTTTGTTTTTCTTTCCATCTACAGATCCAGGATTTTTGTGAGTGTTGCAATCTTAGCATCAGTACTTAATCCACTCTGACTAGAACCAATGGGAGTTTCCATTAGTAATTGTCACTGACATAAATTGCAACTCATAAATTTGGGTCAAAATGTATTATGTTATTGTTATATGCTACACTAAGTGCAATATAGATTATATATATAGTAGTTATGTGCAATATGTGCTGTTGCCTGTTACATTTACTTTTAAGTAATGCTAATTCCTAAAATTAGAGACTATTGTATACTGTCTAGAGTTAGTATGTAGATTTTTGGTTTTTTTGGTCCAATCCTGCAGACAGCTGGATTTTCTTAGAGATGACTCCTTGAACTCCCTGCATGCTCCTTGTCTGTGCCTCAGTATGGCCTGCATCTACAAAAGAAAAAAACCAAAATTTTAAAAAAAAGTTAAAAATAACAACTGTTGTACTACTGGGAGACTTAAATTCTGTTTCAGCAATCCTCAGACATCTTGTTCCACAGATCATAAGCACAAGCTAGTAGCAGCTCTGGACTAATGTTGTCTGTGATGTTTGAAACATGTCGATAACTTCATTTCCACGGAGGAGCAGATTCTCTAAGGGTTTGAAAGGGGTGTATTGATGTCTAAAGATTGATGAAAGGGAAGAGTGATACATGGAAGGAGAACAGAAACTGGTCACTTCCATAAAGGTACTACCAAATTAGTAAGCATTGGGTTAGCATCTAATTCCATAGCCAGGAGGGTTAAGATTTATTTAAATAATGTCTATATAATGATTTATTAAATGGTTAAATGATTTAATAAAAGGTTGAATTAAATTTATTAAATGGTTAGTAGAAAGAGCTGCAATACAAGGAATATTTTCTCATTTTTCTCTTTTGTTTTGGGAGATGCACAGGGCAGACAGAACTGATGGTTCAGAAAAGGTTTGCTCATCTCTGCAACATCTCAGGTCAGGATTAGACTAACAGAGGCCAGCTAAAGAAAGAGAAAGGAACATACTCCCTCCCCTATAGAAACCTGCAATTCATGGTGCAAATCAACGGGAGACACGTGTACCAATTTTGGAACTTAGCCAGGTAATTGCTGTGCATGAGACTTACATCAAAAATTTTGCTAAACTTTAATAACCAAATTAGCAGAATTGTGCAAAACTTGCGTGGTCTAAGGTGATTTAGCCTGGGTCCTGTAAGTCTGCTAGGATTTTCTGGACCTGCACTTGGTTTTGGCCAAATATAGGTTAAGCATCTTGATGGTTTGAGCATGAAATAATTGAAAACTGTTATGTTTACAGGGATGATTATGGCAAAAAAGACTAGAACAACAGCTCTGGAGCTGAACATTCCCAAATTTGGAAGTGTGAAATTCACATCTGCTTAGAATTTTTTGATTGAACGATTTTATCCTTAAAAAAAAATAATAAGTCACTGGTGTTTATACTTAAACAATCACAAAATACATCCCTCAGGAAATACAAAACATTGCATGAAGGGATTTTTTTTTTTTTTTAAGGAATTAATTGCAGTGCTTTTCACCTTGGTGTTTTCAATTCACACTACTAATTTCATAAAGTTAAAAAAGACGATGAGTTTAAACAGGGTGTATATCATGGTTAAACATGGTTTTGAGACTTTTTCTTGGAATGCCTCCGTAAGAAAGCTAAGGGTTAATAAATTTTTCTGTCTGCCCTTGATGTATAAATGTAGCCTTCACACATCAAGAGCACAGTTCTACAAATGCACATGGGTCCTGCTGGGTTTGGTGGGAGTACTTGTGTGTCTGAATGCTTGCAGCTCAGTTTTGGTTTTTTCTTTATTTTGAGAATCCTTTTTAAAAATACACAGGAATTAAGCAATTTCCTTTACAGAGTACATCAGCCAAAGCCCACTGAAGTCATTGGGAAGACTCCTAGTGTTTTTAGCTGGCATTCAGATCTATCCCATATGCCTTATGGCCTAGACTGGGTGCACGTATGAGGATGTATAACCATCTTAGTTCTTCTGCAATGACTGTACTTTAATTACCACGGAATAAATTGCCCATGTTACTAGCAACATAATTATTCTGCAATCCAGAATTGTCTCTGTATGGGGAACTACTCCAGAATGAAAATCGGGCAATGACTTCATCTGCAATAGCTGCGCTGCTTGGTTGCTTTCTGCAGGCAAGGTGTTTTTAAACTGATGCTTGAGGTGGAAGGCATGTGAAAGTAATGTGAATCCCTTTTTACATCAACACAGCCTGTCTTCTGCAAATTTTTGCTGAGTTGTAGTTATCCTAGTTTATAAAATGAAATATATAGTTTATAAAACATCCAACCTCCCCAAACCCAAGTGTATGCAAGCCCTTATTATAGGCTGCAGCCAAACTCCTGAGCCTGCATGCAGAGCTGTGTAGATGCACCTCTGTCTGTGACTTAACTGGGATACTGTGTGTGCAGAAATACCCACTACAGGATCTGATGACAGGATTGTGATCCCACACAAGTGAGAGCACAAGTGTTGCCCTTTGTTTAGGAATGAGTGCATGGGAAATGTGGGGTATGACCCAGGTAGTTCAAAGCCTTGGAAGTGTGCTGTCTTTGAGATCTCTGAGCAAACATCTTCACTCTCACATTTTAATGGGGGCCCTATATATGGAGATGCTGATAAGTCATCAGGAGGAAAAGCTGTATGTGTCATTGCCTTTTTGCACTACTACAGATGAATCAACACTCAGTAAATTAACTCTTTTTGTAATGTGTGTATAGATCATATGAATGGGCTTGGAGCAGACTTAAAGACTGAGATTTTACAGTTTCTATTTTGAACATGGATCTAACAAGACCTGTAGGCCTAAACATTTTAAGCTTATTTCAAATCAGCCATTTTACTCTTGTTTATGTAGCTGTTCCTTTAACACCCTAACTTCTTAATTAATGTGAGTACTGGCTAATCTACTACACACACAATATTAATTCCAGACATTTCACAAGACAGTTTGTAGACATTCACCCACATGATGATGTGTTAACTTTAAAGCATGTAGCTCTGAAATAAAGCAGGGAGTTCAACTAACAAAAAAAAAAAAGTGAGACTTACTCAGTCCTTTTTTTTAGTATGTAGATTCATGGACAAATACAGAATTCGCAGGATGAGATGGGTTAGTGTGTTTCCCGGCCTTTTTTATTTTAAATAACCAGATACATTGCATGTGCTGTTATATCTCTGTAGCGTGTTTTTTACATAGAGCTGATTGTAAGGGTCATTTTCCATGAAAAGTCTCAAAGAAAAGATACTTTTTTTAATAGATCTTTCCTTTGTAATGAAGAAAAAAAATTTCTCTTGTATCCAATTGCAGAAGAAACACTTTTTTTTCATAAATGTAAGGACGTACTCTGTTACCTAAAACTAGAAAATCAGCCACTTCTGTGTATTACTTCCTGTCTTAAGATCTCTGCTGTGAAGGTCTGTCCTGAAAACTCTCATCAATTAAAGTAGATACAGAAGTTTACTGGTATTCCACTGGACTGGACTCAGAGAAATCTGATTGAAAACCTGCTCAGACAGGTGTTCTGCCAGCAGTTAATTCAAACTGAAATGGTGCTGCCTCAAAGTACCTATCATGTTATCAGTTGTCCATTTCACCTCCCCGCTATCTGCTCTTATTTGCTCATCTTTGCCTCTGTAGTAGCTACCTACTCCAGGTCAGTCAAAATTACCAGTTTGGTTTTCTTTTTTTCCCCCTTGATGTATTCTGAATATCAGACTTGCTTATTTTTAGTAAGAACTCGTCATTTTCTTTGAATGGTGGAATTAGGAAGTTGAGATACCTTGCTCAGGGAGATTGCCTCTCAGTGCTCTCTTGAGCTCTGTTGTGGTTTCCTGAGCTAGATTTTCTCTGTATCTAAAGCCTGTTTTCTGAGTGGCATCTACATATTGAGGTAAAAATGTTCATTCGAAAGCAAAGAAGTTAAGACTGCAAACAAATTCTCTTTCAAAAGTAGCAGAGAATCTGTTTTTCCATTATAGGGGAAAATGAAAAGGGGATGGTAGGAATTTTTGAAAGTGGCACTTTATTTGTTGGTAGAAAAGGGCTTGTTCTGGAGAGCGGTGTGGGGAATGTGACTTGATTTGAATGCTCTTGTGCTGCAGAGCCATCCCAGGTATATCTTGACCCATGCTGTGGCCACAGTTCCAAGTGGTTCTGAGAGGCTGCATAGATGAGATGCTCTGGGCAGCAGCCTTCCTTCTTGGCTGGGGCTTGTCTAAGTCAATGCCAGCCCACACTTCCCTCACTGTGGAGCCTCCATTGTTTTGTATTTCCTTCAGAAGCAGCAGCCTCCATTACTGTGGGGCCCCTGGGAGCAGCAACTATTCTTACTGAAGGCTGGGTGTGTACCCCTTCTTCCCAAGTTCATCTGCCACGCTTCAGTGTCCTTACACTTGGCATGGCCATGCAGGGGTGATGGTGAGAAGGAGCTGGTCTCCTTTCCCTGGCTCTGCCATTGACTGGAGAGGCAAACTTGGAAATACACTTTGCTTGTTTGTGCACTGATAAGGTGGGTTAAGAGAGGTCTCCTTTGAAAGGTGTGCTGCGTGGAGAAGGTGGCAGTGCTGCTGGTGTGATGTGTTGTGACTGGTTGCACGTGTGCATCTGAAATCTGCCCAGCAGCCTACTATGCAAGACAATTTCAGGTACCTGGCCTCATCCCAGGCCTTGCTGTTGCAGCGTCTCAATGTTTCTAGTACAGGGTTTGGCCTTCAGCAGAGTCCTCGTGTTCTGTGAGTAGGTAGGGACAAAGACACTCCTTCCCCCCATAGCTTAAACTGTGCTACAAACTTAGATACCACTGGAACATGGCTCAGATTAAGTGCTATATGGCTGAGGTGCTGCTCACATCTGCCTACAGACTGGGTTTCAGGTTCAGGTAATTTAAATTATCCCCCTAGCAGCTTTACTCATGAGGTGGTTCATTACTGTGATGTGTTTTGTGATCGCAGCCTTCCTTGGGCTGACCTGCTGTCACCCATCTGCTGGTTTGAGTGGGCCAAGTTACCACGCGGGGTTGGAAGGTCTTCTCTCCAAACAATGGCTCCTCTGCTGCTCCAGCTATTATGCATATACTTACTCTGTGTGTTAATGTTCATTTCCCTCTATCAGGAGCCTTGCAACATCTGCTTAGCTCAATCTTGGTCCCCCTGCTAGTCAGCGAGGAAGTGACTTTGCTTTCCGGAAGGGCAGGGGAAGGGAGAACGGAAAAGACCTAAAGCAAATGGGCTTGTGAGCCTGGTGGTGCAAAGCATCTCTTTTTTCATGCCCTCTCTTTTGTACTAAATTTAACTGTTGTGGCGAATGAGCAGGCCTGTGCTTGGCAGCAGTGTGTAGTCCCTGAACTGTCTCTGTTTCCTGCTGATTTTCTGTTTTGCTAGGAAGGACGTGGCACAGGACATGAGCTAGGATTAAGCAATGAATATGGGCATTAGTGGAATGACTAGTGAGAGACAGGCTGGTTCTCTCCCTCAGCTCAGTCCAACGGGATGTAGCTGTGACCTATCATGTAATGACAGGCTTTTCCTTCAGTGCTGGAGACATTCTCTTGTTCCATGGTTTAGCTGCATCCCAGATTGCCTAATGCTGAGCATTTATTAAGAACTCCATGATCAGATGTTTGCAGTTTGACAAAGGCAGCTGACACTGGTTTAAAAGGCAATATATTGGAATATTTCCTCCATAGAGCCACTGAGGAGAAACTTTGGTCAGGATTTTTACTTGATAAAATTCTGCCTTGACATAGTTGAGAGAGGCAGGAAATTTCTCCTGTGACTTTTTATTACAAATTACATCATCATGAGAACAGCATCTTTTGCTTCTTGAGAATCTTTCTGCCCTTGCTGCTAATTCCCCACCCGAAATCTTAACTTACCATGGGTGTCATTAGACACATGCTTCAGCAGCTGCAAGGTGTCAAGAGAAGAGTGGACCGCCATCCCCGGTGGCAAGGGTGTTAAGAATCCAAGTTGTCTGAAAGCTTGTTTTCTGCATGAACCTTGAAGAAAATGAGGTCACGGTTCAGGTGTTTTTTTTTGGTGTTTACAGTAGTGAAGAAGATACTGCTTCAGTGCAAGTAAAATTTAACTGAAGAAATAATTTCTAGTTGGTTTGTTTATTTTTTCCTGTAAGATTTCCTCCCTGCCCCTCAGCTTCAAAGGTCTTTGAATAAGGAGTTGTATTTCTGAACTCTAGCTGAATGACAGCAGCGAAACAGCGTGTGACACCTACAGTTGGTACAATCATCCTTAATGTGCTCTTATATCACAGGGAATAATCAAGTATGGCTTTTTTTTTTTTTTTTTTAACATAGGCCTCAAGTTTTCTGAAGACTGAGTTGCTATTTTGGCCAATTGTGTAGATGCATCAGAGAATCATAACTTCAAGTGCAGTGCAAGTGCAGAGAAGGATCCATGTGGCCTTACTCATTGTGCTCTGAAGGCTCAGTCAGGCCCTGCTCCTCAGCCATCAGAGCTTTTTTGGGCTTTTCTGCCATCTATATTGGTGTGGCTAAATGACACATGGGCAGCTGCTACCTTAGGTGCATGTTCAGAAAGGAAGCCTGTGTTGCTGGGTGCTAAGGATTTACTGTTGGCCTAGATCTGGTGTCTCGTGTAAGTGAACATAGCTTTTTTTGTTGTTTGTTTGTTATTTTCCCTTGTTCTCTGAAGCCAGTGTCTGAAATTTATAGGTAGAAAAAGACAGTCTTGTGTGTGGTAATGTTCTTTTAATAATACAAATTGCCCTGTAAGTCTTTGTCAAGGAAAAAAGCACTTGTGCCTGGGGTTACCCTCATCACTGTACAAATTGGCTGGCAGAAGTTTGGGAATAATTTATGGGTATGGGGAACAGGTAGGTTAAATGTATATGTTATATGTGAAAAAGCGAATTGTATCACTTGTACTCGATTTTTTTGAGTTGGGGAGTGTGGTGTGGGGTTTTTTTGTTGTTTTTGAATAGTGGTGTAGATTACATGCCTTAAATAGCATCTTTTAGTCGGAAAAAAACCCCCACCTTGAGAGATTGTTCATGCTGCTCTGGTGGTATACCTGATAATTCCAGTTTCCCCACTACTCCCTTTCCTGTTTGTATGCACATCCTTACCTCTACTAAGAGTGTCGATTTCTTCTTGAGCTTAAGTGGTTGAAGCTCCTTGTTGCCAAAGCTCAAGTTACGAAAATAGTAGAGTATAAGCCATTCGGGTTACATTAACTCTGCGGCTGCTGATGCAGTCACTGTGTGTAACTAATCAAATGCCTCTGTTTAACTTGAAGGATACTTTTCCTTGAGTTTGAGCCGCCAGTGGCTTCAGGTGAGCTCCTGGACTTTGCTCTGGAGCAGATAAAGAGCACTCATGCATTCGCTTTTGCCTAGCCTACTCTGGGATTGTAACTCCTGATGAAAGAGTGGTGAGGAACAGGAGTTAAACCCCTGCAATTGTTTATTAAACCTTGAGCTTTGACTAGGTGGGAATTTATGGTCCAGTGTAAGTCGAAAGGAAGATACGACAACTTACTACCATTAACTGACACAGGGTAACATTTACTAGCCAGCATTAACTTCAGGGTGATGACTTCGGGTGATTTTCCAGGGCTGATACACCACTTTTGAGACCAATGGTATGCTGTATGTTTAGTGCAGTATTTGTTCTCATGCATATTGAGATAAATTACTTTGAACAGGGCAAAAGAACTTCTAGATGACCCCTTGCATAGCAATGAGTTATATTACAAGATTAGTGTTCGAGTTGTGTCTCTATAAAGAATGGAGGTGGATTTATCTAAGGAATGTTTCAGATGCAGCTGGTGTTGCTGATTAAAAGAAATCTTCCAATTTTGGTTTAATCAAAAGGACTAATTTTGCTAGGGTGCCCGGGTGGAATAAACCAGTTTGCTTTTAGAAAAAAAGACTGCCTTCTTCATTGTATTAATAGGCACCTGTGGGTATCCTGAATAGTAAAAACTCCCTCTAGCTCTCTGATCTCTAGGACTGTTCTCTAGGACTTGCTAAGGTATTTGGATTTGCAGTTTCATCTGAAATCTGCATATCTAGTGCCCTTAGAATTTGTGTTTCCATAGAGGGTGGGAAAGAAACCCACACCCTTTAACAGAAGAAGCTTATGCTTTTTCTGACTTTCACAGCTCTTAGAGTTAAACCATGAAGATAAGAACCTTTGCTGCTTCTACAAAACCAGGAGCTTTTGGTGTTTCCTCTCACTTTTTCGCATGGATGTCTTGTGTTTTCTTTCCATCCTCATCAGTGAGATCTGATTATTTTTCATGTTCTCTGCTGTATCTGTGTCTCACTGTTTCCCATTTTTCTTTTCTCCAATGCACTAGAGAATTTGTGCCACTGTATTCTCACCTGTTTCTTGGTAACAGGGTTTCTTACTCTATCTCTGAAGTAGCTGCTCTGTGTACATCTGATATTAAATGCTGATGCATTAAGGGTGATATAGGCATCTCCCAACAGGGTTGATCCTTTTTTTGTTTTTTTTTCATCTGTTCTGTAATTACAGAGTTAGCTATGGCAAGGGGTATTACCATGCTGCAAGGTATCACAGACTGTGTGACCAGCCACCTATTGCAAGTAATAGGAGCAAGTAGTTCTGCTTACCAAAGATACCAGTATCTCTGTTTTCCACATTTGCAATTTTCAGTGTTCAGCAAAATCTGTGGTTCGTTGTGTCAGTAGGAATGCACATGCTTGCTCACACTTTAAGATTAGTTCATGCAACATCAAGTATCAAGATCTTGCATTTGTTTTTGCACACTTGCAGAGTGAGATGAGTTCCAGCACAGGTTCCTGATTAATACTATAAATGTTGATGTTAAGATTAAAGTTGCAATGGAGATATGTAATAGTATTCACATATAACATAAGTGTATGTGCGTGTGTTGAAAGGTAGCAGAGCTTTGTTTGAGAGCCTGTCCGCTCTTTCACCTACATCAACTAAGCCAATAAAAAGTTTCACATTTCCATCCAAACCAGGCTTACTCTGCTTTTGAATGTATTAGTAGCTTTAGGCCTTGGATCATTGTATGGGGATTCCAGACTGGATGGGGATAGGAAGAGGAGAAGCTTCCTATAATAAATAAAGAAGTACTTCTTTTTTTTGTGGCAGCTCACAAAGTTACGTAATTTTAGCATGGAATTGGCAGGCAGGAGGCAAGTAGTGTGGTCACTGTAGTTGCATGATGCCTGTTGTGTGGGTATCATCCTATAACACACAGAATGTACATTGTTCTATCTAATAAAGGTTGGATTCTCCTGGTGTGAAGAATCACACTTGCCATCAGTGAGATGTGTGTATGTCTTGGCCTAAAAGCAGCCCAAGGATTCATGCCGTAGAGAAGGAGTCTGTAGGATGGCTTCACTATTGCCCATGAAATCTGATCCGTGTAAGCTGTTTTGAGGGATCCTTTCTTACACAGATATGTGGTAATGTGTGTAGATACTACTATTGAATTCCTTCAATGGTGGCTGCCAAGGGAGCAGGGCAAGCTCAGGTGGCTTAGAACTCTAGGGGGAGGTGTTTCTATGGGGCTTGCAGGGTCAGGAAGGCTCGTCATTTGAGTTGACTTTAAGGACTGTCTTTCTGGTGTAACTGGAATCTGGTGAATTATATTTTGGTTCTTTTTTTTTTTTGCTTACAGGTGTGTAAGCAGTGGTTCCCATTCACTTGTGCAGTGGGATTGTAAATCCCTCATAAATTGTAAATCGCTTTGGGATCTTTCTGGCTGACAGACAGATCCTGTGTGAGCACATCACCCAGCCCTGCAAAGCCCAAACCTTAGGGAGCTAAACCAGCTGCCAGAGAAGCAGGTGTGTCAGCTCAAAGTAGCCTGCGAGGAGAAGCCGTATGCTTGAACTTTGCCCGTTTATTTATTCAAGGTTTTATCTCGTTCTTTATTATACAGCCCAGTGAAAATGAATATTTACCGTGTCAGTTAAGCCAGGGCCATCTGAGTGGCATGCTCTGTGTGTGCTAGGTGGCCTCAGGGGTGAGAGAGCAGAGCGATATGGGAGTGCTGGAGGGGAAGGCTGTGCTTTCTGTGCCATTGGAGAAGGTAGAGAGACCCGAGTAAACAGTGGGGCCACCCCAGGCTGTGTGGGTAGGGTGACTGGTTTGGTACTCTCAATTGATTTTTAGTTTTTTTAATTTATTTTTTCTCGTGCCCATAGCAATTTTGATCTGTGTGGGAATTTTTCCATTAGATCATCACAAGAGCACTCCAGTGAGAAAGTTGAACTTGCATTTTATTTTTAATTTTACTTCAGGATTTTGCACGTGGACAGGAAAATTAATATTAAAACAGAAATTTCTTCTGGATCAAAGACCAAGTGTTCCACTTGGAAAGTCTAGCAGCACAGCATGCTCCCATGCTCCAGATAGGTTATACAGGAAAAAAACCCAACTACCCAAAACAACATTCATCATTTAAAAAACCCCTATGTAGTAATTGAAAGGGCTGGTTTTGGTGTGATGTTTTGATTTTAGCAAGATCGAATGCATTGAGGGAAATGTTTACTATAACCTTTTGTTACCACTTCTGGTCTTCAGGCCCCTGGCAGTGGGTGTATAGCCAGGCAGTTGTGACTGATGAATTATTTTCTGTGTAGTGTATTGTAGGAGGATAAAGCATTATAATTTTCTAGGATTTGGAACTGTTTGTTGTGAGAGTTAAGGCATTCATGTCTTGGCACTGGTTGGGAATTAGGCACATGTATGTAGAGGAAGTGGCATGACTAAATGCAGGGAACCAGATGGTTGCTCAGAGGACCTGATGCCTGTGTCTGGCTCTGCCTACCTTGAACAGTTCATTTGACTACACCGTCCCATTTTATCTGCCAGGTAATTTACCTCTTTAGCTGTTAAACAATGTGGAATGGAACTGCCTTTCACTATTCAAAACAACTGTTCAGCTTCAACACAGACTTAAAACATGTAAACATTTATGGTCTTAGGACAGTCAAAATAAATTTAGGATGATTGTGGTTAATTTTTTATTTTTCAACTGGTTTGATCTTTGGACCTATATAACCAAACCTTTTCTTTAGTTGCTTTCTGTTATTTTGCCTTTCGAAGGACTTTGTGGAAAAGGAAGCAGCATAAAAATCACACAACCGGTTTGGCAGGTCCTGTATAAACAGGAGAAATGCCAGGAAAAGTCCTGTGTCTTTGTTGCCAGCTTAAAAAAAAATTCTGGTTAATTTTCTCCTAATGAAAACCTCAGCCAGCACTGTGAGGAGGACTGTGAGGAAGGACACGTGGTGGAAGGGGCTTGGAGGGTGCTTGCTAGAAGGAAAATACCTGTCCTCAGATGCTGGGAATGTTGTCTCAGTCACCTTCTTGGCTATAGGAAGAGAAGAAACATTTTAACATGCTTCCTTGTAAGCGGGTTTGGTTTTTTTCCTTCTGCAATCTCCTCTGACAGTCTTTCAGCTCAGCTCTGGAGTTAAAAAAACTGTACTTGATTAGCTGGGGGTGATTGATGCCCCACTGTTTTGCTTGTATCAGCAGACAGCTTTGCTGGTTTCTAAGACTTGTTTAGCTGGGTCAGGTGAGGAAACTTGCCTTCCTAAATGGATTTGTGCTGTTGTATAACTGTGGAAAGGGTTAGAGTGCCTCTGTCCTGATTCTTGTGGCAAAGGAGGGATGTGGTTTTGGAATGGGTTTGAAGCTCTCTTAATCATGTGTGCCATCCATCTCTGCTGCCACTTGTGAGTTGAGAGATTTCAGCCAATGCTTTGATAAGGAGGAGAATTAGAAATCAGAAGTTCCCATGGGGGGAGGGGTGTGGGTGGGTGGCGTGTTTAAAATCAATGCTCAAATGCAAAGTAAAATGATGTCTTCTGAGAACTTTGGCAAGATGTCCATGTCATTTTACTTTTCTGTTGTAGTTCATCCCTCTGTTTCTAGAGCAGCAACATAACCCCAGAAATACGCCTATGTGGGTACAGGGTCGAAATGGGATTTAGACAACTTGCAGCTTCTTCCTGCACCTCTGTTCCTAACTGTAAACCAGGATTCAAAGAGATGCTTCCTCTGGTGCTTCACTATCTTAACTATTTTGGCTCTGACTCGGTATTTCTGGAATGCCTTGGACAATGGCCCTGTGTTTCAGTTTGCTTCTGAGTGCTCTTACTGTGTAAATGTCAAGTCCTAACAGTGGAACCCAATAGAGTTCTTGGGAGAGAATATTATTTTCTAAGGCTTTTGCTCAGCTTCTGTGACCTAAATGGGCTAGCCACCTTATCTGCATATGTTTTGGTTCCTCCACTAGTAAAGGTAAGTGTAATAACACTTCTCTCCGTTGCAAAAAGGTGCTTAAGGTATTATAGGATATATTTAAACAGTGTAGTAATGAGGACCATGAACAAGCCTTCAGATTCAGTTAAAATGGGCTCAAGAGTAGCGCTTGACTCTTAAAGATGTCTATAGTTTGCCGTATTTCAGCTGGCCCAGTTCCCAAACTTCTCACTTAGGTAGTGAGGCAATATTTTCAGGTCAGAAGCAGTCCTTACAGTAAGGGTGGAGTGGCTCTCACTGCAGTGTCCATTCAGATGTGAGCCAGCAAAGCTTAGTTGTGAAAACAAGCCAAAGATAATCAGAGTGAAACTTAAGCACTTCTGGTCTGCCAGGAATAACATCATAACCAGTGTTTTGGGATTATGAGCTAAAACAAAATAATAATTTGAGGAAGAACAAAAAATGATGCTGAAGTTGAAAGGAACAATTAAAATAATTGGGAAACTTAACAAACAGGAAAAGCTGTGGCAGAAGGAAAGCAGCTAAACTGGGATTTGTCAGAGGGCTTGACACACCTGTGGGCTCAGCATTATTCCACTGTCCTCTTGGCACAACCAAGGCAATGAAGGCTGTGGTAATGCTACAAGTTGTTTTGAAGAGTCTTTAGCAGGACTGGGAACAGAGTTGGGTCCTTCTCACCATTTCTCTTCAGCCTAATTCTGTGGAGTTTGTTTTATCCTGTGCTCTGCAGTCTGGCATCTGCTGCCCAGCTGTGTACAGAACCACTATACAGGAGGTGATCCACTTCTTACTCCTCTTCTGAGTGCTGGGAGTGCCACTGGAATTTCCAGACTGAAGGAATAAAGACTGTGTGGGATGTACCCTGTCACATGGATAGGTCATACCTGGAAGGCATCTCTTGTTTTCAGAGCAGTTGGGAAAGGATTGCTAATAGCTCTCCTTATGCAACAGAATATTCACCCGCTTAGTTCATTACTTACTAGCTCCAGGTGGGGACATTGCAGATTTGGTAATAGTAATGGTCAAATCATTAGAGTGTACAGCATTAATGGAGTGAAAGCATTTAATAAAGAGCCATGACTTGACCCTGTCATTGCCCTGGAATACAGAATATATTGTCTGATTCAGGCTCTGCTCTCCTCCTGTCACTGCTCCTTCTTAAAAGTGTGTCTTGCTCATGAACTTCAGCCTCTTTTCAAACACATATGAGGGCACATCTATTCTTCTTTTGAGTCAGATGTGCAGTACTGTGGCCAGCTGTTTCTGTATGAATATATTTAAAAACTCTCCTTAAAGTTCTGCCAATCCTGATGGTCCTGTGCTGGAAGGATCATGTTTTAGAGAAAATCAAAGATCTTGCTGTGCCTGAAGCTATCCGCCAGGTTGTTTGTTTGCTTTTTCTAAGTAATAGTTTGGTGTCTGATGCATTGGTCAGCCAAAAGTTCAATTTCTTCTAGTTTGAATTCTCATACCCATAAGCTGCTGACTGGAGAGACCTTCCAAAAGCTGCTAAGTAGCTTGTTAAATAAATTGTAAAAAAACCAAAACGCAATTCTTGTTAAGTGTGACCTGCTGTAGATTTTATTTCTTTTTATGTAACTCAGCTTCTTTCAGTGGTCTCCCAATGCAGCTTAATGTTTTAATCACAGCTTCTTATTAGTTTATCTTTCTGCAACGTCTTCCAGGTTGCTTTCTCTTCCCTCCATTTCCTTTTGGATGTCGGGCTGTATCTGTCATATCTCTGTCAATTTCTGTAATTCCTTTATACCTTCCTTATAAGCTAGACTATTTGACTCTTGTTAAACTTGTCTATCTTGCATATATAGGTTTGTGTGTGTATATGTGATGCAGAATGAAGAGCCTGCAAATGTGCAGGATGCAATACTCTAAGTGAAATCTTCCCAGGTGTTTTTTATATACTCCCCTTTGTCAGCTAGACTTTCCTTTTCTAGTTACACTGGTCTTACGTTGTTCATGTTGAAGTAAGTAGCTGGAGTAGGTGAAAGAATAGTAAGGAGAGGAAGATGGCAGTTTGTTATTTCTTCCGTATACTGTTTCTGTACAGTAAACAAGGTCAGTGCAAATATGGTCCTCTCTAGGAACTCTCTCTGCATGTAATATGATGGGAATCAAATAATGTGAATCATTCTGATATCTTACAGTGGCAAACATCCATGAATTTCTTGTTTCTGGACTAGCTTATTAAGACAGTCATTGAGAATGGGTATTTTATGTGTCTGTCTTTCTCCCATCGTGGATGCTGTTCAGTTTTCCTGAGCACTGAAGTGGATCTGCCCATTTTTTCACCAGCAGCGCTTATTATAGCTCTCCTATTCCCAGGCTGGCCTAGATTCCCTCTGGAAAGTTGACTTTACCTACTTAGAGGTGTTGTTGAGTAAGGGGACATGGCACACTCCCTGCCATGCTGTGTGTGCTCTGTTACTGTTGCACGACTCAAATCTTTAGGAACAGCCACTTCAAGGTGTAGCGTTAGACCTTGTCATGGCACCCCCAGGTTTCTCCATGTATTTGGTATATCCTTTTTCATGGAAAGTCTGCCAGAAGTCTGAAGTGTGATGAAATGTGGGATGGAAATGCAAATCATGCTGTGTGTGCCAATAGTGGAAGTTTTTTTGGCCATTGAGGGAAGCTGTAAAGATGGCTTGCAGGGTTAAATTGTTGTTGCATAGGACAGTAAGTAATTACACCAGTTCTCTGGTCTGAAGTGATCCTCCAATACCAGAACCCAAATCTTCAATCAGGGTTGTTTTTGCAGTGCCTCCAGCAGTGGATGGCTTTCTTCAAGGAGAAGACAAAGTCTCGTGCTAGCCAGGATAGGCACCTACATGATCACACATAAACAATTCTTTTCCAGTTTGGTGTAGTAGCTGATCTTTGGGTGTGCCATTTTCAAATGGTAACAGATAAAAGATAACTATGGCACACTGTGATGCAACTTATTTTCAAACAAGCATATACACACACACACATACACACACTGGTGACTCTCGGGCTCAGATTGATTGCATATGGATAAGGAGAGAGAGTAGATTTAAGTTACTGAACTGGAGAAGATAAATATTGAGTCCCATATGTGGATTTTATTTCCACAGTAATGTAAATCAAGATCAGAAACACTGTTTAAAAAAAAAAAATCCGAGAATTTTGCAGGTGGAGATGGGAGCAGAGTCCAGCTGTGCAGTGGGACCAAGAGGTGTAATTTCTTATATATGTAAATGGTATTTTTTAAAATGTGTATTTCAGGGTGTTGTAGCTCCACAGAAATTCTGTTTCCAATAGTGACTGAGGATTAAAAGAAGCTATGACTTTTCTGTGAATTGCTCTCCCTTGATTCTTCCACTAGTTAATTGTTGGGCATACAGATATCCCAGGGCAGTGAATGAGTTGACCTCGTCCATGTAACAGTTCTTATCTGTGGTTTTGTTAAATAAATACTTGAAATCTTCTGTTGTGACCGATACTGTTCTCAGTAGTTGTAGCTTCAGTACAAATGTTCAGAAAGCAACGTGCATCCCTGACAGAGAGACTAGAAATGATGATTGTCCTTGAAAATATGTTTGAATGCACAGTAAGCAGTTGCAGTATTTTGTCAGCTTCATAATGCAACCAAGTAAAAACACTTGTGCTGCCATTCCAGCCCTGAGATGCTGAAGAGGAGCTTTCCCATAACACGTGAGAGGGCAGCTCTCTGTACACCATGTTTACCCGTATTTTTCCCATCTCAGTTTCATGGCCTCCAGAAATTTTGCACTGAAATGAGCTCGTGACTCCAGTAATGGGTGTTCAGGGTGTTAATTCCCACGCATACAGTCAGGGTTGTACAACCACCATATGGTACAGAGATGAGGCTTCCCAGCCCTCCCTTTTTGGAGTGCTTATACAATAATGCAACTGTATCATGACATTTTTAATGACAACATTGACCTCCTAAAGCTGCCTTTCCATAGCACTTGAGTGCATCAATGTTGTTGTCTGTACAATTTTGATTTAATTAGAACAGTGGCTGTAATCATTATGGGAGAGGCATGAACTTCTCCCCTGTCTCCTTTCCCCTTCCCGTTGTGATGCACCATTGCACCTCAGTGCTTGTTTTTTATTTACTTGAATAAGGACTGACACATGAGAGGGTGACCATCACATGCCCCTGAGCCAGGAGGACAAGCTGAAGGAAAGAGTCAGGGAGGAACTGAACTTCACAAAATTGCTAAGGTTACAGAGACAATCTCTGCTCACTGTGTGCAGGAAATGAGATGTTAATCTTTTCCCAGTGCTGCTTTGCATAAGGTCCATTCCAGAGAACTGTGTTTGTTTCAATTTCTCTAATTACTGTTAGTGTGCTGATTATGCTGCTATAGATTTGATGTGAATTGCTGTATTAATGGGATCAAAAAAATGAGGAGATGTCTGCCATGGAAATTAAGAAGGTGACAGCAACTCCCAGGAGATGGGAGAGAAGTGGAGGATGTACTATGTACCATGGTACTGCGGAGCTGTAGTTTGCTTTTTTCTGGAGCCTTTGTCCCTGGCAGAAGTTTGACCAAAATCCCCAAATGTGCCATACAATCTGTTAGGGGCTCTGATTTCCCTCTTGCTCCCTGTGTTAGACCCTCTGACTCATCTCATAGTGGTCGTTCGGACTTTCATATCCAGCTATAGCGTCATGTACAAAACACTGGTGAAGGCTGCATGTCTTCCTTCCCTTTCCGCTTCTCCTCACACATTTCCCTGATGATTAATGTACTTGAACCTGCTGCTCTTGCCCCGTGTACTGCACTGTGGCTGGTCTGCTGGCATTGCCCTGCTGAGTGCCTAGATATTCAGGGCCTTCTGAATCTCTCCTGCGAACACCTCATTTCCCCCCAACAACCCCTTTCTCTTAAGGCTCTTTCCTCCTGCCCTACTCAAGGCAACTACTGCTGTAAGGATCCACAGTAGGAAAATCAGACCCCCGTGGGTTCCCCCCAGCTCCTGGTCCATTGGCTTGTCTTTTTTATTTTTCCTGCCTCAGTGTGCTTGCCAAAAGAGATTGGCCCGATGTCCTTGTAGAGCTGAACATCCTCCTTGATTTGGGGTGTACAGTATTGTGTCCAGAACACCAGCTTTCACAGCCCTGAGAGCTACAACCGTGTTTCAAACCTGAATTTACACAAGCCAAGGGCATGTTGCACGGGGGGTTTTAAGCCTAGAACTTCCTCAGAACGCTGAGAGGGCACCAGAACACTGCACACCTGCTAGTGTTTCCCCTCTCTGAACATATGTCCAACACGTGAGGACTTGGAGCAAGGTTGATGGGATGATACCCAGGGAGCTGGAAGCTCCTCTCAAAACAGTGTCCTGCTACCGCTGTCCTGTGAGTAAGCAAGGATGACCTGTCAGGACGTGACAAGTATCTTTCTGCACTTTTACTGTTGGCTGCCCAATACCACAGCACAAATCAGCGTATCTCCACCTTGCCTCCTTCTCTGGGGAGCAAAGGGAGTCTGGGATGTTTGTAGAAGCAAGGATGAACAGCAAAATGGAGTGGGCACAGGTACACCAGCATCCCGGGGGGCAAATGTGTCAGCTGCCACTCTTGGTTAATTTCTCCCTATGTAGTATCATTGCATGCAGTATGGGAGTAAGTTTCTATGCAATGATTAGGGTCAGTTGCCTGTTCTGTTCAGCACAGGGTATTTGCGGATCACCTGGTCTGTTTTGGTTTCCTGAAAACTGCTGCATAGGTAAAGCACTTCTTTGCTTTCTCAATTAAAAAAAGTAGTTTTAGAATACCGCCAAGCCAATTACGGAAGTGTAGTCATGTTGTTGTGACAATATGGAAGCTTGTTTTAGCAGACTTTCTTGCATATTTTATTTTCATTTCTGTGAAAACATGGATGTCCTTTGTGCCATCTGAGTGAACTTGGTAAAGGGACAAAAAGACTGTGTGATTGCAAGGTTGTTGCTTTGGAATTTAGAATGGTGTAATTTTAGCAAAAGACTGAAGTTATTTTTACTTGCAGCCTCCCTCATCCTGTTGGACTTCTTGTAAAATTTAATTTTGCTGTTTTGATTTTTTTATTACTGTTTTTATTTTAGCAATGTGAATTGTTTGTGTTCCAAACAAAAAAATATGTTCAAGTAGATTCTGTCTGTAAAGGATCAACCACAATTCCTCAAACTGAAACCAGGGTGTGCTTTCATGACTTTAGGAGTCTAGTCAGCTGTTACATACACTCCTACTACATAGTCATGATCAATATAGGTTTTGAGTTACCTTCCTAATTTAGACAGGATGGTTTGATCTTCAGCATTCTCAGCAGCTGGATATTTAGTATTTTGTACTTTTCTAGTACAAATTGAGCAAAACCACAGATTCTCCTGATTCTTAATTGTGTGATTCAACCTCTCTCTGCTAGATTGGGCATGTCCCACCCTCAGCATACCTGGCTGGTAGTCCTGATGGCACTGTTGTAGCACCAGCCACTAGAGTAAACTCCAAGGAGGGCTTCCCTAAAAGTTGGCTTAATGCATCTCTTCAATTACTGTAGTCAAGGTGTAATTTTGCGGTGAAACTTTCCTGTCTCACTGTGGGCTGAAGAAACCTGTCAAAAATTATGGTGGCAAGCAATATGCCAGCTGTTCTACCCACCTCTTTGTGGATCTGAGCATTTGGTCACTAGTAGGCTTAAGTATTTATAGACTCTCCTGTCAGGTGCCAAATAGGGAATGTGGTATTACCAAGTGCTTCCCTAGCACTCATCACCAAAACCTCAAAGGATCACACCAAATGTGTATTGATTTAGTTTCTTTTACCTACAGATTAAGCTGCACCAAGAGTGTTTGCCCAAGTACATGCAAGGTTCATGCTGGTTCTACCAGTGCTGCCTATCCTTCCTTCCAGGCTGTGACTTGAACAACCCTACCATTCTTGGCCTTAGTACAAAGGGAAATATTAAACTGATTGGTTAGGAAACTTTCAGAAAAATTTCCTAGTGGCACAGTATCTGACTGTGTAACCTTAGAAGCGTGAGACAGCAGCCATGTTTTTGTTTGATGGATCCCACAGAGAGAAGCATCGGGCTGTTCTGGAGTTGTGAAGATTAGCGCAACTCCATTCTCACTGGTGTTACCTACTGGAAATGTGACTCTAAAAAGCCTCAAAAAGCCTGGAGGAACACGTGAGCGTGTGCTTTCACATGCCTGTGTAGGCTGGCAGTGGCTGAAGCACAGAGATAGGTTGCAGAACTGGACTGATAGTTGCAGTTCTGCTGCCAGCCCCTTCCTGCAAACAGGCATAAAGCTCGTGTTTTCCAAAAGCCCAGTGCCTTGATCTCCCTGTGCCATTACCATTCCACACCTTTTGGAAGTCTGTCCAGGATAGTTACAAGGCAACTCTTTCAGCATGCAAATTGTTAAATGAATTGCCTTTGAGAGGCACATGCTGTCCTTTTTCAAGGCACCTTAGCACTGAAATTACTTAACTCATTTGAGCTTTGCTCTTGCTGTAACTCAGGTTCTCCAGGTGTCGAATAAAAAGAAAAAGACTTACCTAATGTCTGTAAATTGCTTTGATATTTAAGCTAAAGGTTCTGGGAAAAAAAAAGGCAAGATTAGCAAGAGAGGGCATTTCAAGGGCACTAATGTAAGTGGACATCCAAGATGTGTGGAAAAAGTAAGCATTTCCATATCTTGTTTGGTTTTGACTGTCCCTAAAATACTAGGAAACAATGAATCAAATGTATTTGTGTAGAACAGTAAATCTCAATTAAACTGTCATGGTATAAATCAAGTTATGGTATGCCTTTAGGAGGTTGGTCAGTAAAGGGAGCATCTACTGGAAGCGTGATGTCTTAGTTTGATACAGTACCTCCTGGGTGTTGAGGGAAGTGCATGGATTCTGGATTTAATTTCATTTTTTTTACTTTCATTTTCCACCTTCTGTTGGCCCTTTGAAGCCACGTAGCCTTTGGTGATTCAGTATTTCTGTGAGCATGAAATTGACTGCATACAGAACTGTATTCCACAGCCTTCGGGAGAGGGAAAAAGGACTTCAGGTTTGCCACCTATCCTCTAGTACCTGTTTGCAGAGGGAGGCAGACATCTGTGTGGCAGTGTTTCAGAAGTGTTTCCTCTTTTTATAAATATCTCAATAAACAAAATGAGCAGTGTGGTTTGATTATCGAAACTGTGGATCGCAGCAGGAAATGCTAGAAAGTGCCTGGTCTTGTTGCAGTGTGCTGGTGCTAACACACCAGGGTGAGAAGTGCAAATGGACAGCGAGACTGCAGAACAGCCATAGAGAGCCTCTCCTTGCAGGAATGGGAGACAGAGTCAGCTGGTTTGGGTTGGGGAAGGAGTTGCATAAGTAGGAAACAGAATAATTTTTTGTAGCTCCATAAATGTGTCTTTCATTACGTCACAATGAACATTGGTGTTTGTTAACTACAAAATGTTGAATTCATATGATCTAATGGATTGCTGTTGCCTGGACAATGACAAATGGAAAGAAATTGGGTTTGCAGGAGACAGGATCATTTCTGCCTATAGGAGACAGAACAATTTCTGGTTTAAAAAGTACTGAGCTGAAAGCCACAGAGACTGTACTTGCAGAAATAAAATAGTGATGGTGGAGTGAAACAGGCCGGTCTTCTCGCTCCCATCTAAACCCGGAATAGTTATAATAGTTTATTCACCACATGTTATCAGTGTTCTCTGCCATGTGGCTGTAGTGTATAGTGGTGGAACTTCTGATGTTGAGGCTAAACTTCTGGTTCTGCCTGAGCTCTGAGCAGCAAGCAGCACCTTGCAAAAGAATGAGCTGGGCTTGCTTTGAAGTGGTGGCTGAAAGAGCCAAGACTTTCCGGGTGCTCCATGTTACATTTATTTTTGGACATGTCACCTAATCTGCCTGAAGAGGTTTTTTTTACAAACCTCTCTTTCCCTTTGGTGGTAAGGGTGCCAACATTTTGTTCTGCAGGTGCCTCTATCAGCCTCAGTCTGTTTCCCTGTCTCATGGCTGTGATAATGTTTGTCGTGGAAATAATTACCTTCTCTTGGATCAGCACCAAATTTGTCTTTTCCATTTGCCAGAGACTGAGGTCAGGTGCACTCATACTGTCCTGCAAATGCTCAGAAATTAAGGTAGCGGCTCCTTCTCCTTCTGTATGTGCAGGGGTGTAAATCCATACTGTTGGCATTGCCATTGTTAAATGTCATTAGCTTGGTTTTGGAGAATAACATGCATTGCCTTTCAGGAATCATATGATAATTTTTTTTGTGTTCCTGTAAAATAGTGGTTATGTTTATTTACAAAGGGTGTAATTTGTGCTGTGATTGGAGTACAGACTTAAAATATGGAAGAATTTTCCCATCAGATCTCATGAAGTTTTAGTCTTAGATTTCTTGACAGGCGCTTTTTAAAGTGAAAACCTAACGGTGATAATTACAAAATGAGTATAACATTCACAAATTGCTGTTTAACGCTATTTGACCCTGAGATTAGCTCAGTTGGTTAAACCTTGATAGTAATAATACCAAGGTCACAAGTTCAATGCCCTGTATAGGCCATTCACTTAGAAGTTGGACATAGTAATGCTTGTGGTCCCTTCCAACTCAGAATATTCCATGATATATTCTGCTGTGACTGTCCTTGCATAGCTGCTTTCTGTATGCAGACTTACTGATTTGGTTGCAAGTTAAACTACTTCAAAGAAGATAATAGTTTAGGCAAAACCAGAAGTACTACATTACTTCATGATAAATAGAGTAGTTTGTGGTGGTATATTTTTTCTGCAGCAAAGACAAAAGTAATTGATTAATGTCTTTAAAATGCTAGGAAGGAATACAGTGTTAAATGCTTAACAGACTTTTCAGATCATGACTGATTTGTTAGCGTAAGATTAAGTAGTTTCGGCACTTCATTGGCACTTGTTCATGTGTCATGGAGTTGCTGTCAGATTTTCACTGACATAAAACCCTCGGAGTCTCCCCACTTATGTGTCCCTTCCCTTTCCTCCCTTGGCACGTTTCTGAGAAAATCCTTGGAAACTCCATGGACCTTTTGAAAATTCAACCCATCACCCTAAAAGCTGTTTGGCCCCTGGCTGCAGCACTATAGGCAGCGTGTGGCCTGCTCAGTGCTTGCCCGCAAAGTGTGCTGTGCTCTGTGGCTCCGTGGGCAGCCAAGTGCATCACTAGTGCTGCTCACAGTCACCACACACAGACACACACACACACACACACACGCACACTTCCTTCCTTCCACCCACTTCCCCCTCCTCTGCCTTGGTTTCACACCTCCATTCCAAAGTTCACAGTGTCCTCTCTCTCTCTTTCTCCCCCCACCCCAACTTTCTTTTTAACAGCAGGAAAGAGTTTCGTACACACCTCCAGTGAGCCCGGTACCAAATTACACTTCGTCACCACTACATGTCCCAGTGCCTCAAGCGATCAGGATGGAGGAAGACACGATCAGACTGCCAGCACACCTGCGTGAGTGTCAGCACAGAGGCTTCTTAAGTTCTTGGACTGAGGAGGGGGCGGGGCTGGGTGAGGACTTATTTCTCTTTTTATGGAAGAGAGCAGGGAAGTCCCTAGCTTTATACTTTTTTTAAGCTTGAGCTGATTTGATTTTCCTAGCTATTGTTTTTAGCTAAAAGAAATTACTCTTGAATACAGTACATTGTATCTCCCCCTCCCATCCCCTTGCCAAGCATTTAGCCTGTTTCTCATGACAGGAACAAGTATGGAGGGTTTATTTTGACGGAAAGTGCTATGCGCTTTAGAGGGGTTGCTTGGTTATGTGCTGCAACACAAGGTCAGAGTTTCACAAGCTGTGGCAAGTGGAATGTGTTTGTGCTGTGGGTATTTTTCAGGTTGCTAGGGTTCTCAAATACTCAGGGTGCTCAGGCTCTTTGGTATAGAGCATGAGTGCTGACAGTGGCAGTGGGAAAGGAGGAAGAATGAGCTTAGCTGAGCACAAAAGGATGCTACAAAGGAGGACAGACATATCACTGACATAGAAACAAAACCTGGAGCTGGGGACAAGGCAAGAGTCAGGTACTTCCTTGCTGACATGATTTAATGTTTGAGAAAGCCCAAGGGCTATTGGCAAGTGCGAGGTGAATTAAGGAGACAGGATGGAGACAAGAAGAGTAGATTTTTCCTTTTTGGAGAGGAGGTGATTCTGATGGAAATAGAAATTTTCAAGTAAACTTTTTGCAGGTGTTACATTCCTGGGGTATTTGAGCAACAATGACCAAGAGGGCCGGGAGCAAGCAAAACTTTGGGTTTTGCCAACTGACAAATGGGTTTGGGATTTCAAGCAGGCAGGGCAGGGAGGTCCAAGTTTATCACAAGACATTCTCATTCCTGTCCTCAGCAGTCTTACACACACGCTCTTTTTCTGGATGCAAACTTGTGTTTCAAGCATTTCTGTAGTCTACGCTCGCTCCCTTGCTGACCAGCAAGTTGGTCTGCCCCAGGATCATTCTGCATGGTCCTGCATATCCCAGGTTGTACCTTTCCTGTGCTTTCTGACAGGAATGGGAGCTGGCACTCTGACATTTCTGACCATGCCTGGTCACTGCCTGAGTATCCGTGAGACCCCAGGCCTGACTTGCATATGTGTGTGTGGCTGCTGATGTGTTTCCTTTACTCGGGAAGGACTTGCTGCCACACTCACAGGGCGTTTCTTGTGCTTTGCCCAAAGCTTAGACGTGAAACACCACCAAGACCAAAACAGTTTTCCAGCCGTTCTTTTCCCCTTGGGTGCTGTTAATTCCCAGATCTTTTCCTCATTGTGCTAGTTGTTAGTGGTTACTTCTGCTATGGGGGCCGCTATCTCTCCCCTCCACAGCTAGGATCACAGCTGACTTTAGAGTCACTTATTGCACTCCCTGCTGTGTCTGGCAGATGTGTAAGGCAGGAAGGCAGAGACCCTTGATACTGAGTGTAGTGGTGCATGGTTGTTCTACCTACTTCCTTCATGTCAGCCAGCATGCTAGATAGTGTACAGCTTATAAGGCTTCCTCTTAGTGAAGACGTTTTGTCCAGTATTTTTAGGTGTGTTATTTTTTTTACCTTGATTTTTGTTTTTCTGCTCTTTTGTTTGGCATATTTTTAAACTTGCAAGGCTTCTTCCCTGTTAGTATTTCCACACCAATCTGACTTGTTGCAGTGTAAAAGTATAGATGATTAATCCTGAAATATCTGTGAAATAGCCTTCCATATAGTTAGTGTCTGAGATCATAAACAACACGGAACATATTCACATAGCCTTACTAGTTGTAGTCTGTGGCAGTGTAGTATTTTGTAGCTCAGTATGCAGTTGACACTGACACAAAACACTGTTCATCAAGCAACAGACCCAAACACACTTAAACCCACTGTTTTTAAAGTACATAGATTCATAGCTAGGCCAGGAGCAACCATTCTGAATTCCAAAAATGATCTCTGGTACAACTTCAGTTACAGAACATCATGCAGTAACTGCTGTGCTTGGGTCCAGTAACTGAACTACAGTAGGTGCAGAAAGATTTCTGCTCTTTATGTAAAATGCTTAAGTGATGGAGAGGATATAAGGTCTCTACATGTTCTTCCAATGCTTAATTATCCTCCTTATTTGCTTTAAGTGCCCTATTTATAGTTTGAATTAGTCAAGCTTCAGTTTCCAACTATTAGATCTCATTATCTCCTTTCCTGCTAAATATTGTCAAAAGACTACTCCTGATATAGGTGCTTTTAGGTAGTCACTTCTTAACCTTTTCTTGGCTAAACTGGATAGAAAGAGAGGATCTTAAGGCTGTCAATCTTCCTGTTAAGCTTTCAGATTTTAGATTGTTTGTATCATGTCTGTGAACTGTTTCTCCCTTCAGACGTCCTTTTATAAGTGAGGACAACAGAACTGAAGATAATATTCCAAGATAATATACCATGTATAGAAATATTTCAGCACCTCTTGGATTTTGGGTCATGAAGTTTAAGATTTATTAATATGGGAATTTTCAGTTCCCGTGTGGACCCCTCTCATTCATTTTTTGTTTGTTTCTTTATTTTAGAGATGTGTCTGAGTCAGGGTTTTCATCCTAAATCTGAACTGCCTCAGAAGTCAGGCAAAGTAGCCAACATCTAGTTCAGGCTGTGGTACTGTGTGTGGGAGTTGGGTTTAGAACCACGAAATCTGAGGGGTTTTTCTAGGTCTGAGATTTTGTTTGGTTCTGTTTCTAGCCTTACTGTTGTTCTTGTTGATTAGCAACAACCCTCACTCATTCCAGTGCAACAGAGGGATACGGTAAGTTTCTCCGCTCGTACACAGAGCTGATAGGTTGTCAGGCTTCCACTCATTCCGTTTCCATGACATTCTGATGGCATTCACAGAAATAAAGGCAGTGTTCGATCCTAATCCATACATCATCTTGTAGCTATGCTACAAGTGCAGGTGAAAACAGCAGCTGACCCAAGCAAAGAGAGAATTAGAGACAAACGTTTCAGATAGGTGAAGTATGCTCTGTGGATTCAGACAGTGTTTTACGCCTTCCTTCCAGTTAGAAAAGCCACTGTTTAATGTTTAAGAGCACTCTGAAACTGCCCCAGGGGCATTCTGTGACCTTGGACATCTTGTTTCAGTTTCCCCACTGTAAAATGAAAAAAAAAAAAGCCAGGAGTGGAAAGACTCTTAGATGTTTTGAAAATTAATGCAGAAACTGCTCAGATATTGTGGTAATGAAGAATGCTGAGATAGGTGAAAGTTCTCTGAAACTATTTGCATACCCTTTGTCTCTGAGGAAACAGTTAATATTGCTGCAGAGAGGAAGTTAGTGGGTTTTTTTGGTGGGTCTATATTTTTAAAATTCTTTTTATTAAAGCACATCTCTTTGCCTCATCAGTTAAAATATCATTAGCTGGTTATTTTATGCTTTTGCCCATACCTTATAGTAAAAAGTCCTTGAAACTTGACAGAGGATACAGCATTTAAGAGGTTAATATGAGAACCCTTCCCTGTGTCTATTAATACTCTCTGAATCACAGAAAAAATAGCTTTTTCCTCTTTTGTAATACACAAGATTAAAATAAGGTGGTTTGCCTTCTATAACAGCAGTTGTAAATAAGTGCTAGAGGCTTCATGGTTTTCTTTTGTGTCCTTCAACATAAAACTTGTTCAACAAGAGATACAGAAGAAATATCAGTGCTGAGAAAGGACTTGTTGCATGCTCTGATCCTGTGCTAAGCATTCCCCCTTGCACATTTATGTTGATTTGTATGTTTAATTTTTATCTCTGAAAGGCATGTTATCTTAGGAATCCATGTATTTGTTTAGGTAGATGGAGCTTATCGGCAAAGATTTCAGAGTTTTCTATTGATACAAACACGAGCATGAGTTCATTTCTTCCTCTGAACTAATTTCTCTCTCTAGGGTTGGCATCCTTCATATGTCTGCAGCCCATTGTAATAATAAGATATGCTGCACGTGCTTTTCTGTACACGTGAAGCAATTATTCTTGACATCAACTACTTTTTCCTGCTGTTACCTTTTTTCTGAACCCCCCCAACAGTCTGCACTGATGTTAGAGTGAAATGATACACTCAGCATGTCACAGCCCGTGCATCACCTCACAGGGGAGAACTTTTACATTGGGACTGCAGTGTTGTCGTTTTCTTGACTGCACTCACTTTTGGGGGTCAGGATGGTAGGGAAAGCTAAAGACCTGTTTGTAAAATCGCCGGAGTACCTTTTGTTTCCAGTGTAGACCAGGTTTCTGGTCTTTGGTTTTCCAGTGTGCGATGAGCCCCAGGCCACAGGTGATTTTGCTGAGCTTCACTGTATGCAGACCTGGTTGCACACAGCTAGTGAGATACACATTTTTTATTCCAGTATCTCTATGTCCCTTGTTGTTGCTGTCTGTTCTGTTGCCCTCATTAAGGAGGACAGAAAGGAAGCTTGTTTAGTTTTCTGCAGTATTTGTATTTAGGGCTTTAAGTTTTTAGTGAGTGTTTCATAGAATCTTTCTGCATGTCTATTTGTAGTATTATTTGATACTCTGATTTGGTGGGAACTAGTCCAGTGGTTCTGTGTTGGTTTGGCATCTTTGTGACCCCAGCTGTACCACATACTGAAAAAAGTTGTATGTCCCAAGTGTGGACATGAGTAGTAGGGTAGGACAGGTGGCTGGGCCCTCAGCTGGGCAGTTTCTTTAAACTAAGGCATTTTTTAGACCTGAAGGCAGTTTATTAACAGTTTCTTTCTCTTGATCACACATTGTTGCTTGTATGTATAATTTGTGGGGTTTGTGTTTTAAGGGCACCAGTTCTCTTTTGTTCCCCCCCTCCCCCTTTTTTTTTTTTTTTTAAATTATTATTAAAGAAATGCAGGAAACAAGAGGAGGAGGAAGCAACAACACTCTCAGGTTTGCCAAGGATCTATTTTTTTTTCTGTATAGTGGCTATTCATTATGCTGCTTCTTTTATTAATCCTTTGTCACCTGTTAATTATTCTACAGTTTTGGCTAGCAGTTGGAAAGCTACTTTGAAGCGTGAAGCATATTGCTATTTAGTTACTAGAATATTCAATGCACTGAACTGAAGGTATGCAGTGAGATGGGAAAAAAGCTCTTCAGCCTAAGCCACATTTAGAGCAGCAAGCAATAAAAATATTTGCTTTGGAAGGATCTTTGTGGAACAAAACTGACTGACGCACATACTGAGAAAATAAAATAAAGCTTTGTATGACAAAGGGACTGTGAGAGGTGGCCAGAATATCAAATTAGTGACTCTGAGATTAATCCTGGTCCCACTGAAATGAGTGCTTAAATCCCCACCGATTTAAGTAGGACCCGGACTGGCCTCTTTCTCAAATGATTGGCTTCTTCTAGACCCATCTTTGCTCTTCTCTGACATTATGACCACTCAATCCCTGTGCCTCCCTCTCACTTTATATGCTTGCCTGTTCGCCTAATCTGCTTTTCACTTTATATGTCATTGTCTTTCTGGGTAGCTAGTCCTTTAGTAATCAATACCGACCCACTACCAAAAAAGAATTATTATTAAGCCAGGACAGTGGCACTGCTGGCTTACATCTGACTGCAGCATTTAATATTGGTGTTGTGTCTTCGTGTTCTACCATGGGCTATTCTTGCACATTTATACTGTGAGCTGTGCAGAACAGGGTCCTTCTGCTTCCTCTGTTGAGCAGTGCCTCTTGGTCTCTCAGTTTATAACTCTTAACAATCTCCTGACAGGCTGACTGGACTCTGGAAATCCCAGCCAGCCGTCCTGCCAGCCTCAGCGATCATTACTTTGGCTAACCTTAACAAAGTGACTGGGCCTGGCTCCTTCTTGATTGTGAGCTATGTCCTGTTGTTAGACAAATGGGATGAAAACCACGAGCTGGGGAGACATTGGTTATGCCTCCTTCTTACCTAAGGCGGTTTCTTCCACATCCTCAAATGCTTACCTGAATTTAACTCATCTACTCCAGGAGTTTCTTACAGTGAATCTCAGGCCAACTTCAGAGCAGTCATACAAACAGGGAACTTGGAAGGGTGGGAAGCCCAGTCTCAGAGTCACTCTTGTACTATGGCTGGGCACAATGTGGATGTTACTATTTTCTTTAGAATGTGTTGTACTGGGGACAGTAAAAGCCCATCCAGTGGGGAAAGCTGTGGCCTTTGAATCATGAAGATCCTGCTTTGCACATTTCTGGCATGGTCTTTGTTCATCACTTGGAGGAAACTAAGCCCCTTGTCGTGGGTACAGCAATGGAGTGACACAGGGCCACTTCACTTGGAAGCCACTGGTGAGTTGAACCTTAAATCTGTTAGCTCCTGATTGCTGTCTGGTGACTGTGGCAGAAGTATCCAGGTTAAGTGTGAAAGAAACTTGTAAAGGGAGCTCGCTTGCTGGTTTCTGAGAGATTGTTCTAGAGCCAAGTGCTTTTTTTTTTTTTTAGTATGCCTGTTATTTCCCAGGCTTAACAGCAGTTTCCTGCACCAACAGTCCTTAGTGGAAATGTGTGGAGGAATAAGATCCTTCCTGCCTCAGCTGGAACTTGCAAAACAGTCCTGAGGTGGGAGGTCAAGAGACCTGTGCTTCAGGGTACAGAGAGCTGGCAGTGTGCGAGTCCCAGTGGTGCTAAGCCAGTCTTTTACCCTTCTGGAAAGCTTCACTTTAGGGTTTTAAATCTCCAAAACACACACTCACCTTTATTCAGAGGGGAAAGGAGGCCGTGTCGCTTTAATCTGGGATTCAAGCTTGATCCCTTGCGGAATTCCCTTGGAAAGTGTGGAGAGGAATAAGAAGCAAAAACAGCAGGACATTTATGGTGTTGCTGGGTTTGAAGCATTTTTAGCTTTGTCTTAAAGAGACGCTGTCAAGATCAGTGAACCTAAAATTAGCCTGCTTTTCTCTTTCCATCCCAAATGTGTCTAATTTTTCATTTGTATTATAAATGCTTCCATGTTCTTTTATTCTTTTTTGTAAGAAATACAGTGAATGCAAAGAATGCAGCGTTCATAAACAGCCTTACAATTAAAGAAAAACACAGAATGAAACTGCGTGTAAGCCATGACTAACAACTCCACAATGTGAATCCACTGTCTAGTTGAGAGCCTTGCAACAAAACACAAGTGTGGCAGAAAACCCTGCAGAAACAACATAGAATGCATGCTGTTTTAACAGAGCTGAGCTGCTGGCTGTTGGAAGAGAGCAACACGTTCCAGTATTGAGAGGGGCATGTAGTGTCTGAGGAGAAACCTGCTGATAGCTTCAAGGTGCCACGAATTAATGTGGTAGATTGTATGTATACACATACACAGAAAGAAAACCTTTGTTTGATGCCCTGTGTTAGAAGTTTGATTTCCTTCTGCTGTACTTCTGTGTCTTCCCTCTCCCGTGTTGACGCTTCTGGTGCTTAACAAATACAGCCTAGCAAAATACCCATTAAATGGGGATTTATGCCCTTTTTACTTCTCCTCATTTTATTGCTAGAGCAGAAGGACTAAGTTTGTAAGTTTGTTGAAGACATTTTTGGTAAAATGATTCCATCAGGATTTGTAGGCCCAGTCGAACACCTCAGCCAAAAGCCTCTCTTCAAGGTAATTCTCCAAAGATACTTGGAAGGGAGAAGCGTTTATGCATCAGCCATTCCATTGCTGTGGAATGCTTTTGCACTGTCTTTCATGGGATGAATATACTTAAATGTGCTCACTCATGTAAACTGTTTTGTGCAGGACTAGCATGCTGCTATTAATGTAGTGGCGATCCTTGTTCAAGAAGTTATGAGTTATATATTTAATAGGCATATGGTTGGTGATGTTGTGAGTTAATAATTAATTACCACTGATGGCTTTCAAGAGTCAAAGCCCTAGGAAACTTTCTTAGCTCCAAATCTTTCTTTACAAGTTTTTGTGCATGAAAGTCATACCCCAGAAATAGCCCTAAGCACCCTGCTTTGTTTACTCCATCTGCCTGTCTGGTTTTGATCTCACTTATACTTTTGTATCCCACTGGAAAAGAAAAGGTGTCTGTTCTGCACTGGCAGCATGGGCAAGTAGCTCTATAGCAATTATACAGACCAGAAAATGAAAATGTTAAATGATACCATGACAAGTAAAAATTAAATTAATGTCTCTAATGATTAACCAACGTCTTATTTCTGCCTTTAGAGTCCACAGACATAGTGTTGGGAGTGTTCTCAGTCAGTGGAGAGGAAGGATAAGGGACTCTGACAAAACTATCAGTTACGGGGTTTGCTTTGGAGACACTGGAAGTCTTCCTATTTGAGAGTCTGCTGAGTAGATCCTCATAGCTGGAGTTTCTCTGTCCAAGTCCAGAATTCCTTGTAGCTGTGGGCTGCAAGAAACTGGATTTCTCCTGCAGGCAAATGATATTCTGCCCATGTCCTGCATGGCCGTTGCCCTGTCCTGGTGCTGTGACATGCAGAAGGGTGTGGTACCGTTGTGGTACCCCCATACAGGCTTTTTGCTAAAGAAGAGCAGTCGTTTCACTGGCTTTTGGACTATGCACCAGTCATGCCTTTGGGGTGGGAGTGGAAGCAGTGAACTGGGCAGCAGAAGTTCAGTCAGGAGGATCTGTCAGCTCTACTTGACCACACTTGAAGACCTGGTCTGAAGAAACCAGCTCTAGTTATGCACCATGAGAGTCAGCTCTTCGCCAGTGATAAATTTTGCAAATGCTTTCTGTAAGGATAAACTCCAGGAACATGCTTATTTCGGAGAAAGACATTATAATGCTGGTAATGAATTCGCACAGTCTCAGCATCCTACAAAAAAAAGTTTTATTTTCTTATTAATACATTCTCAGCATTCTCCCTCTTTCAGTTCTGTAGAAGCATTTTTTTTTAATGTTTCCCTCAGGTGTCTTAAAGCTTCTTGTTTGCAGAACAAATGTCCCAAAGGGGCTGTGAGCTGGTCAGTGTCTGAGATTTTATTTTAAACCCATCAACAGCAAAAAAACCCACAGAATATTTTTGAAGGGAAATTTCCTTTTTGGGTTTTTGTATCCCTGAAAGAATTTCCGATGCAGGCAGATAGTAATTCCCAGCTACATACTTCCTGATAAGGAAACAGCTCCAATAAATGCAGCTATAAATAGCTCCCTTTTTCATTTTTAAAAATGTCGGGAGATCTGTGTTGTTTTTCTTTCAAACTGTTGAAAGAAAGGGACAGTGTAGGATAAAAGGCTTAGGTTTGGCACCCATTGGCTTTCCAAATAAATTAAGATCTTACTCTGCATCAGTAGATTTCATTATGTAAAGTTTAGATGTCTGCTTATTTCTGCTTGTGCTTCTCACAACATTGTAAAACAAAAAACCCACTTTTTTATATGGTAAACATAAATTGCATTTGCCTTCCTTGTGATACTTTAAGTAGAATTCTTAATGCTTTTGGTATGTGCCTATAGTTATTGTTTTTCTCTCTATACAGTTTGCTAAGGTCCTTTGTCATCTCAGAATATGTAGTGTGATATTTACTTGCCTTTTTTTTTTCCCCACATTTACTCTGGATGTGGTGTATCAAATTCATGGCTAGATGTAAATTCCTTTTCTCTGAAAGTAACTTGCTGAGACAATTTTGTGCAGTTAGCTTATAAATGTTCCAAGTTTTCTGCATTATCTCTGCCCTTTTTACAGTTAGGTTTCATGTATTTTTAATTTTGTGCCTTTCATTTTAGCTTCTTGCTAAAATTTTTCCTTGCCACTCCTGATTTTCTTTGTTCTTTAAAAAACAACTACCAAACACACAGTACCTTCAGAAAAACCATTAACTGTTTGCCTACACAAAAATTTATAGAGATGAATAAATTTAGTGTAAGAGTTAGTGTGAAAATGTCTTTGCAGGTTATATTTCAAGCCAGCTGTACCAGGCAGAATCACAGAATATGCTGAGTTGGAATGGACACACAAAAATCATCAAGTCCAACCCTTATACCTGCACAGGACCATTCCCAAGAGTCATACCATATGCCTGAGTATCATCCCGATGTTTCTTGAACTTTTTCAGCCTTGGTGCTGTGACCACTTCCATGGGGAGGCTCCCTGGAGAGCCTGTTCCAGTGCCCAGCCACCCTCTAGGTGAAGGACCTTTTTCTAGTATTCATCCTAAACCTCCGCTGACACAAGTTCAGGCCATTCCCTCACCTTGTGTCATCAGTCACCACAAAGAAGAGATCAGTGTCTGCCCCTCCTCTCCCTCACAGGGAAGTTGTAACTGCAACAGACTCCCCTCAGTCTCCTCCAGGCTGAACACACCAAGTGCCCTCAGCTGCTTCTCACACGGCTTCCCCTCCAGACCCTTCACCATCCTCACTG
>JAWWEU010000040.1:65561925-65639139 GCA_035583155.1 Acropternis orthonyx | reverse complement strand
ATCTAACTGTGGGCTGGACATTTTGTCCAGAAGGATCCTGTGAAAGACAGTATTGAAAGCCTCACTGAAATCCAAAAGGATTACATCAACTGGCTTTCCCCATGATCAACTACGTGGGTTCCCTTGTCATGGAAGGAAATCAGGTTTGATCATCAGGACTTTCCTCTCATGAAGTCATTCAGATTACAACTGAAAATGTATACATGTTCGCTACCTTGATGGTTTTATAGAGGATGGGTGCTTTTGTAAATCACCTTGAACAGCACTTAGACAGACCTTAGTCCTTGGTTGCTGTCCTACAGCAGGGAAGGATCTGTGGGGTCTGCTTGCAGGCTGACATGTCTCACATGGCTGCTGATGGGCAGGTGTCCCCATCAAAGTCCTGAGGCAAACCTGAAGATGGGCTTCTTCACAGGGGTTGTTAGTGGCTGGGTCATCCTTTTCTCTCACTTGTTTCTGTTGTGAACATGCTCCCTAGCTTTCCTGAGGGGTGGGTTCGGGGGTCGGAATGGGCTCCCTGCCATTGTGGCACTGGTTGAACCATGGCCAAAGCCCCTAGAAAGGTGAGGGTGCAACTTTCCTCAGTGCTGGCAAACAGCAGAGAGTTGGGCCCCAGCACAGGAGAGAGGAGGTGGAATAATCTCCGTCTTGCTTTTCCTCCTCCCCCTTTGTCCCTCCAGTGAGTTCACAGGGTCCTGTGACTTGTGGCCACATCCTATCTGTGAAGTCACTCAGCTGCCATGGGCCCCTCCTTTTGGCCTGCTGATGGTGCTGCCAGCTGGCTCAGAGCCAAACAGATTGCAGAAGAATGCAGTAGGTGGAAGATCCCTCCTTGCCCTTATTGTTGACTGTTTGCTGGAATGACATGGCAGGGCTCAGCACGTACCCCTCCTCAGACATTGGCTGCATAGCTGTTGAGCACAAAATTGCTTGTACAGTTTTCCTTTGTAAGTACCTGAAAGGGTTTTACCTCCTATCGCCTATGCTGCTCCCTTGGCTACACCCGAAAGGTTTGATCTGTGTGTGCAGGTCTTGCCACACCTCCTCAACAGGCCCATGGAACAAGCACAATTAATACAGTATTAATTAATTATGGGGAGAAGCTGCTGGCACAAGAACCAAGGCTTGCAGCTTATAAAGTGAATGCTTTGATGCTGAGCTTTAAAGAACATTTCCATCAACTCAAGCCAGCAGAGAGATTCTGTGATATTTATACCCTCCCTCTGTGCAGACTCCAGAGCATGCATTTCGGCCACTCTGGACACTAGCAGGGGGGTAAAGGAGGAGGATTCAGAAAGCATAATCAAGGCTTGACCCTCATGAGTAAAGTTGCACAAGTCCTAGGTGAAAACGTTGGGGCTGAAACAAATGGTTTGTTGAGTCAGCTTCATAGATGTCAGAAGTGGCCTTCTGGACCTGCTGAAATGAATAGGAGTTGCTTCACTTGAGTCCAGTAATCCCACAATTTTATGGAGAAGGTGTGTGCGTGTGTCAGTAAACATGTAAGGTTTGTGCTGTGCTTCTACTTATTTGGCTGGTGTTTGGGGGAAAAGAGGTGGAAGAATGAGTGTGCCTCTTTGGTTTATGCAATACTGAGAATTTCTCCCTTTCTACTTCCTCCTTCTTAGTAGTGCTGAAGGAAGTAGCCCAGGTCCCTTCTGGTCCATAAACCACTTACTCATTTCAGTTCTGCCACTTGAGTGGGTCCTTGTGTATTTCCTAGTGGGGGAAATATCTCTTTACGTATGTGAGTTCCTCCTTCCTATTCTCTCTTTTGTTCTGATTTCTTCTAAGCAATCTGTCTCCTTCAATTTTTAACATCTTTGCTGGCTTTCACTTCCCCTGCATGATCCAGTGAACACATCTTGTCAGAAAAAACCCTTTGTACACAAATACCTTTGTGTTCCCCTTTTTTTCGCCCCCTCACATTATACTTCTTTGTATCTCACTTCCTTGGAAACTTCCTTAGTAGTCTTACAACCTCTGGGCTTTTAGCTTCCTTACTCTGGGTAGTCATTACTGTGTTGCTGGGTGTGTAATTGTTTAAGGCACCTTGATCTTTTTATTAGAGGTTTGGGGTTTTTTTACTGCCCTTTAAATATTAAAAGGGTTTGTCTCATCACTGCTCTACAGCTTGTTTGGTGGTTTCTCACTTGTCGAAAGTGAGCGTAACCAATTCACAGGAGTCATTCTCTACTTCCACTTTATTTTCTCAGGGAGGCAGTGCATTGTGTGGGGTAGTGATGAATGGGCCATATGCAGTAGAAATTGTTCAAGGTTTGGTGCAGTATTTGAAGCCTTGGATCTCAGCAAAAGAGGAACAAGACATAGCACTTAATATCTGTAAGAGCTGGAACATTTATAGATCTTCAATTTTTACACCCCTTCTCAGTTTTAAAATCATGCAGAATGAAAAGCAAGCAGAGGAGCTGGGAGTGATAGCAGAGGTTAACAGTGATAGTGAGATAAGCTGTTTGTGATGGACAGACCTTAAGGATCTGGGTTTTAAAAGGAGTCAGTCTTTGCTGTTGGCCTCCTGCCCCACCCCGTGTGTGTGCAATAGTGATGGCTGAATCTCAGAAAGTTTGGCGCTGATTCAGTTCAACAGAACACCCAGAAGTAAATCCAGATGTCTTTTAAATTGGTGGGATCTGTAGCGTTATGGTGAGTTCTTCATAATTATGATTTTCTTGTGAGAGTTCTGAGAGAGACTCCAGCTAGTCCAGAAAAACCCTGAGAGCATAGCTTGTCATGCATGGCCATTCTGGTGCTCCATCATTTGCAGTGAGATCGTGTGCACAGAAAACCCACTGGAACTCAGACAGGAGTTAGCAATCAAAATTTATTTCAAAGCTGAGAAGCCTTGAATTTTTTTTTTTTTAACCTGACACATACATCTCTATGTACGTGTATATATTTAGATCCTGCAGAAAGGAGGCTTGCTCAAGCACTTCAGTTTTATGCACAGAGAATATAAGTTTCCCTTTTTCTTTTGTAGCTAATTAAGACTTAGAATGGCTTACAACCATTTCTTTTAGGCAAAGTTGTAAAATTACTGCCTGTGATGGAAAAACAGTGGATGCAGAAGACAGTGGAAGGTGCCTTTTGTGTCACACACACTGCCAAGCAGGCTCACAGTGCTAACCTCCCCGTGTCTCTGCAGCATCAAACAAGCACAGGAGGGTTAGGCTGTGTTTGAAACCACACACCTGGGTTTGAACTGGTCTTCTGGTCAATTTTTACTGGATCAAGTGTACAGAATCAGCAGTACTGTGTGCGTTTGAAATTTCTAAGTTGGTGTAAAATTGTAGTTGGAGTTCAATCAGCTGTGTTTAATGCTTTCTTACTGAGTGCACTCCATAGGCCACTACCCAAAGAGTACTAAAGTGACGTCTAATCCACAAGTGGTCTTGGCACCAGTTTGGAAGCTGAAATAATCAGAGCAGTATACCCCATTGTAAATAAAGGTAGCTTACACTGATAGTTTTATCCTGAAATGACTTGGCCCAAGCATTTTCACAGTACAGTTTTATAAGTCAATATAACATCAACAGTGTAAAGGCTATAAAAATACAATTTATGCTACAAAACATGTCCCTTGACCAGCTCTAAATTTGAGCATCAGGACAGTTGCACTTTAATAGATCTTGACAACTGGAAGAGCAGGGACATTCTCGGTATGAATAAAATGCCCGCTACGTCATTGCACCTTGAAGTTATGGTCATCTACTAAATTAACTGCTCCCAGTGTCACTCACAATTAGGATTAAAGTAAATTACTGTTATTTTAATAATATTTTCTCATTTTTTTCTTGAGAGACAGCACCTCATTTATATGGGACCACAATACAGGGACATCTCATTCAGAAGGATGTTGTGGTTTTGAGCAGAAAACAGTTATTGATGAGTAGCTTATAACTTTTTCCTGTAGTTTTACAGTAAGATCTGTCCCTTGACTGTAGAGTTAAGGAAAGGTATTTGTCAAAAATCAGTCACCAGTCTCAAATTTGTATTGCAACTCTGCATTAGTTTCACAGTTTTACACCAATATTGCTAGGAAGTTGAAGTCATGACACAGTCTTGTGGAAGCTCATAAATTTCTAGAGAGGTGTCTTAATGCCTTGCTTTTGTTTAAAGTCCCATTCAGGGTGTGGTGGTCTCATCCACATGATCATTTTTGATGTGCTAGGAACCTAGCTAGAGCAGACTACTTCCCCAGTCCTCCCATTCCCAGGAAACTGGAGGGAGAAATAGAACTCTGCAGTTTGAGAAAAAGGTAGTTTTGTAAGTGAATGGGTTAGCAGGGAGAAAGTTACCATGTGGCTATGAAATCATACATGGTATGGAGAAGAATTCATAGTTCCTTATAGACCAGCAAAGCCAGGGATCCAAGATAAATCATTGGGCAACATGTCTAAAAGAAAAAAGAATGAAGATGCATCACTATATGAATCAAATCATTGCAGGAAGGTGCAGTGAAGATGTTTTCGGGGTTGAAAGTGTAAATGGATTTCTAAAGGAAATCAGATAAACCTGTGGAGAGAAGGAAACAGTGGCCTGAGTGCAACCACAGCTCATTATGTCCTTTAACAACAGATTACCAGAGGCTGAGATAAGTAATATGTATTATAGTAGAAATTGCTTCACGTTTCCTTATTCTTTATACTTTTTGTGAATGTCTCTACTAGTGTAGGTGTTTGGCTAGATGTCTCAGGGATCTTTTCTAGTATGGCAATCTTGTAACCAGCTCCAGAGCTTTGACAGGGGTGTGGATGCCATCCAAGCAGATATATATTCAGTATGTATATGCTATGCCAGAGGGCTCTCAGGTGATAACCAGCTCATCAGCTAGAGGCCATAGAAAAGAGTTAAGTGGGGGGGATTTGCCTTCAAGCAATTCTGACAAAAGTCTCTTTATACAGCAGTTGACCAAATCACTGAATGTCATGCCAAGGGCAGCAATAGAGAAAAGAAAAAAGTCATGTAAA
Organism: Acropternis orthonyx; assembly: GCA_035583155.1. Taxonomy (NCBI): domain Eukaryota; kingdom Metazoa; phylum Chordata; class Aves; order Passeriformes; family Rhinocryptidae; genus Acropternis; species Acropternis orthonyx. The sequence continues at coordinate 65,634,151 of JAWWEU010000040.1, read as the reverse complement.
GTAGCTGGTGAGAAAACAGGGCAAAGCTATCTGGTAAAGGAGGGAATGGGAGAGTAGGGCAGGCAGAGCCACCTCCTGGTGCTTCAGCTTTAGGGACCAGATTTCCTCCAACATGTGTTTGAAAAATGAAATTTGAAGTTGAAACTGAGGGGAAAATGTGGAGAGCTTCTCTTCCTAACATATACTGTCCAGTGGATTGTAGTCACCACAGCAATTTTGTTATATCCCTGGCCTTTCCCCCCTCTCGGATACCCTCAAAGGATTGTATTAATTTTCCTGCAGTTGTCCAGCCCAAGATCCAGTTCAGCCCGTGCCCCTTCTTTGACCTTGTCTCGCATCCATTTAACGTGTAACACAAATTTCAATTCTGTTTCCTCTCTTCCCCCAAACAACAAGTCTAGTAATTTATAAAAGTTATTTAGTATTGTTTGTGATTTGAAATGGTAAATGAAAAACTGGTAGTGCTTCTGATCTGTTTCCCATTTTCTAAGGTGCTTTGTAAAATACCATATGTTGTTATTCACTCTGCCCTGGATGTTCTTGGCTCTCTCACACTTAATGATTCACAAGATGTCTGTGAGATTCATTTTTGTAAATGTGGTTCCCTCCCTTCCCTCTGTAGATTCTCCCCTCCCTTCTCCTTTGTTTTCAAGTCTTCACTGCAAAAGTTCATTAAATAAAGTCTAGAGTACATGTGAGGGACAGACTGCAGTCTCTGACATGCCATCGGAAGAGATCTAAGATAGAATGCACAATTTTCCCCCTGATTTCCAAGCAGGAGATTAGAATAGTTCAAGAAGCTTTTCTACAGCTCCCCCCTGCTCTTCCTCTGCTCTTTCTCAGCTGTGTGTGTCCTGTGCCTCTCTCATGAATAAAGGTATTTTTTTTCTAGTAAAAACTTAGGACTTTGTTCCCTCTGAATGCTCCCGTCTGTCTCTGGGAGAAGGGAGCAAGTGGAAACTCGGTGCAGTGAGGTCTCCATATGGCTGTGCAAGACCAGAGCTGCTGATCCCAGTATGTCGGCTGCAGTAAGCAGGCAGGGGTATTTGCAGGGCTTGCATGCCAGAGTCTTCAAACAGCTCTGCTCAAAGGCATGAGCTGGGCTCACTTCTAAGGGAAATTTCCTTTTTGGGGAAGTTGCTGCAAAGGAATTTCCTGTGTGGGCAGACAGAGCTTCCTGACTTGAAGGCTTCTTGGAAGGGAAATGGTTTCATAATGAAATGATAAATTAAAGACATACCAGTCTGGTTCGCTTCAAAACAACTATTGAGAGAGCTCACCATGTATTGCTGCGCAGAATGAAAATAAATTACATCCTGACAGGATTCTCCATAATGGAGCATATCCTTCCCCCTAGCCTTCCTCCCTGTAGGTCTTGCTTTCCTACCTTCCGTCTCCTTTTCCCCCTGCCCTGCTCTTTGCTTCACTGTCATCTATCTTTTGCAGCCCCCTCTAAGCAACAGGCCGAGGAGCGTGATGTTGCAGATTGTTTGCTCCATGGAGCAGGCAGCTCTGGTTTAAGCTCCGCTGTGCTGGCTGGAATGGGGTGGGTGCCATGGCTGTAAGTCACAGAAGTGGCGTGGGGCTGCCCTGAAAGCTGGGTGCTATGGCTGCTGATGCGGTTGTGGCAAGGAGAAATTAGGGGTATTGACACACTTTAAGTCACTGCTTATAAGGGATGTCTTGGTGCAGTTATGAAAGTATCCGGGAGAAGGGGTTGCAGATAACTGTTTGGTGTTAAATAAGAGGGAAAAAAGGACTTTTACTCCATCCCCATCAAGACACAGTGGAGGGAGGGCATTGCCAGAAAGCTCAAGCTGTTTTCAACAGGCACAAACAAGTTCATATTATTTCCTTGCTCTGCCCCATCCCAATCTGTTGAAAAGGGAAGGTGAGTGCTTATGGGTGGCTGTGCCCTAAGGGATACCTATAGCTGTGAGCTCAGGTGAATGGGGTAAGGAGCTTTGATTAGACTGCTTGGCTTGTTGAACACATTGTACATGCAGATGTACATTTCAGATGACACGGGGTAGGGGGAACAAACAAGCAAGAGTTTCATGTTACCTTTTTTTGTCTCAGTTGTATTACCTGTGACCTTGATGGGTGATTCTGCTCACAATACCTTGTTCCACAAAGTGATCTGAGGTACGTTGATACAAGTGTGGCATCAGCGTTTTTTTTCCTCTCTTGAGAGAAAGCCTTTATTCCCTGCCTACTGTTTGACTGGCAATTAAAGCTGTTTTAATTCTTTACAGAACTCCCCAGAATTGATGTGTTTTATGTGCATTGTTCTGCCAAGGAGGCCTTATCTCTTTCCATTGCTTAGTGAGTTTCTTAGGAGTTTTGAAACACTGAAATTGCTGGCAGAGTACTGCATGATTTTAGAATAAGTCTTGTAATTTTGGGATGTTTTTCTTAAAAATGCATATGGTGGACTTTTATGACAGTGAAAGAATTTGAGGGTTTATCTGTATTTTTTTAGAGCAAGTTTCTGATCTGTATAAAGAAAAACTACAAAAGGCGGTTCACATGGCTCAAAAGTCAGATACAAAGGACCCTGAAGAAATATATATATGTGTGTGTGTGATCATATATGTATATTTTTTATAGGTTTTTTAGTTTTTACCTTCTCTTTGTTGAAGGCATGTTGCCTCATTTTAAAATTCTTGGAGATTGGTAGTTCTGGAGGTATTCAAGAAATGGGACTCCACTATTAATTTGGGAAGTTATCTCATCAATCACAATGTGTAATCATTCCTCATATTTTACAAATCTGCAAAGCATAAAGTCTGAAATGTAGAACTTTGGCACTTTGTGATGGATACAACACACCACAGCACATGTCCATGGTGCATGCCAGCACCATGAAGGCAGATCTGACTGTGCAGTGGCCAGGTTTGTCTTACAGCTGTGCGAGGAGATGAATGCGGCCTCTGAGCTACAGCATACAAGAGTTCCTCAGAGAACAGACTTCTGTATAGTACTACACTCTTCTTCATTTGGATGTATCATTGGGCCAGACTGGGTTGAAAACTAAAAATGGTTAGTAGCAGAGAGGTCCTCACCATGGCTTGCGTTTTGAAGTGCTTGCTTTCCTAAAAAGATGAAATTTGTGTGGAAATGCTCAAGTGGCAACACTTAATATAGTTGTAAGTAGTTCTGGTTTTAAGAAACAGTTTCTGTAGTAAAGGTGTAGTGTAGATCAGCAGGGAACTGTATGGAAATACCTACTTTGTTTTAAATCTGTTTTATAAGACGCCTGGTAATCTTTACCTGCAGTGCTTGTTGCTTGTAGAGGTAGATTTGGAGTTGAAGGTGGTCTCTCAGAAATAGCTTCCATGCCAGAATCAGTATCTCTTCAACCTGAAAGAGCTTAGAGGCTATATTCTTAGCATTTGCCTAACATGGATGACATACCATGGATAGCGCTGTTTTCAGGTTTACTGCTCAGGCTGTTTTGTTTTGAGCTGTGAGGCACCCAGAAGTGTACTAGGCAATGTGACTACAAAGGGTGGATAAGCACTGGGCTCAGGGCTTTTATGCTGTCACCACCCTCTTGATAGCATTAAATTAATGATTAAAATCAACCTACCACATTTTGTTTACCCAAGTTGTTCTTCTTTTTGCCCCTGCTAATGTATTTTGTTCAACTAATCTCCACCTAAAATAATGTCCTTGCGTTTTCTATACTGCCTGCTTTCTTAGGCTAAGGTGATGTGTGGTTCTCTCTTTGTGTGATTGACACAGCCTCAACCAGTTGTGGGGTTTGTCATCCCTCCTTTCCAAACTGTGAACCCCCACAATATATCACCATTTCCCCACGAAGAACATGGAACTCATTTCTGTTGCCCTTTCTGTTTTGAGCAAAAATTAAACAGAGTTGCTTCTAATCTACTCAGAATTAAAGTCTAGGTAACATCTTGTGATGGTGGCAGCTGTAGCCATGTCAGGAGGAAATCTGAGTGGGAACACTCAGATTAGCTGCTTGTAGAACAGAACAGTTGCACCAAGATTTTGTCTGTAATAGAGGTTTGTGTTAATCAGGTACAACTCCATCCTCACTGTTCAGCTTCATGATGGTGAGTTCCAGTAAAATGCAGGCGGGAGGACACTTGATTTGTACTCATTTTTTATTGCTTTAAACGCACACACTTTGTTCTTGGCATGGTATCAAAAGAGTGCTGGAAGGAAATGAGGTAGAAAAGAGATGTGAAAATCAGAACCGCATGACTGATCTCTAAGGGTATTGGTTCCCACTTCCATGTGGAAAGCCCAGAGATTCCTAGGGCCTTATCTTGAGCTCTGTTCCTCCATGTAGCATGTATTTCTTCATGAAATGAGAAAGCTGGGCTATAGTACATGTGTCTGCTCCAGAACAGTTCATCTTGTTAAATGTTTGTCCACTTTGGTGGAACTTCTGTGACTTCCTTTGTGAGACAATGTAAGTCTTGCCTGTAAGAGGCTGACATTCAGCCTGTTTCCCTTTAATCAAGCTAGGTTTCCATCTTCTGAATTACACTGAGTCAGACCACTCTAAATCGACTTGCTTGTGGGGTGCTTATACCAAATATTTGCAGGGGTTTCTCTAGCTGCTTGCTTATCCTACAGTGCAGCATGACATATGTGAAATGCTTCTGGAAGTTCAGCAGGTTTGGTGTCGGAAAAGTTGGGGGAGGAATATGTGAGACAAAGATCATTTCAAGGTAGCTGTTCTTAGTATTCTTCTCCTACTACTCTGACTCACAGGTTGTTGGGACAGTAACTGATATTTTATCCAGCTGGATTTTGTCCTGATCATTTGAAATGCTTCCTTTTTCATCTCAGTGTAATTTATAATCACATATCTATTGCAGCAAAAAATGTTAACAGGAAAGAAATGTAAACACTCCAACTGTGTTTTACTTCCTCTAAATATCTATATGTTTGTCTTGAGAGAGTTATTCAGTTAAGAATATAATAAATCTTTTCAGTCAACCCTCGGAGTTGAGATAGGTTCATCTCTTGGGGATCTGGAGGGAGGGGGAATTATGTGTGCAGCATTGCTAGTTGGTATGTTGCCCAAACTGTCCCTATGACAGCATTTCAGCATGGTAACAGAAACAGTTCCACACCAGCTGCATTTGCTTTCCATGAGAAAGTGAATTGAGTTGAAAGGGTGAAAGAGAAAACTAGGGACACGAGTTTCCTTTCTTGCACAATCCCTATTTAGGGATTTTCAGTCACTATGCCAGATTGTATATGAAAATGTTTGACTTCTTAACTCCTGAAGGATGTAATGATTTTCTCCAGGAAGTCGGTCTCTCAGTATTTGAACAAATGTGGTTTGAAGGGAAAAGGTGAAAAAAGATGCGGCTCCCCACATAACTCCCTTTACTAACGCATGGATAACGTGGTAGTAAAGACCTGAAATAAAATTCAGCATAAGGCACAGATAACATAGGCAAAGTCAAACTCTTCATAGCCTTTAGTAATTTGCATTTTCCAATGAACCTCCTTTAATTTTTTGCAGGGCAGGTTGCAAGCAGTGTCTAACTAAGCAAGGGGTATTGACAGTAGGTTTACTTTTACAATTATCTTTCAAAGCCTTCTTGGAGATAGTTCAAAAACCTGCCAGAAATCCAGAAACTAGAATTTGAAAAGGAAGTATTTTTCCTTTTTACAGAATGTCTTTTCAGTTCAACAGTCTTGAAACCATAATCACCTGAATTTCCCATGTCCCTTTTACACATGTCACAGATGCAGCTCTGCCTACTGTGACCACAGCTGTCTGATTTAAATGTTTTTACGGAGAGACAGTTGCCTTTAACATGCCTTTCATGGCTCTGAAGCAGATGAAAGGATATGATATCTCTCTTCACATGGACACTAAAATTGCTTATATCTGGGAAAAAACTGTTAAGATACACAAAGGGATATTTTTCTTAGGGAAATTTCCTTTCTAAGGAAGTTAGTCATATGAAATAGCTATTCTTATTTTTAAATCCAGTATGAGCTGAGGGAGTGCCCTGATTGCACATTTCCTGGAAAAGGCCGTTGGTGACGTACCATTGACTAATCAAAATCGCCGGTTAGAAGTAGCTCTTTTCTATTAACTGTTTGAAAAGGAAAGAGTATTTTAAAAGTGCAGGTGGTTGACATTTCCTTATTCTTCTTTTTTAATCCACCGTCAGGGACCATGTTTACATCATTAGCAGATACAGCGTCATGGTCCCGGCTGGAAAACACTGAACTATTCTGATATAATGAAACAAGTAAAATCAAAGCCTGCTTGCTGTTAATTGCCATTAACGAGGCTGTGCAGCTTAATGCCACAACCTAAAATGCAGGGAGGAAGAAGTACAAAGGAGGCACAACAAGCATGACTGTAGATCAGTCAGATTTCCCATGAAGTTCAGGATGATGCGCTATCTGATAGCTGGTGAGCAGCAGCCTGCAAAGAGCTCTGTAGTACCTACCTAGGGCTTAAGGATGGAGTTTAGTGCATGTATGAGAAATTCAGGTCTGAAAAGACAAAAGCGATAGAATGGAACTTCCATATTCATTGCTGCTAATTCAGGTTTTTCTAGCGTGTGTTAAACAAACTAGTGTCCAGGAAATCTGGGAGTAGATGAACGAGAACTTCTAAGTACCATTTTAGCTGTTACATCTAAGACTCTGGGAATTGTGTTGCTTATGCTTAGAAGAGCATGACTTGTGACTGCAATTTGTTCAACTCAAAATGACCTCCAGGCCTTACTGGAAGTCAGCTTAAAAAAAAAAAACAAATCCAAAAAAAATGCCAACCACCACAAAACAAAACAACAAAACAAAACACAAAAGCCTAAAAATCTGCTCCCTCCTACTTCTACCATAAGAGATTTTTTAGTTTAAAATCGTCATCCTGCAACATTTTGTTTTGAGTTTAACCCCAACACTATTAACATGGCATAATTACGCAAACAAGGAAATTTTCATGGGCCGAATTGCACAATTTCAAAAAACATTCTGAGTTATTAAATAAACATGAGTGCTGATGGATTAGCATTGAAGGGCTGTGCACTCTCCATAGCTGCTAGAACAGAGAGAGAATAAATATACCTTTCTTCTTCCCTGTTCATTGACTTAACACACAAGAGGGTATGAATAGTACCTGGCTAAGTGTCTGTGCAGTGCCAAACCACAGGGGTTGTTCAGAGGGCTGGTGAATCAGATTTACCATTCAGTCAAAGAAGTAGCACTAAGAGAAGATGTGAGCAGTGCTGCTGGAAGTGTTAAAGCTATGCAGTGAGAGTCGGAAGTGTTGCTAGTCTATTACAGATCTTCCTTTGGATTTCCATGGGATTCTGTATGGCCTGTGACAACAGTTAACTCTGGGATATAATAAGAATTTCCAACTCTGCCGCAAATATTTCTGTGAAAGATGCAAGGCAGTCACCAACCCAGCAATGATATATGCATTTCAGCTTTCTGCAACATGCTCTACTTAAATTAATTAACTTTATATTCTTACCTAGAAATCTGAAGTTTGCCCACCAGGTGTGCTCCCATAAATGAACTACTAGGCTGTATTGTTTTGCTGCTGCTTCCACTGTATAAATTCACATCAGGCCCTGTTACGCCTGTAAGGGCAGAATACCTCCTTTGTCTTTCAGTCTATAGCTCCTATTATTACAAGGGTGCTTGGCTGTGGTAGGGATGAGTCTTACATAAATTGAGATAATTGAGTGATTAAGGTAAGTAGAAACTCAACACCAGTCTCTGCCTTTGGGTTAGTGAAAACCAAAACCAGTAATGGCCACAAACAGGTTGATCTGGGATATGTGAAGTGTATAACTGTTGGAGGAGTGAGACTCTAGAAAAGTCATCCAGCAGGATTAATGGCTCAAGCACTCTAAGCAGCTGATGGAGCTGGCACTCTTTTAAATGGCATTGCTGTAGGGAGGATTTGATTTGGGGGTACTTTCTGAAGGGTGATCCTGTAACGCCGACAGGTTTGGAGAAAGGTAGTTGGATTTACCCTGGGCAGTGTGCAGGAGAAACAACCAAATTCTCAGGAGGTTCGGTAACAACTAGTACTTGCAAACTTTAGAACAGTACTTCACAAGTGTTAAAACATCCACTTCTCAACTTTAACTCAGCAAGCTTTAACTTACCCAGACACAAGGCACTTAACTGGAATTTTTTGGTCCAGCATACCATACATTTTGAGAAGAAGAAGGTAAGAGAAGAAAGAAAGAGAGAGAGGCAGAAAAAAGGGGAGAGGGGAAGGTAGATAGTCACTACCTGATGTGGTCTCAGCAGCTTCTAAACCAATGCCTTGTGGTCTTTACAGTTCTGTGTGCTGCTTGCACGAGTCTGGACTTCTTGGTGAAGTTTTTCAAGTCAAGATTTATGAGGCTGCATAAGATGTGTGCAAAAGCTGAGATTTATTGACTTTCTTGTGGTTATCACATGCCACAAAACCCCTTGTCCCATGCAGGCTGAAGGTGTGTATATTTGTGGAAAGGATTAGAGTTGAGACTGGGATGATGAGAGAGAGAGTTGATAGAAGCAAAAGGATTATATGAGGAGTTAGGGAATTAGAGAGTAGGTGTTTTCTGTGAAACGGAGAGTGGAGGGGTAGGCAAGGGTCCTTCAGTCTGTTCTGTGAAAAAAGAAAAACAGGGATCCAGACATCAGCTACCTTCATCAGGACAGAAAACTGGCATATTTGGCAGCATGGGACTTGAAAATGTGTGCGAAACACATTATTCCAGCAGAAGCATTTTTCTGAAGGCTGAGTCAATGAATATAGATGAATCGATATGCTTTTATATTTTATTGGGTGATAATCAACCACTGAGACTCATCAGCAGAATGACAGATGTGGTTCCTTTATCTGACCGTCAAAGAGTTTTTGGGTCGTTCTTCACTTACATGAGTTTGCCCAACGCTTGCATTATTGGTAAAAACTGTCCCATTTGCTGTATTTAATGATCTACAGGTTATTAAGCCCTCTGCAATCCTTTATTGGCTGTGACACTCTATTACATGATGCTCCTTACTTTCCCTACCTAGAAGAAGGTCCTTTACAAGGATAAACACATTAATTCTTAGAAAATACGTCCAAACATGCTGATGAAAGGTGCTTCTTTCCACTATTCCACAGTATTAGCAATAATTCTGTCTGAGGAGGATGGAAGGATAGGGAATGTGGGTCAAAAGGCACTGACAGGAGTTTATCTAACAGGCTTGCCCTTAGAGTAGAAATGCTGGGACCATTTGAGGGAGGGTAACTGAATGCAGCAGTATGCCTTGGCACTGAGCAATGTGGAGAGAAGCCAGAGCCCTATAATAACCTTATCCAACCACATCTGTGTTTCCAAAGTCACCTCTAGATGGATGTCAAATCTGTAGGGTACAACAATAACTCAGAAGAGCACAGAGAGTCAACAAAACATGATCGAGGGAGACGTTTCCTCAGTTGTATTTATCAGGACTTGAATGTAGCTATGTTGTTCTTGACACTTTAATTCTCCTCTGTGGTCCATCCCCAAAATGGTCACAAGAGTCTATGAACACTGATGAAGGGGAGGGCTGCATTTTGGAAAATGTTCTGGTGCTATTACTGTAAGCAAGATTAGTTGGCTTAATTTTTCACTTCTAGTGGTGAACACACATGCTGGGAACTTCAGAAAGAATACCTTTGACATAGTTTCTTCTGTGGGATTTTATTTCATCATTCTCTTCAAGCACATAAAAACAATTGCAGGTTTTGTATTTTCCACAGCGTTTCTGTAGTAGAAAGGCAATATAGTCTTAATTCATTTCAAGAGACACTGCTTTGACTGTGATGTAGAAATGGTTTTGGTCTTCTTGATGTTATTTCAGAAGGACAGCAGTTGAACAGATCTGCAGCAGCATAGAACTTGTGTAAAAGGAAAAGAGAATTAATCTTCAGTATTTGAGCCCAGTACTGATACTTGTCTTATTTTAAAGGCCTTGGCACATGTTACACTTACTTAACAAAAGGGAAGTACTTCACATTATTGGTGGTTTACTGACCTGGGCAGTTTCTGTCAATCATAGACTTCCAACTGTTTGCTTTCCAGGCAAATATAAACATGACTACGAAACATGTAAATATAAAGAGATGTCTCTTAAAAAACAGTAGCTGTCTTTGAAAAACCATGTTCCATGGCAGTGCCACAGAGGTGTCTGATTGTTTTAAGTGAGGGTCAACAGAACTAGTCCAGTAATGCAGAAAGATTTCCAGCTTAAGTAAGCCATTTTAAGTGGAGGACATAAGCTTTTCATGTATCTTGAAGAGCTTTAGAAGATGAAGAAACAGTATTGCTGGAGTTGGTTCAGAGCCAGTATTTCCAGTCACTTCTTTCACATGAGGCTCTCTGGTGTTCTTAAGGTTAAAGGAAATTAGAAAGTTCAGTCTGAGTCTATTACTCCTGTGCCTGTCTTGGACCAGGTTCTGCTTCATCATATTCTGTGCTTGTCGTGAGAGAAACAGGGTACTGAAACAGGAATCTTCTTTGCAGAGATAGTAAAGAAGATAGATGAGGAAATCTTAGGCTGCACTGGAGGAATTACTCCAGTGAGGTGATCCATGTGCTCTGACTCTAAGCTTCTTGTGCAGCCACGGACAGGGACACTGCACAACTCCAGCTGTGTAATATCTGATTGCAATACATGAAGCTGCTTCAACTTTCTCCTCTCTCCTCCCATACTCTCAAACACACCAGAATTCAAATGTTTCAAAGACTGAGTTCATCGTGCCTTAGACCTTCCAGCTGTTGTATTTTGGATTTTTTTTTTAAATGTTTTTTATTGTCCTTCTTATTGTTATAGGCTTTCTTTGCACAGTGCCACACCATCTTCACTTCTTCAGAACCCACAAGTATAAAAACCCTGCAGCATACATCACAGACCCACTAAACATAGTTTTTATTTCTGTCATTGATCGGTCTAAGGGGAGAAATGGCAGAAAGGGGCCAGTGCGAAGGGAGAACAGGCTGGCTCAGGGGAACACTAACAGATTTGGTTTGAGTCCAAATCATGCTAGCAGTGATCATAAATGCACTTGCTGGTGATTCAGTGTTTTCTCTTAAATGAACGGATTGTATCTGTGCTGTCCTCGGTGGAGAACTGGCCATGCACATCCATCCCATATCATAAACCAACCGTCGGTGTATCTGTGAGCTCAGGGCTAATCTGCCAGGCCTGTAGGAATCAGAGAAGACAAACAGTTCCCAAAGCTCAAGATGACCCCTCTGTGTCAGGGTTATCCCATGGCTGAGGCAAAGTCATGTAAACCAGCTCTTCTATAGTCTACATGTAAGTGCCTGTGTTGATGGCTGGTGCTTCATGGTGCTTCATGCTTCCCTGAGCGCTGACATCCCTGCTGATACAGACGTGTCATGGAAAGTGATAGAGAAAACTTAACTGGAGAGTACAGCATCAGAAGGGAGAGGGAAGCCAAGAAAAATCTACTTGTCAGCTGAACAAATTAAAGAACTAAAAAACTCAGCATTTTGTCAGTCACTTCACCTACTGGCATTTCCTTCACAGGTAGGACATTAATAATCAGTAAAACAATAATGACAAAACATGTTCAAAGAATCCAATCATCAACTACCGTAATTCTCTTTAACACAGCAAGATGCTCTTTAGCAAATAACCATTAAGACATTAAATCTGTTTTGTGAATAAATTGTTTGGTATGCTGAAGGCAATTTATTTGACATATTTTCACAGGCTTAAGGAGTCGAAGGCCTTGACAACTTGCTAATTGTCCGTATGTGGCACAGAGGCAACATTAAAGCCCTGGTAGTATTCCACGCCATTGACAAAAGTAGCATTCACTGGAGGTGGTTTGCTAATGTAATCCTTGGTTTGCCTGCTAATAAATGTGAATGTGTATTGTGATGGTGCTTTTATACCAAGATCTTCAAATACCATTTTTGCTGAGGGTCTTTCAAAACCTTTACAGTCCACCAGAGGAACATGGTATTGATGCTATTACTGTTTTCCATTTTTGGCAGAGAACAAATAGAGGCTCCAGTTTTGCCAAATCTAGTAAACCAGGGTAATGTAGTGCCCCTGCTGAAAAATGCTAGTCCTGCCCTTCTGTTGCTCTGGCTGTTACTCTCACCTGCGTGCTGGCCACAGTCAAAATCTCTTTTACTGCTGTTCGTATATTCAAACTGAGAAATTCCTCTGTATTAAAACTGATGTTGTGAGAAAATAGCTGAGGTTTGGTTCCTTTGCCGTGTTCATTTCCTTGATCAGACTGTTTCAGAGAGCTGTATGAAATCTGGAACATGAGATCGGAGTAGGTAGGACTTGTTTATTGTGGCAGTGCCACTTTAAACCAACCTAAAGTGTTCATGAAACTGTGGCCTGAGGTACAGGTAAATAGCCTTTTGAAGTTCATGATCACATCACTCTTGTGGGCTTTCCCAAGTCAGCTTTGCTCTAGTAAGCTAACATGCACAGGGCCCTAGTAATTAATTGGTTGTGATGTTTTTCCCTTTTTTTATAATGGCTGATTTACTGACAAGGCACAACTTTTAGCTTTAGAAGGATGTAGGGACAGAGAGAAGTCCTTTAAACATGTTCAGGTGTGCCAAAGCTCCTTCAACTTTTGCCTTAACCTTAATCTCACAGAACACACTGACTGTGGTTTCTTGTCTTCTGGTAAGAACTTGGTATTAAGTTGTTAGTTCTATATACGTACAAAGAAGAAGACGAGGGAACAAGTGAGGCTGTATCACATCTCTTAAGAAAACCCTAAGTCTTCATTATTTCCTCCCCCTGCTTTCTGAAATACTTTTAATCTGAAGATTGTGGAAGCTGAGATCATCCCAAGGAAAATTAAACATGACTGGACAAGGTGCCTTGAGAAAGTGTCTTAATCAGCTGCTATTGTGTGGCTGCAAAAGCCTTCCACCTCACCTCTGAGCTGAAAAGGTGTCACTGGGAAGAATGAGACTTCACTTTCTTAGAAGCACGATGCAGATCAAAAGTAGTCAGATGGTAATAAACTCTATGTCAGTGATTTGCTCTACAAAGTAACAGTCCAGCATCTGCCTTTTTTTTTTTTTTTTTTTTAATATACTGCAGGAAAACTACTGCTACATTGCTTTATTAATGCAAGGTCTTTGTTTCATTCCATTATAAAAGTATTGGTTGGTGCATGTTATGAATGGGCTGTATATGGGTGTGTGCATGGGCATGCTTAACATTGAACATTGTGTCTCAATATTCTGACTTTTGCTGATGACACAATGAGAATAATGTCACATCCACCTGAGCTGGATGTAGAGACAGATACCACACACTTAGCTAGCACAGGGGATGTCCTCTGCAGCATCTCATAGGAAGCTCATCCAGAATTCAGGAGTTCATATCTCTGGTGCTGGTCATCACTTTGCAGTCAACCTCACTCAAGCTTCTGCCACATAAATGATGGGCATGATGGTTTTTAACTGCAGAGCTGACACCTGTGCTTTGGATACTGAAGGTTCTGGCTTTTACCCTACATGTACTATGAGGGAGACTGCACACCTCTTCTACTAGTGTGATTTTTGGCCACTTTTTGGTTTAAATTAGAGTAACAACTTTTAGAAGGCAAAGAATAGATAGCTGAGTTTGAGATTACAGCAAGGAAATTATTTCCAAGTGATGTCCATCAGTGTTACTCATCTGTTGGAAGAGCCAGGCCCAGGAGAGGCTAGAGGTTGTGGACCTTTATCCTAAGCACACCTAGGACTGTCAGAAGGACACTGCACAGAGCATAGGTATTGCTGTGGGTAGGATGGTGTCAGGGAATCAAAGAGTAGGGCAAGGACATCTGATGGTACTGGCCTTCTGCAGTCGCCTGCTATTCAGTGAGGGTTTACAGCTAGTGAAGGGTCCTGCTTGTCACTGTCTGGAGGACAGGTCAGCTGTCTACTATCACCTGTCTGTCCTCCTGGTCTTTCACTCTGAAACACATCCAAGTCCTTAGCAAAATGCTGTTAAAAGCAGATGAGAAAAAGCTGTAGTATTTTCCTCCTACCAGGCCTGCTTTCTGGTGATTTTCTTAGGAGGGCACATTCTGGTGGTTGCAGGCTGTAATCTTCTAGGTGTTACTGTGCCCCGCTCTGAGAGAGCTGCTTGCAACAGGAACCCTGATCACAGCTCTAATCACACTTAGTTATGTCTTGGGTTTTTTTTGTCTTTCAGTTCAGGGTCTGTTCTTAGAAATACTTACAACTGTTGATAGTAAGCTTTGACCATTAGGACTTCATTCTAAGCACCAGTAGGCTTGTTTTTCTGAAACAGAAATGAGGTGCTGAATGAGGTCTCTTGCTTATTGATTGTCTGATACATGCATTTATCAACAGCTGATAAAAAAGTGAGAAGGTTTTGGTTGTGATGTAGATCACAGCAGGTCTCAGAGTCAGTCAGCACATTTTTGCCTGTGATAAGGGGCAAAGGGGTTATCAGTATATGTACCTAATACATCCATGTTCTCCGTTTATACCTGGGTGTGCTGATTGAATTAATTAGGTCATTCAGTGTGCATGTGTATACACATCTACTTCGTCTACTGCTGGTGATTTGCAGAAATTTGTTGCTGCCTACCATGGATTTTAAAAAATGGATCTTGAACAAATAGCCAGTCATCATCCTGGCTACCTGCTGTATTTCTTCTTCTTCACTGTGTACTGTGTCTACTTCAGAGACTACTGTCATCCCTGTGTTACTTTGCACTAGATTTTTCTTTCTTTCTCTACATTTACTTGCAGATGGGTGTGTTTAAGCCTGTGTTTAAATTTCAGTGCTTTTATGTCTCACTGTCTGAGAATGGGAGAGGAAGATAGGGAGCTGCCAATGAGGAAATCATGTCTGAAAGCTAGAAGAATGGAAACAGTGAGAAGCCAGGCACATTTTTAGAGAGGTGTAATGGGGGAAACAAAATCCTGATACAAATCTAAATGTCCCTAAAAGTCTTGGAACCTCAAGTGGAAGCTAACTGCAGGTACTTGTACCTGTACAAACAATCTGAGTATCAAATTCCAAGTTCTTTATGGATTGTACAGTGCCCACCGCAGATTTTTCAAAAGGCCTGAGGGTAATGACTTTTACTGGACAGGGTGTAACATTGGCACTTTCGACATAACAAATTGTCTGAGAACAAAATATTCCAGGAAATGGTGCAATTGTATACTCAAAATATAATAAATAGATCACTAAAGCTTTTGTGGCATAATTAGATATTCAGGAGAAAAAGTAAGTACTAAACTCACTATAATTGTCCAACTGGCAGTCATGGGCGTCATGGTCTAATCTGTGTTGTAGAACAGCTCTGTCACACTGCCGCCTTGGAAATGGGAAACATCTTTTGTAATACCTCCTGTTTTAACACTGGCATTTCTTCCTTAACTGCCTTGAATGGCTGAGTATTTGAAGAGCAAGCTGCAGCCATCACCCTGACGTGGAAGGGTGGCTGAGGTCTGGGTGCTGCGCTGATATCTGCATAGTCCATCAGGGCTTGCTTGGTGCTTCTTCACTGAAGAGGCTTTGTCTTGCAGCAAGGTTAGCTCTAAAGTCTCTTTATTGCCTTGGGGATTTTTTTTTGTTTTGTTTTGTTTTCCTGGTTGCAAATAACTCCTCTAAAACAAAACACCTCCAAACATAAAAATAAACAATTTAAAAATAAAATAAAAAAAAGTTGACTTTTGCTTTATTCTTAGTGATCTGTTTTCCTTAAAGACTAAGGGAAAAGTTTTGACTTTGAACCTGTGTGTTTGAACTCTGGTGATCTTCATTAACCTAATCTAATGTTTGATATTAGGATGTAACATTTCTGTTGGTGGCAGAGAAACATATAATTTCTTCTTAGTCTCCCAGATATGCCAACTGCATCCTAGAATGCATTAGACAGAGCCTTGCCAGCAGGGAGGGGATCCTTCTGCTCAGCCCTGTGAGTCTGCATCTGCAGTGGCTTCCTTAGTATGAGTGAGAGATGGACATACTGGAGGAAGTCCAGTGAAGGGCCATGAAGTTTATTGAGAAACTGGAGCATCTAACCTGAAAGGAGAGTCTGAGAGAGCTGCAACTATTTAGCCTCAAGAAGAGAACGTTTGTAGGTGTCTTGTCAGTATGTATACGTATTTGCTGGAAAAGACTAAAGAAGACAGGGCCAGTGGGCACAAACTGAAATACAAAATATTCCATATTCACCTTCTGGGTGGGAGCTTCTTTACTGGGAGAGTGATCGAATACTGCAACAGGCTACCCAGAAAGGTTCTAGAGTCCTTGTTTTTGGAGATGCTCAAAGCCCAGCTGGATGTGGTCCTGGGGAACCTGCTCTGGTTGACCTGGTTTTGATTCAGGGATCATCTCTTAAGATGCCTTCCAGCCTCAGCTGGTCTGTGATTCTGTGCTGTGTGCAGGCTGATGAACCCCAGAAAAAGCCTGTAAGAAGGAACCTCACTCTACTGTTGACTGTTACCCTTAGTCTGCTCTCAGGATAAAATAAACCTGGCAAAAGGAGCTGACCCAGGGAGAAGAGGACCAAATGGGACTGTAGTTTCTAACAGAATTTCAGAACAGTTTAGGATCATAAGCATTAACTAAATTATTTTAAAACCTCGTTTGCAAGATATCATCTATTCCCTTTATTTTCAGTGAAGTTCATTCAAAAATTTTGTCTTTCAGATGGGATAGTAAGCTCAAACTGTCTCTCCTCTCAAGTAGTGTCAAATTAGGACTTAGAGGATAGTGAGTTACATTTACAGAGAGATTTACAGATTAATTCCTGTTAGAAGGGACCTTAAGAGGTCTCCGCTCCAGCCTCCTGCTAAAATCAGGGTCAGCTGTGAGGCGAGACAAAGTGCCTCAGTGCTTTATCAAGCTGGGCCTTTTAAACTGCCAAAAATGGAGATTGCACAACATCTCTGGGCAACCTGTCCCAGTGCTTGACTGTCCTCACAGTGAAATAAATGTTCCTGTCTGAATCTTTTGATCTTCAACTTTTTTTTTTTTCCCCTAGGGCAATGAAGGTAACAATAGGTGCTTTTGGGGGTTTTTCAGGGGTATATATACAATCTAGATATCTTACTCTCTTGAGCCCTTCCAGAAGTTCCCCTTGAGCACTCCTAGAAGTCTCCCATGGTCTTATTTTTATTTTGAAGCATGGAAGGGCATTTGAAAATCTTACCCAATGTCTCCTGGACTTAATAACTTTAAGAATTTGGAAGATTGAAACTGAAATCTCTTCCTTTTCCAAAATGCTAACTTTATGATGTTTATGAGCAACGATTTAGGATTTGGAGAGTCTGATTTACAGGATGGTGTGTCCGGTGAAATATAATTAAAGCATTTCTTTTTAAGCATTTCCTTCTGTTAACTTTCTTGATAATGATGTGGTAAGATCTGAACTTGGGCCATAACTACATGAAGTTTACAAGGAGAGGAAAGATCTAGAATTCCTTTCATACCACCTAGCACATTTCCAGGAAAAAGTATCAGTAAATTGTTTTTAAAAAGCGATTAAAACTTGTGTGTGGAATCTTAAAAAAACATTGCACCTGTGTATATCAAACAGACTTTATTTCTGAATAATGTTTAAGGTAGAAAACCTCACAAGTCGGCTCCAGTAGCATATATTTTCATGTGTGACAGGGGCTAATTTGGTCATGCTTTGTTATTCTAACCATAACTGCGTGGGTTTTTTTCTTTATGACAGCATTTGCATTTGCTCTGTCTTATTTCTTGTTACTCCTAATAACAGATATTTGCCAAAACAAATGTGTTTGAGTGATAAAAGCCAAGAGGAGTGTCTGTTGGACCACAGGAAATTTCCTGTGCAGGAAGAGATCTTAGAACTTTCTGTGTAGCAGAGCATTGTGGGTCTGTTGGCAGAAGTCCCTTTACCACAGCTGCAGTTAACCAGAAGAGGGTGGAAAATAGTCAGCACTGCCTTTTGCAGTTACATAGTCCAAGGGAAGAGCCTGAACTGGACACTTAAATTCACAGCATAAGCAAATGGTAAATCAGAGTGGGTTTGCACATGATTACGCTCAAAAACAAAGAAAATATGAATAGTGCAGAATTTCAGGTCACATCTGCTCATATTTCCATGCTTCATGCCCACCTCATAGACTAACTTGGTGTACATGGGAGTATCCCAAAGTTTGATGTCGCTAGTAGGAGAGCTCCTCAAGCTTGATCCCCTCTGCCTGAGAATGAAATGCGTGCTCGGTACCTGCACTTTGTACAGCACTGTAGCCTGGTACCCTGCAGGATTTATGAGAAATTGCTAGTCAGCCTGTACTCTCCAGCAGGGTTTTCCCATGTCAGTACTGTCCCTGCCTGAAGCTTCCCAGTGGGTACTTCCCAGGCAAATGAACAGGCGAGCCATATCCCATATGCACGATGCCAGAAACTTGTTTTGGCTGCCAGAATTTCAGCATGGAAGACCCTTCCTTCTGGGTCGTCTTTATTTTAGCTTATAACAGACGTGCATCTCTTTCCCCAGCTCTCTGAAATAACACTTGCAGGGAGCAGGGGAACTGCTTCTGGAGAGAGGAGTTAGGAGACAAAAACTTAGGAGGGGCACAGGATGCTGGCATAAAATGCTATAGTTACAAGGAAGAGACAACTGGATAATAGGAGGAAATGAGTGTGGTTCAAAGGGCAGAAAGAGTAGGGGACAGAACGAAAAAGACACCAGGAGCACAGACTTTATAAACAGGGAAACTGGACAGTCTGGAGACAAATGTATTTTTTCTAACCGTGTGTATACAGAGCATGATTCGATTCTACACAAGAGGGGATTTGTGAGCCAGGGTGTGTCAAACCCATTATTAGGAGATGGCAAAGTGAGCTTGATATGGACACTTGGCAGTTCATCCTGGATTGCAGTCCCAACTCCATCTGTGATGACAGTCATATGCCCTCTCCCTGTAGCCAGTCCTTAACCTTGCTGGAGAAGATGCCACTGAAATGGTGCTTAAGGTTGTTGTCTGTGCTCTCTGCAGTCCTGTGTTAAATGTGGCATTAAGGCTGTTGGCTCTCTTCAGAGAAGTCAAATAGAAGCTGACTGTAACTTGTGAGCCAGACTTCGGTATAATGGTCTCACTTGTTAATTTCTAAGCCTCTCAGGTAGCATGGTTTTCCTCACAGAGTTTGAGTCCTGTGACCTAGTGCCCTTGCCTGTGCTGCTTCAGTGTTTGGGTTTTCTCTTAGAGCTGTATGCATGTTCACTTCTCTATTGTACCAAGGAATTCCTTGTTTGCTTATTAAGTGCTTCCCCACAGGAAATTTCCTGTGATGGAAGACTCTGGGGAAGCTTCCTGTCAGAGGAGAGACTGCAGGGGGCAGATAACAGAGACATTCGAGCCTGCAAACCACAGCAGCTGAAGAAGCATTGTCACCTGGGGCTTTCTGCCGGAGGAAGCTGGGTGGCAGGAAGAGTGAACCACTGTCTTGTGTGATCTGGGCTTGATAGGACTGGAAAACCCACAACCGCTGTTGACTGGTGAAGCCTTTACTGAGGCTGAGCACTGTAATTTGGTGTTGTTGAACCCAGGTCTCCCGAAGCTATGGATTAATTTGTACCACAGGGGACTCTCCATGGGTCAATTAGGTCAGCATTTCTCAGGGTGTGAAGAAGGCTTGTAGTTAAGTGTCCCTTTGTGAGCTGGGTATCAGGCATGACTCTGAAGCTTACAACCAGTTGAGGAAAAAAAAGCCATTGCCTCATGGAAGAACTCCACCTTTTGGTAATATTTCCCGTCTCCTACCAGTTGCTTTCGTGAAGAGAGAGGGTCCTGCAGCCATACAATTTTTGAGCCCATGGCTGTTCCTGGCAGTCTCTGGAGAATGACCACTTCGTGGCACTCACCGATTTTATCTTACATTGGCACAAAAAGAATGGTCTGGCTGTCAAGTAACTTACCATGAGTGGCATTCCATACTCCGTCTGAGACCTCTTGTTGTTTTGGGCAGCCGTTATGGCTGAGCAAGACTGAAGCCTGGTGACCTCCTAGGAACTCTGGCCTGCAACTGTGCAATAGTAGTTCAGTCAGTCCAAGGCTGACAGTACAAAACTAATTTGAGGAAAGCAGCTGATGCAAGAGAGCTCTTCAGAGACAAGCAGTGTCAGTGGTCATGATGTCGCCTATGCAGTTAGGTCAGACTTTGGGGAACACTAAGGCCAATAAGGTACCTGAAAATTACCTCCATCCTTCCACAGTGCTTGCCTGTTAGCCTCACTGTGCCTTAGAGTCCTCATATATAATGCTGTAATAATGCTAGAACTTCTTTCTGACGCTATTGACATCTCTTCTGTCAAGATCAATGTAGGACTTCAGCATTGTCAGTCTGTCAGCCTAGAGGTGTCCCTGCCCCATAAACCATAGTTTGAGCTTCCCTCTCACCAAACTGCTCTCTGCTCTTCCTCTCTCTACAGTGTGCCATTCAGCTCTTCAGATTTTTTCCCCTGCCCCTCCAGTACCTCAGCATTCCATGCTGTCTGCTGAATTCACCTGTACCGCACAGTGACTTTTACAATTCCTGACACAAAGTTATTGGTTACATTCCTTAAGCTTCCTTGTTGGTAGTATTCATCTCCATTTGTGATCTGTTGCCTAAATATTGCCTACGCAATGGGGTTTGTTGCTTGCATTAATTCTTCTATATATTGATTTATTCCAGGAACCTGTGGCAATTTTTTGCCAAAAGATGGAAAAGAGAACAATCTTCCAAGCATTTTGACCCTTAATGCTTCTGTTTCTCTTCAGAACTTAGCCTCTTCAGTCTGCTGAAGGCATTTCATTTGCTTCATTGCTTTTCTCTTAGTCTTATTTTAAAAATTAAGGTTAAGATCTAATCAAGTTATCTATGAAGTCGTGAAGGAACCTCTTTAGGTCTGCTTCCCCAAGACTCTAGGAAAAGCAGATGTCTTAAGCTTTTAGTTTTCAATATGGTATAATTTCAACACAACCTTCATTTCAACCTGTTCAAACTGTTCAGCTCTTTGTTGTTTGATTAATGGACTTTACTCATAAATGTGTGCAGGCTGGCCCAGCTGGTCTAGCCAGCCAGTCTTTGGGTTGGTGAGATTGGCCAGCTGGCTGTCATTTCTTGACTAACAGGGGACCCCAAATTGCAAGTGCTGCTTTTCAGCTGTGGGGCAGCCAGGACTGCTGAGTCTCAGGTCTCCAAAGAGGCAAAGAAACAGCTTCATGGTTCTAGTCAGCAGTCCCTATGTTGTGTTTATGGGAAAAATTATAGGCTCATTTTCTGGGGATAAGTTGAACCACTTGTTTATCAGGTTTCCAGACACTTCGCAATGTAAGAACTTGGCTTTGATAGTTTGTTGACTTTTTAACTGCTGTGACTGATAATTTCTTTGCCAGGATGGAGATCAGTACATCGGTGTTGACCTCTCAAAATGTCTAGTGCCCTTAAGATCTGGAACAGACGTGAAGGAGGAGAGGTAGTCTCCCCTGTGCTCTCAATATGGCACTATTGGCCATGTGGGTGGGAGAGGAGTCTGTCTGCCTGTTCACAGGCAACAATGAGAACTCAAGCGTGGGGTGGGGCTGGAGCAAGGAGGCTGGTTAGGGTCATCAGCATTGCACACTGGCACAATCAGAATCAAGAGAGAGGGATGTGAAGCTGAGCTAGAAGGATGGATTTCTTAATCTAGTCTTCACTCTGCTGTCATGTACATTGCTGCTGCTACACAACTTGCTGGAAAAATGGGCCAGGATTATGACAAGGTGTCTCATGCCCCCCTGACAGCGTTGGTTCCTATGAAAATGGATGGTATATTCCTGCTGCTCTCAGTTGTCCCTTTAGCAAAAAGTGGCAAAGGTCTGTAGGTTGGCTGTAAAAGTGCTAACCCTTCTGCTGCTGACCCATGCAGGTTTCATTATGATGGCATGATGGAATTTCTGAGGGTTTTTTTCACCACTCCTGGTACTTCAAAAACAAGAGAAAAAGTTACACATGATGTATTAATTCTGCATTATAGCTGCTAAGGTTTTAAAGATGAGTAAATACCGGAATTAACATTGCTGGTGTGTACATTGATCCTTCAATTACATGAGCTTTGCATATACATCAAACACATGCAGCATCTAGCAAAGTGTGGACTCTAGGGGATGAATAGTTTCACTAAATACTGATAAAGAGGAAAGTGGGTGAACCTTAGTCAGTAGAGTATAATTGCAGGAGAACGCTATTAAGTCTACAGGGACTCTTGATCTGCTCACTGATACATCATCATGAATTGTGTTTTTGCCACTCTTAGGTTGTCAGTAACCACATCAGCTTTGGTGACTGCAGCTGCACCGTAATGGTTGTCTTGAAGAATGTGAGTTTCTTCCTGGCTGCCCTCAGAATGCGTGGGTACTGTTTGGTACACAGAAAGGGTTTGTACCAAATCACACAGGAGACCTGCCGCTGAACTTGGATTTTCCCTGTCCCTTGACCGGTGTCTTCCTTGCTAGAAGCTTCTTCCTTTTGCAGCAGTGCACAGACCTATCTTTTTATTCCATTCATATTTAATATCTCTGTGGCAAATAACTCAGCTGTTTACATGGGATAGTAGGGATGGTAGGTAGTAGTTTACATGGGATAGTAGATAGTATTATATTTTTAGCAGTCTGTAATGTAATTTACGGGATACAAAAAATGAGGAGAGCCAGCAGAATCCAGTACGAGCTTTGCAGGCTGGAGCTGGAGGATTGGGAAGCTGAACTGAGACAGTGCAAAGATTGCTGTACAGAAACACATGCTATCAAGCTGAAAATGCATTCGTGAGGAGACCTGTAGTTAATACCACTCAAATAATGAGTAAACTCTTCCACTGACTTTGGGGCTGGGGTTAGATTCCCCGAGGTCCAAAGATCTGCAGAGTATGGTATGTACTTGTAAAAAGTGTGTTTGTCATGCTGTGGAGATAGACATCACCTTCACATGTACTTGGACAAACTGAGGAAGTATGCTAAGGTAAATCGAGGATAAAGCACTGTATTTTTCATTCAAAAAATGTAATTTGTTTCGGATAGTTTGTAATGCTAATGCGCTAGGAAATCTGTGATATACTGTGTAAACACAGTGAAGTATTGGGAAAACTCAAGTTCACTACAGATTGGCTATTAAATATTTTCAGTGAAGTGAAACAGCTCAAGGCTGCAAAAAATGATGCAGCTGGCAGATTATTACTGAAAATTCACACTTAATTTGTAAATATAAATAGTAAAGCTCAGAAGCGAAGTCATTAATAGAACTTACTTGTCAGTAAACATTCTTCTTAATACTATAAAAGTAGTGTCTTTAAAGCAAATTCTTAGAAGACGTCAACAGTGTAACATTTTTTCTGTTATTCCAGGATATTCTAAGTTGGAAAAAAGAGCTTTTAGAACTGGTTATCAAACCAATTCTCCTAATAATTACGGAAAATTTTGCTTGCCCCAAAGTCTGTCTTACCCCACAACTCAAAGTAGACTTTACAGTAAGTGTTATGCAACCAAAGCACCAAAAAGAGGTTGCATCTTGAATGCCATGGATTAATGCCAACCTTGAAATATTCCAAACTTTTTCCATCTTAGTTTTCAGTGGCTCTGATTTTGCGTATTCAAATAAACTTTTTTAGGGTCTCACCATTCTCCTGAGTATTGTGAGCTCTCATTTTTTCTTTTTCCCTCAATTACTGCCTGTGGAGACCAAAGTGCTATCTCCTCTAGCAAAATCCATGGTGTTACCCCATCATTTCTATTTTGTTTAGTTTTCATGAACTGCAGATTTGGGAAGAAATACCAATAAAATACATCCTCTTAATAGATCTGCATAGAGATTACAATCCAAGGAAACTCTCTCCGGACAAAAAATAGCATTTCTCTCCTTTTTGTTTATTGCCAAGCACATTGGGGTCCTGGTTTATGATTTCAACCGAGACAGTACGATTATGCAGAATTATAATGCAGGCCTATTGAATTAAATGATGAAGATCATTTGATTTCAACTTGGAGAGCATCTCCTGGCCCTTCACGTGAACCTGGGCCTTATTGTATGAGCTACTGTAGTTAGGGAAATAACTGTGTTCAGTCTTTCTGTACAAACAGGGCATCAGGCCCACTGGTTTAAAGATGCCTCATATTTTGAAGCTGCCGTGAAAAACAAGGCAAGGGTTTGTGTTGTTCGGAGGAACCTCAAAATGTGTCCAAATTTCAGCATAATCCTTTTCAGAGTAAAAAAAAATGGGAATTAAGGAGACAAACACACACTCCCCAAGTTAAAAATGTGTATTTAAAAAGAAAAAAAAAACAACAACTAAGAGAAGGACAGGTTTTTCAGCCCTTTCTTTCTCTGGATGGCAGTTATCCAAGTGAGACATCCCAGTAAAACCACGGGAACTGCTCACAGGAATATGGGTTAACTCATGCAGCTCTCTTGTTTATTACTTCAATGTCATATTTACTGAAATTGATGCACTTTGGTATTCAATCTGCTATTTATGAGGGTTGCTTTGCAATTTTACATTTTCCTCAATTTTGACAATGCAAGTATGAATATGGCTTTTACTTTTGTTTAGAATTGGTTTTAGTTTGAACAAATTTCAATTGTTTAATTTTTAAAAGAAAGTAATTAGGAGGCTTTCATTTAAAAGCAGAAGAAACCCCACACAGCCACTTTGACTGAATGTGAAAGGAACGTATACAGAGAAGGCAGAATTATTTTTGCACTAACAACACAATTTTCTTTATTTCACCTTGTGTCAGTAAGAATAGAGTTACCAGAATGTACACCAGCTCTTTACAAGAAATAAATCAGTAAGTGTATTAATAGAATGAATGTTGGGTTTAACTACAGGTAAGGTTTTCATAATGCTTTTCTGGCACATGGAGAAATGCCTGAGAACTTACAGAGTAGAGAGAGAAAGAAGAAAAAGATGGAAAAAATATATGCAAAGCCACATGGGTAGAGTTATGCAAATGACCTCTCCACCATGCCTGCCAGTTAGGAAATAGCAGCTATGGACATACTCAGCTCTCTCTTCCTTTGGAGATGCAGCTTTGGCCTGGGATGTTGGCAAGCACACTGTGAAAGGAGATTAAAAATTGTGTCTTTTTAAGAGGTTGGCAGAGATATTAAATGAGTCCTGGACAGGATAAGCACCCTGATGCTATCCCAGTACCGTCTTTTTCAATTTCATATGGGTTCTAGCAAACAAAGGGAGCAAAGAAATGACTAGGCTTTGAGTGGTCTACAGAAACAGTCCCAGATTTCTTCTGAAGGCACCGGTGCCCCTCCATCCTGACTCCCATTCTGAAGTGAGAAGGGAAGAAGAAACACTTTCTGCTGTTCAGCCCAGCTCAGCCTGCCTGGTCTAGGTGTGCTGCTCTCTTACCTCTTATAATTAAATGTACTCTCACAGTTGGTTGAGCCCAAGGCAAACACAGGAAAGCATCATCTAATCTTACACAGATTTTTTCCAAACACCAAAGTGTGTCAAGTTTTATGAAGTGTTTTGGTTTTTAACACAAAAGGAAGGCAGCATGTTCAAAACTAGCAACATTCTGGGAAACTTTTCTCTCCCTTTTAGTGCCTTGCATGCTACTCTTAGCACTGCAGCTATATTGTCAAGGTTACTAATTACCACTGAAGGACATGCTTCTCAAGTTCGAAAGCGAGTGTTATCAAAATCTTGAGCAGGCCTTAACTGATCCCTTGTTTAACACTGAGCTGGGTGGATTAAATTCATGGTCAAGATGACATGTTCATGAGGATTTTTCATAGCTAGGGTTTGACTCTGCCTCAGTTGTCAGGAGGCAAACCAGAGGGTATGGTCAGATGAATGGGTTGGATTGGGTGCATATGCCCTGAGGGTGCATCCAGTGTGTTAATGCTACTTTAATCCAGTCACTGCTTCCCAGGCTTAAAAGATAACCATATGAGTAGCATTACCTAAGCAAGAGGGCAAAGACTGGAAAAAACCTAGTGTCATCTTTCTGCATGCAAAAAGAATCCAAATGATTTTGTCTTCCTCTCCTTATCTCCATAGTGAGAATGTCCTGAGGAATGTCTGAGGAACAGGATTTAGTGGAGATTAATAGAGTCATCAGAAGTATGTGTGCATTGGAGCTCCCAGGGTGCGTGGCTGTGGGACCCACCAGCCCAGTGGAAAGCTGCAGGGAGAGGCATTGCCAGTGCCCAGCAAAAGCTGTGAGCCTTGAAGGTCCTTCATGTTGCATGGAGATGGAGGCTGCGCCAAAAAAAATTAAAAAATTAACTCAAAATGATCAGTGACCTAAATTTGAGAAAGAACTAGAAATTTTGATGCAGAGGAACTGTGCTCCTGTCCCAGTCAGGGTCAACACTGCATCTGCCTCTCTGAGCAGTACAGTCTGGGCACGGTGTTCAGGGGTGTATCTTTGGCAAAAACAGAGCAACAGAAAAGGAGCTATGCCTGGCTGAATGCAGGTTCTGTGTGTGCTGCTTTGGGCTAAGTTCTCTGCTGATTTGGTTTCTAGTGTGAAAATTCCTTCTCTGGATACAAAACTGAAGAGGCAGAAGGATGTGGAGATACACAGAAAAATCTCAGCGTGCACTGTTTGGGACTCTGGCCTTAGTAATGTGTGTCTCAATCCGTTCTTCTAGATCCTGTTTTTGTTGTTAGCTTTTCAAAACTTCTTTCCTTCAGAGCTAATTCCTATGTGGAGTTTTAATACTCCTTACTGAGAACAACTTGCTTCTCAGTATCATTTCTCCAGGTTTACCATTGTTGTAATTGCTGCAAAGATGCCATTTAGCAGTGACTGTGAGGCAGTGACGTGGCAGTTGTTCTGCATGCCAGCACTTCTCAAGCACACAAAGGCTCACTTAGAGTTCTGCAAGAGGAAGGGGAAAGACAGAGTAACAGTGCTGTGATTTATATTTTTTTTTGTACAATGTATGCTGCTCACTCCTTGTTTTCTTTCTGATAACACCAAGGTATTTATGTGCAAACTAAAAGTCCTCTTGCCAACTCAGCCTCCTCCTCTGCCTCCTACCTGATTCTGTCAGCAGTTGCAAAAGCATGACCGTGACAGTGCTAAGTGAATAAGGCTGTGGTTGGACTGGAAAAAAGAAATCTCTTCTTCACCCAGTGTGCACAGCTCAGGGTTAGTGGCGGGGCGGGGGGGAGAGGAAATCTAGAAAAAAAATCAAAATCAGGCATCACAAAACACAGTGCTTTGAGAATTATTCTTCAAGGGAGGTAGTGTTTCCAGGACCTAAATTAACAAATTTGGTCATAGCAGGGAAGAGACAACATTGAACAGGACTAACCTAAAAATTGCCTGCTGCTTCAGGGAAAGATGTAAGAAAGAGATGCTGCAATTTATTAAGGAATAAGCCAGCTCACAAATAAGCCTTTTTTTGAATTTGCATTGTTTGGTTATCCAAACACCTGAATAACAAGAGTATAAATCTTTTCTGAAATTGCATTCATGTCCTCAGAAACTCTGCATGGTGTCAAACACAGAGGACACTGTTTTCATGGATACACAACCTTTGAGTCTGTATGCTCTGTGTTTATTATCTGCCAGAGTAGCGTGAGATGCCTAGAGTTTGCAGATTTCCTCAGGGTTTCACAGGAACATTTTTGACACTTTGGATTCCCTCATGTCATTTTGTGTGAAATCACTAAAGAAGGCTTCTCCCACTCCTCAAATTGATAATGTGCCCATGTCTGCATTTCTGCACCATTCTGTCAGTGCTAAACCAGTTGACCCCAGTCATGTGGGGAGAAAAAAATCAAAATCACATTTATAAGCAAAGCATTTTAGAAAAGTAGTTTTTCATTTGCAACTTACTAAGAAGAAAGGAAAGACCTGGGAATGTCAACTAGCTTTGCACTGACATGTATCTGTTTGCTTGGTAATTTCTGTAATATAGGAATTTACAGGCATAAAGGGAAGAGCTAAGGCAAAGTCAGGTTAGAAGGTATCCTTCTTTCAAAACATAGTTCACTGTCCTTCCCTCATGTTTGTGTTTGTTTCCTACCATCTCACTTCTCCACTCTGCTCCCTGCTGTCTCCTGCTCGTAGGCATGCACACTTTGATCTGGAGCCTGAGGGGCTTAGGAACTGTGCAGTCCTGTTGCAATCTTGATTTTCCTCCTGTGCTCTATTTATCAAGAAAGCTCCCTTCCTCTGATGTAATACTGGACAGCATTTCCAAAAATTGCTGTTGCTACTGTGGTTGGCAGAAACAGCTTTCATGGCTACTTGTTTGTGACACAGTCAGCTTAACCAAAGAGAGAATATCCAGGCAAGTGCTTCCTAGCAGGACAGAGTACATTGCATCGGGGATGCTCAACTTCAGACAAGTTCAGGCACAAGAACAGTAGGTCCAAATTGTGAATTCTAGAAATGGTGTTCAAACTTTGCAAGTTCATTGTGAGTCAGTCGTCCCAGGAGAGCAAAAACTTCAGATGATTTGGAAGTTACGATACAGAGTAATGAAGCAAAACTGGTTGGGACTTTGTAAACCAAGCAAGTCTTGAACATTGAAAGAATAGAAGAGAAATTACTGCATGGAGGCACCTCTGTTGCTGTCCTGACTGCACCGTCATTGTGATTGTCTAAGTTTTTGCGAATGGAAGTGGTGTGTGAACAGATAGACCTATAAATCTGGATTTCTGAAACAGGTAAGATATCCCTCACAGAGCCGACTGAAATTTGCCAATATACAGGGGAGCACTAGTATGAAAATTTTAATTAGACCACTTGGTGAAAAAGTATTTCAACTCCGTTTTCACAATATCCACAGAATAAAAGGTGTGGGGATTCCAGTTGGTTCCTGGGGAGAGCAGCATGCACACCATCATGTCACTTTGCATCTACGTGGAATCCCTTCCCTCTCCTGTCTGTTTATATTGTAATGTCATCCAGGCAGGGACACCTTCATATTCAATGTTTTATACTACCTGGCACGGCTGTGAGCCATGTGAAGAAGCCATTAGATGTTACTAATTATTTCTGTCACAGGTGATATCATTTGATTCTCTTTCCCAATACTTATTCAGGTTGCTACACCTTACCCCTTCAAAAGAGGTGGCACTGTTAGTGGGACTGAGACGTGTAAGTTTCTCACTCCTCCCTGGTGTCACAGCTTCACAGCCAATCACAGCTCAGCGCTGGGACTCATAGCTGCAGCACACTCTCCAAAAACACAGGGTCCCATTTCCCCTTGCACATTTGCAGTGGTTCACTGGTGATAGCAAACCCGGGGGTGGCCATCCTTCCTGTGGGAAAGGAAGGGTGGAAAGGACAGAAGTCCTGAGGATGGCTTCACTGATGTCAAGGTCACTAGGTGTCTGTACGAGCACAGTAGCCTTAAAGGTATTAAGAATTGTGAATCTGTGATGATTCCAGTTACGCATCATTACTAGGTAGGCAGTCTCTCCCACTGTACCTTTAGTGTGGCAAAAAACCCAAAAAGGAGGATGAGACAGAACCTCCTTGTGATTTACCTCATACATTTGTTTTCCTTTTAATTCAAAGCTTGATTCTTTACTGGAACTGCATAGGGAAATTGTTTGCCTCTATTGACTTTGCAACAATTTTTCCAGCTCTGGAAGCAAACTTCTCAGTGACGTCGTAAGGATTAAACTCAAGTAATACAGCAAGCCCATGCGTTATTTTCCAGAGACATGACATGTTCTATAACAATACTAGCTGAAGCATTTTCTCCCTTACTCCATTACCACATCCAGCTGTTACTCTTTTTGCAATTTGCCACCTCCCTGCCAGTTGCGTTGACCTACCTGTTAGAGCAGTGGTGCTCTTAATCTGCTCAGAAAGCTGATCTGGCGGAAACCAATGTACACGTATACTTAAATATCTCTCTCATGAAGATCACAGCATAACTCCTCCACCAATTGCACTGACACATCAAAGTGGTGGCCAGATACCAAGTCAGCATTGGAACACTACATATTGTCCAAGCTGTGGCCTAGAATGAGCTAGTTTGAAGGACACTCTAGTCATTGCAAACATCCCAGCACCAACATAGAAATTATCATCTTTGTTCCAGCCCCTTCACACCAGACAGAATAAGAGAAAGGGATTCCAATATACCCAGTCGAGGAGAGGGGCGATTTCCTTCAAGCACGGTTCTCCAGCAAGACACCTGTGAAGCCAGAGAGGAGAAACTAGAACTGTGTGTTTCTGAGATCTGAGACTGTCGCAGAGAGGTAGCCATAACTGACACAAGTGTGTATCTGCACAGCAGTTGGAGTTGTGTTGTTTTCACAGCTGGTCAAGGGTTGGCTGAAGCCATAGCACTGACAGACCTCAGCATGAACTAGCTGCTATAGCTGCTATGCTGAACATGCAGTGTATGCTTATGCCCGTGTTGTGTTTGGCACCTCAGGGAGCTCGTTCAGGTGGCATCCTGGGGCTGACTGTAAGTGCTGCAGGCCATGCCTCTGACTGCAGGGTGCTGCATGCCTTTGAGGCACACAGCACAGCATCCTGGCTGATCTGACAGGATTTTGCATGCTGTCCCAATTAATTAAATTAATTTCTTTTTCCTTCAACAGTATTTTCAAGTGGTCCTGAATAGAAGTAGTAATGCCTCAATGTCGAGTGACTTTGCATAGAAAGAAGTCGAAGCCAGTTTTTTGGGGGGCTGTCTCAGTTTAAAAGAAAATTAAGATGTCTATCTGGACTAGGAAGGGGACCTCTTCCCAAAAAACCACCACAATCTTTGAAATTAAGATAATCAGATAATGAAAAGGGTAACAGTTCTTTACTACAAACTACTTTGCTACAACTCCTCTGCAGCTGGTGTCAGCCACCTCAGGGAGTCTGTAGCAAACCCAGGCAGAGGCGACTGCTCTCTCTCTGAAGAAACAGCACAGGGTGAGCAGAGTTGGGGGGCTGAGCCAAGGGAGCTCCCTCCAAGTGCTTCCACCAGCCCAACAAATGGTGGCTGGCACCCACACTGCAACCAGAGCAGAGAAGTATGGCAAAAAAATCCAGAAAAACCTCTCTCCCTCCACCCTGCCCCAGGTCCCCCAGTCTTCCCCAGCCATTGAGTTGGAATGCAAGGCTGTCAGCCATCCTTTTGTTAGCTGGTTCTAGGAGCTGGTAGTGGAGGGTGGGCTTCAGCTCCCAAACCTCTGTTGGTAAGGGAGAGAAAAAAAACTACATGAAAGATTTTGGAACTCTAACAGGGGCCTAATATGAGAAGTTAATGGGTATGCTGACTAGCTTCAGAGCAAGCAGGAGTTAAATGCTGGAGAGGAAGCAATTCTAAAGCTGCAGCAAAGGTAATCATGATAATTTATCATCTGATAATCAGAGAGCACACACTTAATTTGTTCTCATTATCAATGTATTTCAAGCACAAGTACCTTGGTACAAGAGGCCTTTCTATGCACAACTTGCACCGGAAAGTTAAAGGGCTCCATGCAAATGTAATGCAGTTACTTCTCATGTATGGGTGATGTGTTGTAGTGGAATTTGGAGTCCATCTCAGTGGCCTCCTTGTCCTCGAATGTGGAAAGGACCCCCAGCATCTAAAGCTGTTGTTTTAAGCACTCGACCTTTCTCTAGAACAGCAGTGTGTCAGAAATGACTGACAGTTTGTAAGAGCTGTAGGGATTTGGTTCATTAAGGAACCATCAAGGAATGAAGCTAAATCTGGAGTTTTTAATCATGTCAGAACACTGGTTTGCAGCGTCTTGGGAACGGCAAATGTCTGCAGCATGCTAAGAGTGAGTTTTTACCTCCAAAGATGTGGTTCAGAACTAAGCGTGCTGTGCGGTCTCCAAAGTTGTAATTTGCCCCGTTTTCATCAGTAATTTAATATTTAATGTCACCTGAAGGCAGGTTTTCCCTTGTATGCTGGTGGATTGAAGCAGGCTGTTACAGCCCTCCTGCATTAGGACTCTGAAGGAGAATGCATGCATAAGCAAGAGGTCCAAAAGCAAAAGCAGCTGCAGTAGAAGCATGACATACTTTTACCATGTGCTGTTGGTAAATTTCTTTGGTGATTTGCTTAATGGTTACAGGCGAAGTAAGCCACGATGCTGACTGTGCTGCCAAAATCTGCTTTTACAGTAGTAGTGCAAGTGCAGCTGCAGCTCCCAAGTCTCTGCCCCAGTGCAGAGGAAGCCAACAGATGACATCTTGCTGTTACGGCATAGACTGTTCTGTAGTGGAACTGCCCTCACATTCCCTGGAAACAGCCTGGAAAACATTCTCTTTGTATACACAGTCCTCCCTCCCCAGCTCTCGCAGTCATAGTTGAGTTAGGAAACAGTCACAGCCAAAATTCCGTAAGGGAGAGGGACCCAACTTCAGGATGTGAACCTCTGAGAACAAAATCTCCTTGTGAGAAAAAGGCAGCTTCTTAATACAGGGGATTACAGGGTCTTGCTGTGTTCTTGGCAGTGTTTTGTTGATCTGTGAAACTGAGTTTTCAAAACTTTCCACTTGATTCAGCTGTACAAAAAGGACTTCCTAACCTCTCTCTTGCAAAATAGTAGGATCTCTCTAAGTTTGCAGCCACTGGAAGATCAAGGTGATGTAGCTGATGGTAGGTTAAAGTGATAAATTGCTGAAAGGAACCATCTTAATTTTAGGCAGCCGTATTCATTGCAGCTAGCAACTATTTCCTCAGCTTTTCTCATCTTTCAGAAGTGTTGATCAGGTAGCTAAAACCTGAGCTTTCAGTTCCGCCACCAGTATTAATCCCACATACTGTAAGCATGGTATTAATCTGACCACCCCGCTTCACTGTACAACAATCAGCAGGCAAAAGACTTAAGTAAAACCATATGTAGGTCAAGGCTACCAAGATCAATTTATTACTTACAAATCTTCAACACCCCAGCCAGGGACCAAGGCCATACTGTGTTAAAGGAAAGAAACAGCATGTATTGACCGTTCATTCTAATAGGGGGTTGGGTTGTTTACCTTAAAATTACTATTGCCAAAATGCATCAAATAATTGATACAAAGAGCAGGAAGGAAAAGTAGATGGTAAGGATGTAAAGATGCTCTGCATTTATCCAGTTGTAAAGAGGAGCAGTCCCTCTTTACAAGAGAGTCCCTCTTTACAAGTCCCTCTTTACAAGAGAATCCCTTTTACAAGTCCCTCTTTACAAGAGATTCAGTGTATGGGCAGGGGTTCACTGACTTTGTTCCTCACATCTGTAAAACAGATATAACAATCTAACCCATCTGCAGTTAAAAGACATTGTGTAATGTAAATGTGCAAGTATTACTAGTAGTAAGTATCAGCAGTGGCCATAACCAATATAGAAAAACTGTTTGTTAGACTTGAATTTTTGACCTGGATGAAGACACTGATTTGAAACAATAAAGAGTTGCTGAGAAGAAAATTTAAGTTTTTATAATCCCTTGACTTCTACTGGCAAAACTGTCTGCTTCTGGCAGCTTTGTCTTTTCAGCTAGCTACTCTGTGACATTGTCAGGGCTCAGCTCCTTTTGTTTAGGATATAGTTTTTGCACATAGAAGCAAGAAAACACAAGACATTTCTTTCAGCTGCTTTTGGAAGGGAGCAGTAGGAAAGCAATTTCTGCTCCATGGCCAAAATTTCTTGAGAAGTCAGGAATGAATTAAGACTATAACTATAACAAACCAACAATTCCCCACTCCCCGTTCCACTCCCACTGCTGTTGCACAAACTGCTCTGGTAGGAATATCATAGTCACCTACCCTCTGCCTATTGGCACAGCATGAGCAAAGAGAGGGGTCACCTGCAAGTTCTTTCCTGCGTGTGACAGCCATGGCAGCAGCTGAGTGGCTGTGGTCAGCCAAACCAGCATTGTGCTGCCCGTGGCTCACTGACTTGCTGTTACACTCTGGCCTTCTCTGAATGTGGTACCCATATGTAAATGTCAGCCTTCACCCTGCCCTGGAAGGACACCTCTTGTCAGGCTTCTAGGAAGGTTTTGCAAACAACATGAACGGAGCTGGAGCTGTCTGCAGGGTTCTTGAAAGCTCTTGGACATGGCTCGTGGAATGAGTGCCTAGAAAATCCGCAGGTCCTTTCTTCACCTCTGTGGTTGCTCTCTTCTTTGGTAGCTTTTCCCTTTCAGAACCTCTAACCCTGGCCACTTCAACAAACATACCAGCACCATTATCTAGACTGATTGGTCCTGTCCTGGGTGAATTATTCTATCAGGCCACAAACTGCCTGTCAGCAGCAGGTAGACTGCTCCAGCATTATAACCTCTCCTGACTGATCCCAAAATGGGGCAGCTCACAGAGGATGCAGGGATACATCCTAACATCCACTCATTCTATAGGCTAGCCCTGGATGATTCAGTGGAAACAGAACGGGAGAAAGCAGCTGCTATAAGTCAAATACGGATCTCAGTCAGAAGAAATGCAGCACAGCTGGCCACATTAAATTGCTGGGTTTGCACTAGAGGCTTTATTCTGACATCGGGTACAACTCCGAGGACTTCAGGAATTGGCCAGCAGTGTTCAGGGACTTTCTGACTTGCTGGGGCAGGGGGTCTTAGGCATAGCTGAGTCATTTTGTCTGAGAGAGTTACTTCAGTTACTAACCTGTCTCTGCAATGAAAAGGGTTTGGCTGTAGAGTGAGAAAGAGTATGTTCTTCATTTTAAACTCTGTAGTGTGTAGCCTTTCCTCCCTCCTTTCCTATTTACACACACTTCAGATTTTGTGGGGCTTTCGTACCAGTGACTTCATCTGCCATCATTAATCAGTGAGCTGTCTCAGCCCAGCAAGCTAATTGAAAGACCTACTTGTGCGTTTGATCAGCAAATCCATGTGTAATGTCAGCAGGTCAGGTGAAGTGATGGAACATGGGATTTTCACTTCATTTCCAGAAAGGGCCATAGTTGCTTCCAGGAAGCTGAGCTTGGCACTGCATGTGGGTGATTAAAAAGATTTATTTCCCTATATGAGAGCTTAGAGCTTGATCATTCTAATTGAGCATTTTCCGATCAATATGTTTCTTGCAGATCTTCCAGTGGCTGCATTAGGAAAGCAATTTTATTTATTTTATTACTCTGAAGCCCTAAAGGGTTCGCATGGGTCAGCTTTCCAGGGTCTCTGTACAGACAGGGAAAGGAGAAGGGCTGGGTCACAGGGCACCACACTAGCAAAGTCAGGATGGCAGAAACCCAGCACAGAGCTTCACTTTGTTTCTGCAGATGTCTGCATACATGAAGGCTCCAGAAGTGCACAGGGCATTACCTGCACTTTTGCTCTACCTCCAATACTGTATTCAGCAGGATACCAGGAAGCATAAACCTATGCCTTTTATTTCAGATTATTACTTAAAAAGCTGTTTCACCCTCTGTTCCTTGCACTGTAGAAGGCTTCCTAAAGCATTGTCATTCTGGTTACAGGCAATTTCATACCTTCTTAAAGGACATGCAAGCATCACTTCTGGTCTCTCTTCCTGCCCATCACACAACTTGTCTGTTCCCTATCCAGTCATTTTTTTCCTCATCAAGACCTGTTAAGGTGCATTTTCATTTACTGCCATGCATTTCCCTAGTACCAATTTGTACTTGCTTCCCAAATAATTATGTATGAGGATTAGCCAGGATTAACCTTTTCTTCGTTTTCTGCCTTTGCTTATCACTGGACCTTGAAACTGCAGAGCCAGCTGTCTCTACTGTAGGATGAGGCAATCCCTGCAACCCAGCAGCCCTGAATAGCCACTGCCTCTGCACTACCTCGGTCAAAGTGGCACCTGCTGGAAAGAGCAAGTGGTCAGGAACATCACTGCACACCAGACCTCTGTCCCCTCCTTGTGACAGCAAGTGCACAGACCACCAGTGATAACAGGGTTTGTCCTGTGGTAGGGCTACATCTTCCACATGGATGCCAACTCAAGAGCAGTCCCAGAAGGCACTTATTTACACTGTCCCATCTGCGTGGGAACAGCTAAGCTTGCCACAGCTTTGTGTCACCCATTTCCCTCCTCTGAGGAATTAGAAAGGCTTTCTGAGAAAGCAAGATCCTTAACCTTCCTGCCTTTACCTTGCATCTCAGTGAGAGTTCTGAAGAGCTGCTGGGCATGCTGTGGGTTGGAGCCTGCCAGTCCTGGGCCCTATGGGGAAGACACTTGTGGAAGAGATTGGTGCAGCAGCTCCAGCAGAGAATTGCTGCCTCAGGAGGAATGCAACACCTAGCTTGGCCTTAAATTTGAAATGCCCTTTAGCATTGAGCTCAGCACAGCCCTTCTTGGGGAGCAGCATGCCATGGTTTGTTCTGTCAGGTTGGAGCACAATGCCAGAACAGGGTCCCTGGTCTGCAGCAACAATGAGTATCTCTGAACAGGGAACCGGAGAGCAGCAGACCCAGCACCATGGGAATATTGAACCATTGTCATTTGAAGAGGCTGTGTAGCATTTTGCACTCTCAAAGCATTTCAGATGTTAACTGGCAAAGCCCCATGACACCTCTTTGCAATTTGGTAGTCCAACTTTCCAAGCAAAGATGTGAGACAGAAAGGGTCTTTTAAAAGGTGGTTCTGGCAGAGCCTGGGACAAAGCTTTGAATCTAATCATATGTTTTTCTGTCAGATTGTGTTGCCTTTACACAGAAAGGAAGAGAAAAACAGCTTCATGCCCCTCTTCTACTTGATGTGCATCATCATACTCAGAGCCACATATTTGGCTTTATGGGGACCATGGACGAATTTTGTTAATAACAAAAAAGAGAGCATCAGTTCCTAAAGAGTTAGTTGGTAGCAGACTTTCAAGCCTTCAGAACTTCTCCATTATCATTTTCCCACTAATGGCTCAATGTACTGTGCTATAGACAGAGCTGGCCTCCTTCATGCTGCCAGTGATGATGCATCTGTCCCTGGGTGTTTGGAAACCAGCTGCTGATTTGCATGCACTGGCCCTTTTCCTGTTTGCCCAACCATGCAAAGTAGTTTTTGGCGTGGGAGTGTGAACAATTCTGTCTGCCTTGCAGAAAGCAGGGATAAGTGAGAGGTCTGCCTTTACTCTCTTCTCACATCATCATCCTGCCTGCCAGGCAGCCTGGCATAGGGATGGAGAGCCTAGCTTAAGAGGAACAAAAAGTTAGACAAAATTTACTGTGAATGGTGCTTCCATCACATCATGCATGCTGTCGTGTGGCTGTGTCCTCATAACGAAACTAAAGCAGAACAGCAGCTCACATTTTGCATTGGATTTGTGCCTTCAGATTGTTCCAAAATGAGTCAGGGTGAAAACAGCCTGTGGTATAGTTCACATTTTAGATGTATCTGTTATGTACACTGTACACAGCAACTCATACCATGAAATGCATACCTTGTCTTCCAAACAAAAGAAGGAGATGCTGAACATGAGTGCTCTGCAAGGTTGAAGGTTGCCTTCATCTTTTCAAAACACAAAGTTGTAACCCCACCAAAAGTCTGTGGTCAGATGCAAATATTGCCGGCTGTGTAGTTCTGTTGTGCACAAGGTTATAGTAGGTGAGCAGAGAGCTCAGCTTGTTCATGCCTCTCTCTGTTGGTGTAAGTGCTAAACACGTTTACTGGCTCGTTGGAAGTGTAAATTACCCCGTCAGCCGCTGTCCATTGTACTTTTATTTGCTGCTTGAGAATAGAATGGAACAAAGGGTGGAGTTCTTCTGCACTCCAGATGGTTACCAGCTTGTGCTCTGCAGCATGAGAGTTGATAGTTCCCACTATTCATAAGGTACCTAGTGTAACAGGTGTTAGAAACAGCATTTCAGGTGAGGAGTATGAATAATCTCTTGAGACACCAGTGCACCAGCCTGCGGCATTAGAAAGGTGAGCACGAATTTTGCTCCCTGTTTAATGCATATGAAGCTGTCAGCTTATAAACATGCCAACAAATTATTGTATTTTACTCTGCTGGAGGTGGTGCTTGGAAACTGACAGAAGACAGAATGTACACTGGATCTCACAGAACCAGATTTTGATGGTTTACACAGCTTTGTCTAACCTGCTTTCAGCTATTGAGTTCAAGAAGTTTTAGTTGTTTTTTTAATTATAAATTATACAGACAGGGAAGCCACAATTGGGAATGCTTGCCAGATTTTGACCAGTGAAACAATGGCAGAGATGGGAGCAGAGACAGGTCTGACTGTCAGGTCAAAATTCACTCTGTGAAGAGGATGGCAACGCTGGCCACCAAGAGGGCAGGCTGGGAGAAAGGCAGCTTGCTCTGTGTCTGATCTGCACCTACTGAAAGCAGCGAAACTTTCGCACTCATTTCAACAGTCACTTCAGCAAGCAAAACTCTGCCCTCATTTTGCAACGCAGCTCTTCTTTTCCCCACTTTATTCTACTTGGTAAATATCTTTGTTAGTTGCAGATAGTGCTGTTAGCTTTTGCAGAGAATAAAACGAGAGAGATAAAAAGAGCCCATTTTCCTCCGCTGTGGGCACGACAGTAAAAGAGAAGATGGAGAGGAGAAAATAAGAAACAGCATCCAAAGAAGAAAAACAGTGTGAGTGGGATTATATTTTCCTTTATGGACAGTACAGGAAAGCATTTTCAGGACCTACTGATAGCAATGTACCCTGTGCTGTAAAATCCCTTCAGCTGCAAAGCCAGCCCTCTCATGACCTTGTTTTCACAAAGCCAAGTACTTGTTTTTAAGAAAGGGCCAAGAAGGTGGCATACAAGTTTAATAGATGCTGTACTGCACATAAAAGAATTGGTTTTTGAATGACAGGTTTCTGAAGCACTTTCAGCAACACTGATGTGTATCCCCAGAAAAGCCTCCTGTGACTGTGCTGGTTCAGCCTCACAAAACAAATGGGCATGCAGTGGGGGCATGTGTTTTTGAGAAACAAACTTCCCAGAAAAGCCACAGTGCAGGAAGGGAGGGAAATAAGAGAAGAAGCCATCCATCTAGGAAAAAGAAGTTAACTTATTTTATGGCATTTATGTCTTCCACACAATGTAAGTATTTAATTACAGTGTCATGCCAGGGGTGGAGAGATGTGGCCCATTCACCCACTGTTTTTGGTGATAGCCAAACTGAATTAGAGTGCCTGCTTGTTGATTCTCAGTAATTTCAAGCCAAGTGGTTGTAGGTCATATTACTTTGGGGCTTTTCTCACAAGCTTTTTTTTTTCTGCTGAAACCCAGCAGAGACTTGATTTACAGTGTGAAGCGTTGGGTCTTTTTCCAAGTTGCCAGCACAGCTCACGTGGCTTGTCCCAGTCTGTGTGACTTACCTGGTTGTTCTGGGTCTAGCACCAATCTATCCAAACCTCTCTTTTAATGTGGTACTTTTGTATTAGTTGAATGGATGGCAAAAATACACTGTCACAAGCACATGGGAAATGTTGATCTGCATCTGTCCAGGGAGAGATTTATTTACTGTGTTGTTACCTATAAGGGAGCACACACCTCATGTGAAGTTATCATACAACTCTGTCCTTGTCAGCCTGGTTTTCCCAACGATGTTTCTTTTGTTCCATGCCTCATGTTGCGAAGTGCACATCAAAAGTTCTCATTTGGGCAGTTTATTACTTGCATGGCATGGCAAAGAGGGAGGCAAAAGAAACCTCATATGAGCATTTCAAGCACTCTTCAGATGGTCTTTTAAAACCCTTTTCAATGGTGTGGTCTGGCTGCATTACATCTTACTTCTTTCTCTTTTAGCCACACTTAATGTGCATGCTGCCCAGCAGCAGCCTGGGTTCTGGAGTGTATTTTCTGCAGGAATAGCTCTGTGTTCAGCAAAAGATTAATCTCATTCTGGGATTTTAGATGACGGTTTCCATGTCTCTGAGCAAATCTACACTTCACCTCAGTCCAGTCCCTTCAAAAAGCAAGGTCCTACAGAAAACTCTGACCCCAGTAAGCAGACACTAATTCACAGGGGGAAGAGAATTGAATTACTTCCAAAATAAATAAATGCTACTACTTGTTTCTGTGTGGCACACAATACAGTGCAGTTGAAAGCCAGAGGAAATTCTTGCTACTGCCATGCAGAGGTCCCTTCCTTAGGTCAGCTCTGACCCTTTCTCGGGCATGTTCTCAATTCCTTTTCTGACAGAGATTCAGTTCTGTATGCAGCTGTGGTTCTGGGACTTTCCAAAGCCATTGTCTGGGAATCTGGCATAGCAGCAGAACACAATTCACTGCATGTTACCTCTTGCTAAAACAGAAAAAAATGTTGCCTATCTGTTAAAGAAGTGAAAACCAAACCAAAACAAGAGTGGTACAACTCTCTCTAGGTTTCTTTAAGTGCTTGGTAGGATAATGAGAGAATGGTGTGCCAGGAAGGAAATGTCTTCCCATGTGTGGCATTAAATCAGCCAGGCGCAATACAAGGAAGGGAGGTTCATCTTCTAAAGTATAAGGTACCAGCTCCTGCCAGAGTGTGTGTACCTGAGATCTGATCAGATACGGCAAATTTTATGTTCCTATGCACAGTGGGCAAGCTTTGTAGCAAGTCAAACAATGAATCATCTCACAGGGGGTAAAAGAAAAACCTTTTATCACCCAGTGGATTGGAGATAATCTCTCTACTGGAGTATAAACAGCTCTTCACCTTCTCTTGGGGGAGAAAGGAAGCTATTTTAAATTTGTCTGTAGAACAGATACTGAATTGTCATACCTCCCAAGCTTCTCTGCCTGGGCCCAAAAAAGGTAGCAAGCAAAATGTCTCTGACTTTGATGGTAACTTGGTTGGGCCCCTGTGAGTAAATGTATACGCTGTATGAGCTGGCTGGAAGAAAGGGAGTGCCAGATTCTACTTGGCATCCTGGAAAATCTGTGCCCAAACTGACTATCCCTGCTATTTTCCTATAAAATGATAAATCGCCTGGTGTGGACTGAGTTACATTAGTAGTATTTTATTTTAGTGCAGGAAACACAAGCTAAAGCAGTGCTGAAGGTGCCACAGTCTCGGTACTGGTTTTCCTCTGCAGTGTGGCAATACATCTGCAAACGTAACAGCATCTGGAGGAGAGTGAGTCTCTGTGAATACACCTCTCTCAACCATACACATACTGATAACCAGTTACAGATCCACTGTTAGAGAGACTGTGTAGATCAGCCCTTCATTACAGATCTCAGCCACCTATAGGGAAGCCGTAGCTCCATTGCATCTGAGAACGTCTCATTATTCTTTGTCCGTGAACTTACAAGGTGCGTGAAGGGAGACCGCACCTCTCTTCCATGAAAGGATACGCATCAAGGACAGATGGGGCCAAGGACTTTGCCTGCTGCCAGCTCTGCACATCAGAAGGAGAGTTGGAGGA
The DNA here is from genome assembly GCA_035583155.1 of Acropternis orthonyx. Lineage (NCBI taxonomy): Eukaryota > Metazoa > Chordata > Aves > Passeriformes > Rhinocryptidae > Acropternis > Acropternis orthonyx. The sequence continues at coordinate 65,592,905 of JAWWEU010000040.1, read as the reverse complement.
AAATCCCATTGCACAGTGGAAACCTGGAATGAAATAGCATCTTAGGAGATTTTTTCCTGGATGCTGAGGCAGCTCTTGCTTCTCATTATGTCACAGATAAACCAAGGTGCCTAAACTAATGAAGTATGTCACAGTCCAGCGCTTAGGGGAATGCTACATCAATATGACAGTCCTCTCCTACACTTTCCTTGAGACTTTGTACGTTATCGTGTGGGAGAAAACGGGGTTTCATTGATATTTACCTACATTCCTGTGCCTTGTCTCAGTTTGATAACAAAGTCATGGTTTCTTCCTCCCCCAGGTTTGCAGCCCGTTTACTGGAGCAGGGACGATGTGGCACAGTGGCTCAGGTGGGCGGAGAAGGAGTTTGCCTTGAGGCCAATTGAGAGCAACACTTTCGAGATGAACGGCAAGGCTCTGCTGCTCCTGACCAAAGAGGACTTCCGATACAGGTCTCCTCATTCGGGTGAGGATTTTTTTCAGGGGCAGTGAGAGAGAGGAAGCTGCAACAAAGGCTGACGAAGAGGGTCAGAGGAGGAAACGATCACCTTTGTTGGGGTAGACTGGGAAAGGGAGGGGAGAAGGAGGACACGGGCACTTGTATGAGGCAAGGACAGAAAGGACAAAGAGGGAATGAAATCCTGATACACCTGAGTTGTAGACATATTTGAATGCAAATCCAAACCTCTAACCTGTTTATAGTTAAAACTCCCTTCAGAGCTACCAGAAAGCAGGCTCCTCTGGCAGCATTTTGTGACTTGCAGCTCTTCCCTGTAAAGGCTTATCTGTTCACAGACCCAGCTACAGCAGCAAGTTAATCTTTAAGCAGCCCTTATTAGCATTTTGCCCCACAGTTGTCTTGGGTGAGGCACCCCTAAAAGTGACTGCAAAACTCCTCCCTTTGGGACTTTGCCTCTATTTAACAGGCCCTTTGGGTTTTACTTTACCATATTCTCTCCTGTGCTGGAATCCAGCCCAAGGCACAGCACAGACAGGTGTGTGAATCACTCTGCCAATTGCTCAAATTATGTCTTCACTTATTCACAAAGAAGATTTAGAAATGTGTATGTTGCCTGCCTGTGTTTTCATCCCCTGCAGTCTGCTCTGCTTTTACAGTCAGAGTAAGCCTCTGCCCTCCTTTGTCAGGGATGTTTAACTAAATATGAGTTGTGAGCTTTTTTTGTGACCATAGAAGGTACTCCTGTTAAATATAAAGGCTTGTAATTCAATCTCCATAGCTGATCAAAGAACTTGGACCAAGTGGTAACAGAGCTGCTGTGAGGAGGCTTCCAATGAAAGGCTCACTAAGTGCTGAAGTACAGCTGGTGCTGCTTGGGTCCAGCTGATAATCAAGCTGTGGCACTATTCTGCGTCAACCTGCTTGGTGACTCTCCACGACCATCCTCCTGCAGAATCTGCCTCACAAATTGTTGCTTATGTTTACTTTATATGAAGTTTTTTAAGCATTGTGCTTGTTTTGTATGGAAGAAGAGGCTAAGCATTAGCATCTGTTGTCAGTGAGAACTGATGCCTGGAAATGTCTTTTTTGTTGTTGTTATTAATTCTGATACACCACTTGGAATCATTTCCTTAAAAAAATTAGCCCTGCTTAAAGCAAAAGGAGTGTTGAAAGCAGGGGTGTAAGCAGGGACTGCAAGGGACACCTTTATGGATGTTGTCTGCAGCTCCCCATAGTGTCCCTTCCTGGTTCAAATTATGCAGGTATATTCCCCTCATGTGTTGTGAGGGCACGTGAAATGAGCAGGATTAAAAAGGTTTGTAGGCTGGAAATAGAGTGTTCCCAGAGAAGAACCTCTGACTTGCATCTTATTATGCAGAAGGTGAAGAGGTTATTTACCTAAATGTGGAATGAAATAACCAAAGTGAAGGCCTTCTGCCTTGCATTTTCTCTCTTCCTTCTCTCCACGTATTTCCCACTTATAATTAACTTTGTAGAGGATATCTAAGTCCCTAAAAATTTAGGTGACTGTAGGGAGGGCATTACCTCAGCATTGCCCAGAAATTAACTGTACATGACATTTAAGAACTGTGAAATAATATTTGCCATAGAAGCATTAAGTTTTTCAAGACTGAAGCTAAATGAAAGCCATATCGTTTCCACTCGTGATTAAACCAGGAGAACCTCATCCTCTGCATGCAGTCCTAGCAATAAAGTGGACTCACAGCCCCCACAGATGTTCTGTTCAGGGCTGGCCAGGGAAGGGGGGCAGCAGAGGAGGAAGAGAGTGAAAAATGCTTTTTGCCATCTTAACTGGCATTATTACATCTGGATGGTAGAGAAGAGTAACTGTTTTGTTAGGTTAAAAAAAGATAGACAGCTTTATGGCCATTTTCACTAGCCAAATCAAAAGAGGTACAAATTTACTGTCTTACTGCTTGGAGTGTTACAGTTATGATTGTGCCACTGTTGCATTCAGTGATGGAAATTACGTGGTAAAATCACTTTTTAGACTGCCGTGTAACTGGGTTCTGGAGGCTTTGTTTTTAATTGAATTTTGAGATATTGCAATCACCTTTTAAAAATGCTCTAAAGTCGCTGCTGAGACAATAAAAGCAGGCAAAATGTTAAAAATAAAGGAAGCTGAACTATGGAAAGCAGTACGGCTTTAACTGTTCCACACTGAGAAACTAAACTTGCCCACAAATAGAATATTGGCAAGTTTATAAAGACAAGGGACAAATGATGTGCAGCTTACAGCCTTGTGGAAACAGCTACTTAGAAAAACCCCACGTGCTTGAGAAAACTCTCCCAGAAAATCTGTTTTCTTAAGTGAAACCCAAGTTCCTTTTCAGATAATAGGTTATTGCTGCAACCTGGTCCTCTGTAATAATGAGCAGTGACAAACAGAAGTGAGCAAGCAGAATTAAAAGTCGAGACACTACCTACCATATGATGTACATTTTCACTTTGAGATGTTCAACCAGTTACACCAGACAAAATGTATAAGTACCTATGTGTTTTGTGTAGATGGTTTTGGAAGAAGGGCATCACTACAAGATGTAATTTATAAAAGTCACAAAATAAGCAGTTAGTCCATTGGTCTCCTAGACATTGCTGTAGTCTGTTCCATTGAGGATACAACAAGTATGGTGCCAGGGAATGTTGTTCTCATATTTTGCCACAGTCACAGAGGTGTGATGTGCCTTTTTTCCTTTCAGAGACGAACCTCACAAAGCAGTGAAACTCAGTATTTTACAGCAAGAATTTTGGGGTCTGAAAATAGTACCCAGGAGGCATGAATTCATGCATGAGATGTCTAAATGAGTCTTCTCGTCAGTTATGTACATTTTTGTTTCCTTTTTCCTGCTGTTTGTCTTTCAGGAGATGTTCTGTATGAACTCCTTCAGCATATCCTGAAGCAAAGGAAAGCTCGTATGCTCTTCACACCTTTCTTCCACCCTGGGAACTCTATCCATGCTCAGCCAGAGGTCATATTGCACCAGAATCATGATGAAGGTAACTCTGTCTCATTCTAACAGGAGCTGCCATTAGAGAGGCAAGTAGGGTGAGGCTGTGAGGAATTATGTAATTTTCTTGCTTCATTACTTAAATGAAGCTACTCTCCTCCCTTTGCATCCATAGCTTTAGAACAATCAAATGGCCTAGTGAGTGAACTAGACATTTTCCATTTATCTTCTATTACTTTGTGCTCTTTCCAAAAGCCTCTTCAAAAGCTATGCCAGATGCAGATTAAAAAGCAGAAAGTTTTATTGGCCCCTTTGATTCAATTTTCCTCACACCCAGTTAGGTAGACAAAGTTGCTTCATGGACTTTTAGTATCCTGGAGATGCAACTAAATGCAATTGTTTGCAGAGCAAGGAAGAAGGCAGCCTCAGAGAGGAATATCTAACTCAAAGTCACTTCAGCTGACAATCTGTCATAATACCATGCCAGAGTTCCTAGCACTGAGCCAATCATATTGCTCAGCGTTTGGGCTGGTTGAGCAACTCATATTGAGAGAAGGGGCTTTCTGCAGGTTTTCTCTCATGTTTAATACCAGAATTACTTGGTTAGATCTAGTAGTGTCCACACACAGCGTGACTGTCAAAGGTGATGAAGTTAAATTTCTGAAATTGCATACTTGGGCTTCTTCTACTTGTTACTAATACAGATCAAAATGCAAGTCTGCTTCTCTGAGTGAAAAATTAAGGTTTTATTTTCTTTAAAAATACACACTCTAAAGTACTTCTTGGGTTTCTTGGGTATATAACAGAAAAATATAAAGCCTAGGCCTCTTCAAAGGTTCCTTCCATGAAAGCATAAGTCAGAATTCACTTTTTCAAAAAAATTTTTTTAAAAAAATCTCGGAAAAAGTAGTGTTACTCCTTTTGTAAGTTGCCAGAGTTGTGCAAGAGATGGTTGCCTAGTGTATTCAGTCACTTCCAGAGACTGTTAGTAAAATCTCAGTCTTTTTCGTGAAGCTTGGCCTTCACCCACGAGTGTTCCCATTCTAAATTTCAAGCAGAAATACTAACTGCTCTCTCAGACACTCCTGCCTTAAACATATGGAGTAACTTTCACTAGAGAGGATCTCACAAGGATGATCAGTTGGCCTTTCATGTGTGTCATTTAAAACATAAGTCCTTTACAATGTAGTGATTAAGAAACAACTTTGATTTTTTACTTACAATACTCTGGCTGCTGATAGTACTGCTGTTTGTGCTTAGAAAACTCTGTGATATTACTTACAGCTTTTCTTTATAATGACAAAATTTAGTTCTTGGTTTACTATGAGAGGAACTTCAAAACAAGCAAAAGAAACTACAGCTTGCTGCCACAAGACTCTGAGCAATCAAAAAATCTCTATGCCAAGAATTTATAGGCAGGTGAATTCATTTATTTTGACATTACTTCTTCCTGTTTCACAGAGCCACTTGGGAGAAACTAGCACAATTAAGTTTTCATTTTCCCTCAGCAAGTTGCAACTTAGTGAAAAAAGGAGAATGACTGTGAGGAGCAGAACTTAACCCTGACTAACTCACAAACTGTGACAGAGGGGAGAGGTGTTACATTGGCACAATTCTGAGTGGTTGAACTTCTTAAGTGGTGTATCTTTGTAGGATGCCTCCTTACTCCAGTCATCACTTTCATTTTTCTGGCTCTTTTGCCTATTATCCTGCTTCTAAATGCTTTCATTTACATATAGTGGCTTTTTACTAGGCTTAAACAAAGGGGGGTTGGCTGTTTGAAATGAACTGACTGCAGTTCAGAATATCTCCAAGATGCATTGGCATTGGCTTGGAATCAGCTCTGTCCCTGTAGAGGGATGACCAGTGGAAAGTGAATTACCTACATCTCCACTGGCCCTTCTGACCTGAATGATTTGATGGGATGCCATACAGGAAGGTGACACTGTCATTCCCTGCACTTTTGTGGGTAAGCAAAGAGTGCCAGTTTTTGGGTTTGTCGTGCCAGCAATTGCTCACTCCCAAAGTGCAGTCCCACCCAGTTCCTATATGGATCAGATAGGTCAGCAGATTTCCTTGGAGGTGAATTTCCTTTAACAGCTTTCTCTTCAAGAAAAGAGTGTTGGTCATTTGGAATGAAGAGCCACATTGATGAGTAAATCCAGTGCTGCATGAAAGAATATTACCGTGTGTGAAATAGATGGTGAGGATTTTCCTCTGTTCAGGGTCATTTGTGGTAGTGGAACAGCTTGGAGCTGAGTTGCAATTGTTCTACGGCAAACAGCATCTTTGGCCCTGAGGTGATTCCTTTGTTAGGTATTTAAAGAGAAGGAGCTTGGCAGAAAGTGAACCTCTAGTGTGTATCCATTTGTGGGTTTTCCTCTTTTAAAGAGTTCCTTGGTCTTTACCTTCTGTCCACTCTGTTCAGGTTCAGTATCACCATGATTTGGAAGAAGACAGATAGGTTCATTTTTGTTTGGAGCTTGTCAGAGGCAACTAATGTTTGCAGAGAGCTTGGTGGAAAGCGCAGCAAGGCATTCCCTTCTGCTTGAAAGACAGCTGCTCCCCTCAGCCAAGGCACTTTAAATCAGTAAGGCAAACAGTACAATATTCTGGTCTATGTTTACAGGCCAAGAATAAGCGCAGAGCATTTGAATATATAGTCATGAGGGTGGATGGTCTGTAGAAGACAGGATGCTGAATAAAATTTGGGGGTTGGTTTTCTTTCTCTTATGGCAAAGAAAGAAGACTTTAAGAAAAGACAGAGTTGTAAATTAATTCCTCTCTGATCTTCACTTCATTTGGGCTATCCCACATTAGCTGGGCAGATTGTATTTAAAACTGGGTTTAAACATGAACAATATGTAGCTCTGAAGTTTCATGTCCTCCAGCTGTTTCATTGTGAGTGTCTTAAATAGCTCTGCAGATGCCTTTTTCTTGTCTGGGACCACAAGTGTGTGTAAATAAGTGTTCTGAAGCTATGTAGGTTCTGCATAAAATTTCAGGTTTTCCTGTAGACTTTAGCATGAACAGACTGCTGAGTAGGCTAAAGGGTTGGTGCTGTGTCACTGTTTTGCACTACATTTCCTGTTCAGACCTTTCCTGGTGCCTGCCTGAGTTCCAGGGCAGTGGGAGCTCTGGGGTCTTCACCCCGGGAGATCTGGGATCTTACAGCAGGTATCACTGCCTTAACAAGAGAGCCAAAGAATCATTAAAGGAGCAGAGAAGATGAAGTGAACAAACAGGCAGCCACAGATAAGCAGCTCCTTGTTTGAGTTTTTGACACATACCCACATTATTCTTTCTGTTGTCATCCAAGGCTTTCAACAAACAGCACTGAAATTTGATCTTTGTTTTTCAGATAAAAACCTGTTAGTCACTGTGCTCTGGTGGTATTTTCCTCTCTCTCGGTATTTTCCCAAGTGAAAATTGGCCAAAATTGCAGGCCTTAACCTGGAAGTTTGCACGGGCAAACATTTTAATTTTGTGAGAGGACTGTTAGTAAATAAAAGACACTGACTTAGAGCTGTGCTTTATCTCCCCCCTACTGTTAAGTATCACAGTCCAGAAAGTATGCTTATTCAAACGTGATGCTAAAAGTCCTCCTTCTGTGAAGACATGCAAGTGCTTCTGGGGGACAACCCATCAGACAGCACAGACTAAACAAAAGAAGATGAAAATACCCTCATGAAGATGTTACATGCTCTTAAAGTCAAGGCAGGGATAAGATTTAGCTAGTGTTTCACAAAGAGCTTGCTACCAGTGGGGTGTTTTTAAATAACCCAGTCCATATTTCAGACTGAGTTATTCTCTGCCTTGACCTGAGCCCTCTACCCTCTAGAACTTACTACCCAATGTTTTCCTGCAGATGTTTTCCCATTTTATTTTTGCCTTCTACCTTACAGTGCTCATCGTGGTACAGTAACAGGAGCCACACACAGACATATATGGCGAGAGATGAGTTTCAAAGCATTTGCACAGAGACACAGTACAGCTAAATCAGATTTTACTCTTCACATGTGTTCCAGTCAGCTTCTCAAAATGGGATTTCTCTTAACGTGTTTGTCCAAGAACTATTCTAACATGGTGGTGGAGGGAGATTGTTTAACAGTACTGATTTCATTCTATGTAGTAGTAACTATCTGCATTTCTATGGTGTTTTTCTGGGCATTTGTAGGTCACGCAAATGAAAAGCTTTTCAAGCTGACAGCAGCACCCAGTAAGCCTGGCTAGGAGTTGGACGGTTTGGCCACAATGTAGACAATCTGTATTTTTGGGACTTTTTTTTCTCCACAGATAGCTTTGTCCAGAGACCCTCAAGACCATCTGCAGAAACAGTCCACCACAACCCCCCAACCATTGAACTGTTGCATCGCTCTAGATCACCCATCACCAACAACCACCGTCCATCACCAGATCCCGATCAGCGGCCACTCAAGTCCCCTATGGACAACACTATCCGTCGCCTCTCTCCAGCTGACAGGTTGCCAGGAACAAGGCATCAGCATGAGAACAACCAGCAGGAGCCTTACCCTCTCTCAGTGTCCCCAATCGAAAACAACCACTGCCCACCTCCTTCTGAGGTGCTCCAGAAGCCCTCCAGCCCTCGCCAGGAGAACACCAGGGTCATCCAGCTGATGCCCAGTCCTATCATGCATCCTTTGATACTGAACCCCAGGCACTCCGACTTCAAACCACCAAGGTTGTCTGAGGATGGGCTGCACAGGGAAGTAAAGCCAATCAACCTGTCCCACCGAGAAGAGTTAGCTTATATGAACCACATCATGGTGTCTGTATCCCCTCCTGAGGACCACGCAATGCCAATTGGACGAATAGCAGGTAAGTGGCATTCTCTAGGCTGCACAAAAGTTGATGCTCTTCATTCGTAGCTAACTGTGCTTTGTATTAAGAGCTTCTCGTTTTCGTTTGCTACTCTGTGACCTCAAGAGTTTCCTGGCATTCTGCAAATTTCACTGCATCTGTGGCTTAGACAGTTAAATATTAGTAAACCAATTTCATCACAGGTAAGCAGAAGTGCAGAATGACTGGCCTGTGACTGCAGAATGTGTAATTGGTGTTGAATCATTTGCATCTTGACACTCACTGCCTCTCTACCCACCAGCAGTCCATTCATTTCCCAAGATGCCTATCTCCAAAGCCTTGTCCTTCAGAGAGGTAGCTTTCCAAAAGTTGCAGTCACATTAGCGTCCAGTCCATAGAAAGGGAAGAAAACCTGTCAGTGGCCTTTGAAATAATGCAATGTCAAGCCCATTATGGAGCTGACAGGTTTAATGAAATACCACCTCATGGAGTCCTCCTTCATAGCCTTTCCTGTGCTTCTCACACTAGGACTGTCCCTTTTTACAGAAACAGGGTTGTCTTTGTCCCATGCAAACCGCAGGCATCTTCTCACTTACGTTATCCTTAAATAACTGACATCAGAGTAAACTGAATCAGGAAGCTGAGGTTACAGAAAATGTTTCTTGTACTCGAAAGGGAACTGTAAGTAGGTAGGGAGAGGGCAAAGGAGAATCCAACCACTTCAGAAATATGCTGAATGCCTCAGTAACCAGTTTCTTTTGAGAAAAATTTGTAAATACACACCATGCCCGAAAACATTTCATGCATTTATATACGCAGTTCCTTGTGGGGTATTACACATGTCCACAGAGGTACATTTTAAAACACCTTATTCTTTTTTTGTCCTTACATGACTTTAATTTTTTTACAGATGAGGTGCTGCATCAGCTTTAATGAGGAAGATTTTCTATTTCCTTAAGACTTACCGCTTTAAATTTCACAGACACATATCCTACCATCTAGCCAACATCAAGCACAACAAGGACCATGATCCTTCCACATAACAGGAAGATGAGTTAAAGAAATTAGTATTTTGACATTTTTGCCTGGCTCACACTTGTTTCTCTCCTTTTGATTTTTTTTACCCACACTATTCTCAGCAAGTTAAGAAATATACTTAATGTTATGGCATAGAAGATACCCTACGGGGTGCATCACTGGAGATTTCCTTTCCATAAGATATTATTGGAAGATCAAGGGAGTTGTTAATTTTTATTTTTCAGAATGAAACATTCTCTAAGAAAGAAGCCTTGTCTGAATTGTATTGTAAATTTTTTTATTTTAACCCAGGAGTTTTCTTCCAGAATTGGGAATCTGTGGTTTCTGCACTTTGTGCACTGGGTCCAGTGACACCAGCCCTGTAATTACTACTCCCATGTCCTTTCCATTCCTTTGTTGTTTTCAGGGCAACAGAGCCCAAGCCCGTGGATATTTGGGCCTAACACTTGCTAGTTGTTTGGCAATTATGTGTAGCTGTTTAAAGTGTTAATAGACAGGCTATACTTGCAGGCTTAGGTGCTGTCACTTGCAGTCCCATGGCTTTGCTTAGACCCACCAGCACGGGTGGTATGCCTTAAACAGTTGGGTAAGTATTTCATGCCAGAGAAACCTGAAGTGTATTCAGGCATTTGGTTGAGATGAGGGCTGTGTTTTATGGCCAAGGGTCAGGGGAGTACATAGCTCATGGTTAGATTTATTAGATTTCTACTGATGAATTTGCCAGTGTACTTCTATCAGTGCCCCATGTCCTTTAATTGTAAATGCCAACAGGCCTCCCTTGCTGTACAGGCACAAGCTAGTGCTATTCTGGTTGGGTTGTAATGACCCCTGTACTGTAGGTACACCCCCTGAAGAGCTCACAGCCAATTTAAAGGTGACCAAAAAACGGCTTACTACCAAACATTTAGACAGCTCATGTTTCATGCCTGAAGTCAGCTTCTTCAGAGCTGCTGAATTCAACGGCAGCATACTTAGACCTCCTAGAGAGAAAGGACTACCTGCTTCCCACCCACCTCACAGCCTTCAGTTTAGAGCTCTTGCCAGTAAGTTATTTCATTTCTTTTCTTATATCAGAGTGAATTGCTGGGCTTTCTGTCAGACAAAATAGTGACCTCTACTCACTGGCTGACTAATCTTTCCTACTTTTTTATGTAATAGCATTTTTCAAAATATTAATTTTATTGGTAAAGCACTTGCCCTTTTACAGCAAAGAATTTGAACATCATGTTATCTTTTTCTCTAAAGCCATTTAACACTTTTCTAGCAAAGCCAGAGGCATAAAGTATCTCTATATTGCTCATTAAGGTCATATATATTATTCATAATTGGCTAGAGTTGATTTTGAAAATTATGTTTAGCTATCTTCTCAACACAATTGCACAAGTCTTTTCCGTAACTTTGTCAGAACTAGAGGTCATTGTATTGGGATGGTCAAAAGGCAGATTTGCATCCCCTGTAAATACATCAGGCAAGGGATAAACTAAGTAACTCAGGCGTCAACAGTGACCTAATTAACAGCATGTAAAAATATTAAAAATACCTCAGAAGTCGAGTTCAGCAGAGCAGTGTAATGGACAGTTTTCCCCACTGGAACTGCTAATTCAAAGCAGCAACACTGTTGGTAGTCGGTTCCTAACTTGGACTCTATCAAGCAGGCAGTCTGTATGTGGCTTACTTTTAGCTCTGAACTTTTTTAAATAGTCGATCTTGGTTCCCCCCAAACAGTCTCCAAGGATTTCCTTCTGTGAGGGGAAAAAGAGATACCTTTTTTCCTTTTTTACACACTTGGCAGTTTCAGTCAAGAGGAGGACCTGAAATTAGCCATTCTGCAGACTGGAAGTTCTACTCCCCATGAACCTCTGATTGAAGGTTTTCTTAACAAACATTTTAGGACTTTGACATCTCGTGAAAGGTACTTCCCTAAGGTACAAGGAGAGGCAGGGGTTATTGCATTTGCAGGCATTCATAGTGCATCGTAGCTGAGGCAGGCTTTGGAGACCTGGTGGAACCACAGCTACCAGAAACCCTCCCATCCTTCTGCTCCCACTTCTTTCCTTTGGAGCTCTGCCGTTGCCTTTAGCCAGGGCAGGTTTTCGCCACAAAACTCTGGATTTGAGCTGGAAAGCTGCTTTTAAATGAGGATCAGAAAAACAAGCTGATCTAATCAAGCTATTAGAGTTGTAACAGTAGACATTTAGAGCTTAAACATCAAAAGACACCAAACTTTAAATCACAGCAGCTCAGCAGTGTCTCTTCAGCTTTGACTAGGACCAGAGCCCCCAGTGTTACACCGCACTAGTTTATTTTCCTGTCTGTACAAAATAGCTGTACTGGCACAGTTAGCTGTGCACATGCTGGATGGTGGGGAGGGAGGGTGAAAAGGAAGGAAAGAACGGTTATACCTCTATGATACAAAGGGTAAAAACCAACATCTAAGCACAACTTAGAAAATTACAAGTTTTGTAACTGATACCATTAGCCCAGAGAAGGGCTGGCAAAAAACTATGGAAAAGATTATACAGGGTACTATTGAAAGGCATTTAAAGAATAACGCAGTCATCAGGCAGGGTCGGCACAGGTCCACAAAGGGTAAGGCCTGTTTAACTAATTTGGCACCTTTGTATGAGAATGGATGAAGGCAAGGTGGTGGATATAGTTGTTCTGGATTTTAGTAAGGCTTGTGGTGCTGTCGCTCAGAATCCTTATGGGCAAGTTGCATGGCTGTGGGCTGAGCTGGTTCACAGTGCACTGGGTGAAGAACTGGCTGAAGGGCTACATCTGTCTGGAAACCAGTCATCAGTGGTGCTCCTCAGGGCTCAGTTCTAGGGCCAGTCCTCTTCAATGATCTGGATGCAGAAGTTGAATGCAACTTCAAAAGTTTACTGATGATACCGAGCTGGGAGATGCTGTTGACTCTTTTGAGGGACAAGATGCCTTTCAGGGGGTCTGTATAGATTGGAGCATTGGGCTGTGATTGATGGGATGAAATTTAAGAAGTCCAACTGGCGGATTCTGAACCTGGGGTGGAGTAATTGCGAAGCACAAATATAAATGGGGAGAGAAGCATCTGGAGAGCCACCCTGCAGAGAGGGATCTGGGTGTCATACAGCTGGTTTTTAATACAGCACATAACATTGCCTACCTGTATACATGCCTGAGACAGCCAGTGCATCTTTACCACTGTCATGAGTCATGATCCCAGCAGGACTTGACGAAATAGTTGTGACAGGTGGGCTTTTGTGAAGCACAGACTTTGGGGACAGCTTTTACAAGACAGTTGCAGCAGCTGAATAGTGACAAGTTACAAACAGGCAAACTACAGAAAACCAAAACAGTGGTTCTCTTTAGCATACTAAATTGTAAGTGATGAGGGTTTCAGTGCCTGCTTTGCAGGCAACTGAGCCTCCTTCCCATAGGGCAGCAACTCATAGACAGATTGGAGCCTTTAAGGAACCTGAAAATCCTGGTGTGGTGCTGCCCCGTCACTCCCATTTGGATATGACAGTGTCCCTGGCCTTGTTCAATCACTTGCCCTTGCAGTCATGTACATTTTCACTATATGCTGTGTCTATTATGAGCCCTTTGTGAACAGCCAGATTACTACAGAGACTGAAGTACGGATGAGAGTCAAGTTCATAGAGTTCATATTCATAGGAGTTTTTGCTATAACCTTATGTATTATATACATAACAACTAATTCCAACATGAGAGTGTGCCGTCTCTGCCAATTTAACTACTGAAACTCAAGCTCATACAATAGCTGAATGGCAATAGGTGGTTGTAGATTTTCTGTGAAGTGTATTGCTTCACAGCTGACTATATTCTTAACTGCACAGTTGCAGGAGCAGAAATTTGTGGTTAGGCCTTGTTTGGGTCCACTCAGAAGCCAGCAGTGACCAAGCCAGAGGAAAGCTCGGTCCTTTAGATTTCATTTCATTCTTCTCATTACTGTACTGCAGCATTTACATACCATGGCTAGACATATAAGTGGGTTCAGAGTATCCTAAGTACCCATTGGGTACAGGCCCCTTTCTTTCACTGTATATTGCACACTTTTTTTCAGGCTAGAGTTGTGTTGGTAATTCAGATTTTCTTCTACAAAGCAAACTTGAATAATTTTGAATCCTCTTAGTTAAACAAGGAGAATGCACTGTCATGTTGACACTACACTTCGCTGTCTTCAGAGACAGGCCTATTTATTACCAATCAGTTAGAAGTGGCATACATAAATTTCTATCAGTTTACATTAATTCAAATGCACACCATTAAACGGGTAAGACTACTGTTTTCTGTCTCCATTGAGGGAAAGGAAGTAAGAGAGAGTTTGGCTATGTCTCAGTGTGGAGTTTTAACCCCAAGAAGGGAAGGTCACATTTCAGTTTTCTCCGAGTGACCTGTGAGAAATTGCTGGTTTACAGCTTATGAAGTCCCTTCAGGAGGGATTTCTGTGAACACATGAGGAGCCATGTCCTCCAGCCATGCTCCCACCTCTCAGACTGCTCTGGACTTTCTCATGGAACACAGAAGTGAGGTTCATTAGTAGTAGGCTACTACAGACAATGATGATCTGCCTTTAAAAAAAACAAAACCAAAACCCAAAACAGACAGAAGTCTAAACCCAAGACTAAACTGTCAGAAAATAGTGGAGATTCTCACATTGTGGCGTTAAAAATTATTACTCTTGTTGGGAATGCCTTTGTTGCAGTTAAGTCACTCCTGCTTTTGCCAACTTCTCTGAAGTACAATTCTGAAGGTAAAGCTTCTTTCTTAATTCTTGAATTCCCATCATTAAAGTGTTTGGCCAGTTATTTGGCCAGTTTCCTGATGTCAGAGAGGTTGTGAGGTGTTTGTAAGATGTGCATGTGAAGAGGTTGAATTTTTTCTAGTCAATACCCTTCATGAGCAATACAGGTGAGGAAAAGCCACAGGAGAATCAGAGGCAGGTTTCTTTAGCAAGGGTATTTTCTACCACTGTGGTAGAGCAGGAAAAGAACAGCCCTTGAAGATAATACTGAAAATGCCTCTCTGGTGGGGATGGTGGGATGGAGCAGAACAGGACAGGAAGAAAAAAAAGACTGCTTTTTAATACAACAGACTGTAGCTTGCAAATTTTCTACTATCAAATGGTCTGTGGCCTATCTATTACATATTCTTTGTGAATTGAGTGCTCTTTACTGTGACCAGGTGAGGGATATGAAGCTTTTGAATCCTCCTTCCCTGTACACGTTTCTATTGCCAGAGTCGGGCCTCATCTTGCTGTGGTTTTTTTACACCCTCACAGCACAACTGTTAACAGCATGACAGTCTGAGGTTTCTGCCCTCTTTATGCCTGATCTCCCACTCAGTGTTTTTCTTGTAAAACAGAAGCAACATATGACTGTTGTGTTGTGATCTGACAACCACCTCTATCCTTAGCCCCAGCTTGAATGTACTGAGTTGAACAAACAGTTGTCTGTCAAGAAGTTTCTCCACAAAAAATACTGGCTTTACTGTACCAGCTTAACATCCTGCTTCCAGCACCAACATTCAGGGAAAGAAAACTGTTTTCCCTCAGTAACCCAGACATGGGTTAACACAGTGTGATGAGTGGGACTGCTCCATCTCAGAGTCCGTGCTCCCACAGTCCTCACAGGCATTTGACCCCTTAATCATGAGACTTGAGTACTTTTTTTTTTTTAGTGGTTTTGACTGCTAACATAAATATGCCATGGGTAGATACTGAGTCTGAATTGTGTTTCAACACAGCAGTAATCCTACTGTAGAATGTCTGTTAAAGAAATCTCCCCAGTCTAACCATTCACAAGACTCTGGCAGTCACGCTCCCAGGATGAGCACCTTTCACTACTGGGACCAAGGCCCCTTCACCAAGGGCTCCAGTCCCTTGCTTGGCTCCCCACACACCCCATTCACACAGTCAGACCAGGTTTCCTTACTCTTTTGGCCCCAGCTTTCCCATAGTTGATGTCTAGTTCCATAAAGCCATTTCTACACGACACAACAAGACAGAAACAGCTTGAGGTGGTGCTTCCAAGGAGGACCTGCACCAAAAGAATCCCTGGGTTATCTGCTCACAGTCTACCCCCACAAAAGCCTTGAACCTCCTCTGGGTCCTCAGCGCCAGCGGTGTCCGTCCAGCTCGCTGGTACCACCAATCTTCATGCCCTTTGTTATGCAGAGGGTTGACAGTTCATGACCTCTTGTCTCCCTTGTTTCCACTGAGGGCTCAGTCTGCATCTCGAACTTACAGCTTGCAAACCGAGCTACCTGCACCGGATGCATTCCTCAAGATGTCTTTGTTTCTTAGCGTGGTGTCTCTTTTCCGGTTTATTTTTTGCCATGGAAGAGGTTTTCAGCAAGAATGCAGGAGCTGATTTGATAAGGCCTATCCATATGTCTTTCCTCCCCTTTGCACTGGCTTTATTTTTCCTCCCTCTCTGTGTGATGAAAGCAAATTAACTGAGTAGTTGTCATTGTACTCCTGAAACGTACTACAGTACCAGCCAACCTGATGAACTGCATTCATCAGTTAGGTAGCCAAGAGATCCATCTGACTTGCCTAGAGAGCTCTTCCTATTGCACAGTTTAGAATGTGATGGAAGTGCAGTTATAGCTCATCTCCATGCCAAGCCTAAACCACTCCAGGACTTAGGAGTTCTCTCCCAGTCTTTGTTATTTTCCACACAACAGCCAATAACCTTTGTGTTTTCTTGGTTCTATCTACAGTTTAAACAAACCCAGATGCCCCAAAGTAGTGTGTTGTCTTCTCAAAGACTTACTGACCTTCTCCAGCAAGGGGGATGGTCACAGACCATCAGTAGGACTTCCTGTGCCTCTGCCTCTTTTCTTCCCATCCTTGCCTGCACTGCCAGTGAAGTTTTGCCACCTTCTTTGTCCTGGCATTCACTCGATCTTCCTGCCTGCAGAAATAGCAGGAAGATGACTAATGGTTTTTGCAGAGTTTGTTTTCTTCTGTTCAAGTGATTTAAGACAGCTTCTAGAGAAATCCAACAACAGGGCTAGCACAAGGTAAGCAGCAGGAAGAACGGAGGATAAAAGGGAAGGGAGATCAGGACCTTCTTCTTGCACCAGCTGAATTTCATCAGTTCATGATTTTGACACTGCGATCATTGCAGTGTTAGCTTCACACATGTGTCAGCTGTGCTTACAGAAACCAGAGCACCAGAGAACTTCTGGGGAAGTTCTGTTCATTAGTTTCAGTTGTAAACAGCCTTTGTTTGCTTCACTCTAAACAAATGCAGCTGAAGCACAAATCACCTGTTAAAATAAAGGTGAGAACTCTTCACCTGGGAAGAGTCACAGAACCGTCTAAGTCAAATGGTATCATGCTGGAGACATTTTAGGCTAACCTACTCAGTAAGAGTAAGGCCTCAGCTGATGTTAGAGGGAGTATGACAACGTTACTTTGGCAACTCTTCCTCCGTGAATCCATGTTGGGTTCCAAGTCAGTCACCAGCCAGATCAAATGCATTCTATATAATGATCTTCACTGCGGGACCATGGGTGGGTTTCACAAAACATTTCTGTGGTTTTGAAAGGATTTTGGTAGTTGATACATGAAGAGGGCCCCGGGCCTCATTTAAACAACAGAGGTCCCAGATACAGTGTGTATTTTAAGAAATACTGTGGTGTATTGGAATGTTCTATTCTGAACAAAAGAGGTTTTTGGCATGTATATAATAGCATTCTTTATTCCTAGGGAGCACTGATGTAAGACCTCTCACTACTGTGACGTGAAGATGACCTTGGCCAAATGATAGTAGCGAAGTCATTCGTAATGGCTGGACAAATGTCAAGATACTAGGAACCTAAGACACATAATGTTTAATTTACAGATCAATTTGAGATGGTGTTTCAATTCTAGGGGATACTTTTTACTATCATATAGCCATTAGGAAGTATTTATATGCCAGTGTTCTTTAGGTGTATATTCAGAAGACTGTGCTTGTAGTCTTAAACAATTTTTGAAATGAAGAATCTGTAATACAGACTCACAGTGTCTATTTGAGTGTCACAAGGGGTTCATAGTGACAATATTTACAGTCTCCCCTTTTATGTAGCATTATCAAACTGTGCTGTAAGTAAACAGAGCTTTTCATCCAGAAAAGAGAAATCTGAATCTTACCATGCCAAAGAAGAGTGGCTGAGGTTTGGGCACTTCTGCCCTGTGAAAGGAGGGGTTAAAACTACAGTGAGTAGGCAAGCTTGCTGCTATCAGTGGAGTTTAAAGCCAGCAATGGCTGTTTATGAGAGATTTCTTCATATTCTGTAAACCCAAACTGCTCTATCTCATCTCCCCCACCCTTTCCAGAGCTGGGTAGCTCCCTGATTTTCTTATGCTTAGTGTCAGGTATGGCAGGCAAATAGCAGCCAAGAGACTGAGTTGGAAGGCAGGCCCCAAGGCTTTACTCTAGATCTGCCAACCTTAGGACTGTACAGTACATGGCTGTTATTAGCGGGTGTGTGAAACTGCTGCCTCTTGCCTGTGTAGGGCTCTCTTTATGGCACACATGTCGAGAACCATCTAAGTACTCTACACCTTATCACTGCCTTGTGCATAACTATAAAAGTCCCTATAGAAGTGTTAGCTGCAAGGGGAAAGTTGTAGCCATGCCTCTCTATTTTAAGGTACAGTTTGCACTAAGTCCCAGCTAATTATGTAATTCAGTCTTGCCTAGTAGTGCAGCTGAGAAAATGGTAGGACATGGAAATTTGAGCATTTAGGAGCCTTGCTACATTGCTGGACCATTTGCCACCTTCCCACTTTGGCTAGGTTGTTTGATACTGCATCACCTTAAATCCTCTCAGACCCAGCTCTACCCACAGCTAAATCCCTCTACCTTCAGACTGTACAAAGTTCAACCATCTAAGTTCATTAAAAAAAAACTCCTATGTGCACGATAGGGGGAAATGATGTTTTGTTGTGCTATGGAGGCACAGTCACTTTCTAAGTAAGTTTATTTTAGCCAAAAGGCAGGAAATTGCAACATGCAATTTAGGTACCAGCCCTGACTCAGCTGCCCTGTTGAATCTCCCATACTTTTAAACTTGCTTGGCCTCAGCAACATTCCATGTGCTTTCTTCCATTACTCACTATCCAACACGCACCCCGTGGAGAGTCCCCCCATTCAGGAGCTTTTTTGGAGGCCTTCTGACAGGCAAGGCAGTGATTTAGTCTTCACTGAGTCATTCACACCACTCAGACTTTCCTCATACAAGTGATTTACACCGACAAAACAACCATCCCCATAGAAGTTCTCCTCTCCATTTCTCCATCCTTCCTGAAAATACACATAACAATTTTGACCTTCCTGGAGGATGCAACTTTTCTGTATCATAAAATCAGAGAATATCCTGAGTTGGAACGGACCCACAAGACCATCAAAGTTCAGCTGCTGGCCCTGCACAGGACAGCCCCAAGAATCCTACCGTGTGCCTGAGAGCATTGTCTTCACCAACTTTTTGTGGAGATGCTTCTTTTCCCAGTGGAAAAGCTCATTTTAAAAACATTTTCTATAATTGCCTCTTCTTGGGTTTTGACCAATTTCATAGGCGTGCAGTGTACTTCAAATGGGCTCTACTATGATCCAGATTCATTACAGTCTCTAAGAGTTATCAGGTAGTCTTTGATCTGTAGTCTGTAATGTCCTTTTAAAGATGGTCTCTGCTAGCCTACTGGTAGATCATTTAGTTGCTGATCCTCATTCAGGCACTACTGCCCTCCAGGACTTCGTCTATTTTTTCCTGTGCAGTCTGTGGAGAAAGATACTTAGGGCATAAAAACAAGTAAAAAAACCCCAGAGTGCCCATGCTCATATTTCTGAAGGTCTGCCATGCGAAACTTGAATGAAGGCAAGCTGATATAGGTACTCTGCAAACAGAGCTCATACATAACTAAAAAGTGTGCTGCAGAGCATCAGCTGGTCCATGATAACTAACACTGTGCATGCTCCTCGTAGCTCTCAGCTCTGGTGAGAAGAAATGCAGTGAGCCTAAATCTTTCCTACTGTTGTTTAATGCTTTTTATTTCCCATTTGCAGTGACTTGAGACACGGTTACCATAGTTGCCCTGATGTTCATTAAATTGTTGCAGCTGAGTCATATATCTAAATTTCCTGATAGACAACTATTCTACTTGAAAATGAGTTTTTAAGTGTTTGTAGGAACTAAGCAGAGTTACCAAGGATTTTCAGTTTTCTTGTTGAAGCAAACAGCAGTCTACATACTTTGGTGGTCGGGTTTTTTTGCAAATTCCACCAGCCTCCTAAATACTTCTGCAAGTCTGAGCAGCTCAGTCAGTTTAGAATATGGGATGGGGCCCTTGATCGCTTAAGAGTTTCTTGTAAAGATCTCAAGATGCAGGTCTGAGTTCTTCTCATTAGAGGTATATTTATATTCAAGCTTAGCCCGGATCCATTCTAAAAACTAAGTGAACAACAAAAACCAAATCAACAATGGATCCCATCTCTTCTTAGCATCTGAAGCTCTATTGTTAATCTAAGAATTTGACATCTAGACATCTTAGACTGATTTTTTTGGTGTGCTTCCTTCGTTTTGTGAAGAAAGGGGCCCGTGTGTGTGTTTGTGTGTGTGAGAGAGAGATTAAAAATCATATTGCCTATTGCAAATAATGAGGTGAAAGTGAAGTTTAGTGTAAATCATATCTCTGCAAATATTAGCTATAAGGTGCTGTAATCAGAGGCTGTCTGACCTAGGCTGAACATTCAAGAATATGACAAAGCCTGACATTGACTTGTGTCTGCAGGAACACCATGGTTCCAGTTGACCCCAAGGATTCTTGCACTAAAAAGTAATTTTCTATACATTTCTCACACTGAAAGAGTCCTGAAATGAATTGCACATGTGTCAAGGAACTGCTTAAGTCAGCCCTTACTATCTTTTTATCTGCGAACCTCACACAATATTAAAAGGCACAGACCAGTAGAGCAATATAGTCTCCCTTCTCTTGACAGATAAATGAAGTCTAGAAAAGAAGGGTTTTTTTCTAATAAGTGTGCATGTGTGTGAGTGCAAAAGGATTGACAGAAAGGCAGTGGCAGAACTGTGTTTTGTGAGTTTGTGAGAGGGAGTATGACAGAAATTAAAGTGGTAGCCTTCCACTTTCATTTTTGGACTCTTTTACAGACTTCCCGCATAATCCAGGGAAGTCCAGGGAAACCTGTCCCCAGGTTTGATTTTTTAAATTGAACCCTAGAAGAATTTCAAAAGGGAGTGGTCATTTTTCTGTGGAAAGTGTTTTTCTGTGAAAAATGTTAATGAAAATACAGTTTTTTCCAACCAAAAAGTCTACCTCTTTCCTTTCACATTTCTCCTCTTGTGGGTGTTATGGCTGAGACGACCATCAGGGTAGGTTCAGCTAGAACAGAAACCTGCAATTTTTGTCATCTCTGCAAAACTGACTGCTTTATTCTTCATAGCACTGGTAGAAAGAGTCTATAGTAAGGACACTGGCAAACTAAGTTCTGGTTTTAGAGCCAGTGAAGGTTTCAGAGATAGTCTTTACTGTTTGAAAGTGAGAAAATACCATAAATAATATCTCTAACCATTTCAGGTGTGCTCATTTTTTTTCAAAAAGCATTTTATATTCTCATACTGAACATGTCATCATCCCCATTGTAACACATGCCAGCCCTTTAGGCTTCCTCAGTCTCAAGAGACTACCATGAAACTTAGAAGCACTAAACTCAAACCTAAGTCTCTGTTAGACCTTTAATTAGCAACCAAAGGAGTGTTTTTCAAGAGGAAATTTGAATTCAGTTTTCCAAATAGGAAGTATTTAACCTCTCCATAGCATTCAAGTAATTTTAATACTTCAGGGTTTTTTTTCAGGAACCTTAAAAAAGAAAACAAAAATCAAATTTAAAATGGGAGAAGCTGTCAATTTTATATTACATGGAGTATTCAAAGGAGAGCTGTAACATTGCCCATGCTTTAGGCCTCTTATGTTAGCACAGAAAGGGGCAACCTCAAGCAAGGCGAGCAGGTTGCAGGATTCTTGATTTCTCCACTAAAATAACCAGCAACAGCATCAGGACCGACAGGGGTAGTTTTATGTGCTTCAGTACAATAATAAACATGCAACTAAGATCAACAGGTCATCTCACACAGCTTTTAATGCGATAAAGATGCTCAGTCTGGGTCAGAAGGGCTGGGATGCATCAGAAGAGGATGTATATTCCAGTACATTTTGCTGCAAACACGACTCAATGCCAGCCAAGCCATTTGCATTTCAGATTGCAGCAGCTGTTTCAGCCCTGATCCCAACTGTCCTTCTACTACACATCCACCCAAAAGTTTCCAGAATTAATCCCAAGAAGAAAAAAAAGTCAGTGTTTTCTTGCTTCTCTCTTCACAGACTGTCGGTTGCTTTGGGATTATGTTTATCAGCTGCTTTCTGACAGCCGGTACGAAAATTTCATCCGATGGGAAGATAAGGAATCCAAAATATTTCGGATAGTGGATCCCAATGGGCTGGCCCGGCTGTGGGGAAACCACAAGGTAAGGAAGCAATACAATTTTCCTCCTACAGCACTTCACCTCTTGTAACATCACAGGATTCACTTATAAAGAGGGGGGAGAGGAAGAAAGGATGTGCATATAAATTACTGCTGAAAAGCTGTGATCTTTCATTCTGCGTACATAACAAATATAAATCATCCATCCTCAAGCATGAAAACCTCACATACTTGATATACTTGATACAGAAAACCTCTTGGTTTGGTTTAGAGGCATTTAGTTAAAAATGCGTGTAATCATAAAATTACAAGGAGTGCAAGAATTAACAGTCCTTCTGTCCAAAGCATCTCATTTCTCCCTGAAACCTGATGCTAACGATATTCTGATTAAATGTGGTCTGCAAGGAGCCCTGTGCTATAATTCAGCAAAAGCTTTCTGTCTGTGTCCCTGTCTGCACCGCCTTTCAGACATCACACACTGTCCTGTGGCAGACATGAAATGCTGCAAGATTATGTATTTCCTTTTAAGAGGGCAGTTCTGCTTTGTTCTCTGGAAAGCAGTTACATATTTTTGCAGCTTGGGGCTGAGTTACAAATACATATGTCTATATGAGTATACGTATATGACTATATTCGTATGAGTGTATGAGTAGTCAGCATGGATTTACAAAAGGGAAATCATGCTTGACCACTGTGATATCCATCTACAATGAAATTATTAGCTTAGTGGATTCAGGGAGAATAGTGGATATAGCTTATCTTGATTTTAGGAAGGCTTTTGAGACTGTCTCACGTAATAGCCTCATAGACAGACTAATTAAGTATGCCCTAGACAAGAATAGAGTGAGGTGGATTGAAAACTGGCTGATTGGCCGGGCTGAAAAGATTGTAATCGATGGCACAAAATCCAGTCACTAGTGATGTTACCCTGGGCCTTGATGATGGGGGCAGTACTGTTTAACATGTTCATTAATGACCTGGATGATGGGGCAGAATGCATCTAGCAGGTTCTCAGATAACACAAAGCTGGGAGGAGTAGCTGATACACCAGGCAGTTGTACTGTTGTCCATATGGATCTGAACATGGTGGAGGTGTGGGCTAATGGCAGTTTTATGAAACTTACCAAGGGCCAGTGTGAAGTCTTCCACCCGGGGAAGAATGGCCTGAGGAGTGTGGGACTTCACATTGCCACATATTGTGTTCATGAGATCCCAAATGTGGAACTGTTTTACTAGGAAGATGGTCAGACACAGGAGCAGGTTGCCCAGAGGAGACTGTGAAGTCTCCACTCCTGGAGATGTTCAAAACCCAACTGGACACAGTTGTGAGCAACCGTCTCTGATTGATCTCGCTTTGAACAGAGGGACTGGATTAGGTGATTTCCAGAGGTGCCTTCCAGCCTCAGTTATTCTGTGATTTTATATATGACCATATATAGCCTAAAATCTTTATGAGGTCACGATTGTCTCATGTGACTTATTGCTTCCAAGAATATCTGTCGTAGAGCTGCAACACTGGGAATGGAGAGTTCTGCCCTCCCCCAACCTGCATGCTAATAATTGGGCCATGCCATCATGTCTCATGCTGGGTGTCTCAAACTGATGCTACTTCAGACCACTAGCTACTTGGGTAACAGTGGCCTTTTTTAGCATATAAGAAATGGAAGAAACACACCACAGTACTTCAGGGGGATTCCCAATGAGAGGAGTCTAGATTTTGCAGGGAAAACCTTGGCCCTGTTAGTGTTTAATTGCCACAGGAGCTCTTTATGTGGCCTCCCTTAGCAGAACTATTGTGGTCAGGGCAAGTAGAGGAGGTCTGCTTTTAGGGGGTGTTTTAGACAGGTGGATCAGTCTCATTTAATAAAACCAAACTCCTAACACGGAGGTTCATAGAGCAAAAGCATGCTTCTGCTAGTTTGTTCTGTTTTGCCCATGGCAAGGCAGCTGCCTTATACTTGTGCAAACATAGCTTTGCCAGGATAGTTGCCTCTCTGCTGGGAGGCTCTTTGCCAGCATAGCAACCACTGCTCCTTGTCCCAGAAAAATGCTCTTCATGCAGACACAGCATAAGGGGTTGATCGTGCTGTCTCAGGTCAGTACTGTGGGGGCTGCCAGTGCCCATCACATTTTCATTGTGATACTCAACTTCAGCAGGGCCATACAGCAGGTATGTCACAGTGCTCTGGCTACAGCCTTTGGGTCTACAGCTCCCAAAATCCAGGGCAGGATCTGTCAAAAAAGCAGATGTGCAACCTAATGGGCTTCTGGATTTACACCTGTATGACAAGAGGAGAAACAGGCTCTCAATCTCTACAGTGTTGTATGACACTAGTTAATGCAGGGAAATCTCAGAGGAACAGTGCTCTTAAGTGGGGATTGCTGACAGTTTCAGTCTATTAGCCACTCTTCTTAGACTTTTTCAAAAGGTGGTTTCATTAAGAACAGGCCTGTCACATCCCACTTGGCGTGAGCGTCTCCCTCCGTCTAATGCCTCCTCTTGTAGTTAGTTAAGTCTTTTGTTATCTGTGTTTCAAGAAACTGTAGAAAAACCTCACTTGGAATTTTTGATAGATTCCTTGCTTAAATTACCCTGGTTGAAAAGAGATGCACAAACATTTGGTGATGAGGGCTGTGGGGGCACAATGGGCCTGCATACAGCAGAAGAGTGGAACATGTAATTTCTTGAACCAACCTGGTTACTTTAGCTAGCTGTGATAGTTCTACAGCTCCTTTTGGGGCTTAGGAAGGTTTTAATGAATCATCTCACCACATTTTTGCTTTTTTTCTTTTGAAAAAAATGAAACAGAACAGAACAAATATGACTTACGAGAAAATGTCCAGAGCCCTACGCCACTACTACAAACTAAATATTATCCGGAAGGAGCCAGGACAAAGGCTTTTGTTCAGGTAATTTTCTTTCTTTGCTATTCCTTTCTACAGACCATTAGTTTTTTGAAGATGGAGGATGGAACTGTGTGTGGGATACATCGTTCCACAGCTGTAAAACAGGTGATAATGGCCATACATTTAGAAAAGCTGTCTAGACCCCTGCTTGCCAGCTTTCAAGGCAACCACACCAATTACCAAAAACACAGACCTGTTTCAATGATCAAGTCATTGATGGATGATGGAGTCTTTTCACTCCCTTCAGTTGGGCTATGCCATTGTTTAAGACCTGAGATAAATGATTCAGCCAAACTGCTGGAAAACCCACTCCAAACTGACTTCTCAAACACAGCTGCCAGTGAACGCTAAGCAGGGATCAGGCATTTCCTCAAGTGCATCAGCTTCAGAGAAGGGAAGCCTCATGACCGTGTTTTCAGCGGTGGCCTTCAAGGAGAAGAGACCTGCAAGAGCTGTTCATAAAATCTAATGCCTTAGATTGGATGATACAGTCAAGAATTTAGGAAGTAGTGCCTGAAGCAGCATTAAAACAGGGAGCTACTTGTACAAACTCGAGTGCAGCTGGCAGAGAGCAAAAGCACTCCAGTTCTCTTCAGACAAGACCAGGAAATTCTAGTACATATGTCTGACCCACAGAGCACTGAACTCAGACCAAAGACTGCTTTGATGTCAGTGGTCTGGATGTAGTAGTGTGCTTGGAAATTATACTAGTAAGAAGGCAGTCTTGGAGTTTGTTTTCTTAAATAGCTAACACAGCTACAATAGCACTCAAACAAACTACGGCTGAAAAGGTTTCTTTGGAATGACTTGTTTATGTCAGCTCTTAGAAGGAAACGTAGATGGGGGGAGGAGAGTGAAGGGAAGAAGTAGTCATGAGCAAAAAACGACTGCTTGTCACTTTGTTTTTGGTGGAAAGTTAAGACAAGGTTGCTCCATGGGTACTTGGATTTGTGTAGCCTCGTGTGAAGACTGTATTGCCCTGAGGCAGTTTGTGATTCTGACAAGTGTTTTTCCTGAAGTCTGCCCTTCAGTGGGGGCATAAACAAAACAGGGGTCCATCTCTTCTCAACCAGGCTGCCTATTTTCTCAAAGTCTTAATGCCCTTGGAGACCTCAGTTCCTCTGTCAGACTTGTGCAAATTGACCAGCAGATTCAAAGGTTACCAGGGAGCATAAAACATGAGCATATAAACCTAGTCTGTTTTGCAAACAGGAAAATAAAACCCCCGAAAAACAGCAAAGCATTTTTTTGCGCAATTCCCTAATAAAAACTTTCTGATGTTGTTTTCTTAGACCTGTTTATATCTGAAGAGAAAAAGAACAGCTGCAAAAAAAAATCAAGTCATTAATGCGCCTTTTTTGGTGATTTCTCACAAGCACAGAAATAATAGGAAGTATGACTTTATAAGTAACATGGAGGCCAGTTGTCACCTGCAGATATTTGTACGGAACTTTTAAGCAAAATGGAATTAGAGAAGGATTTCTAATCAGTTGCCTGAGTGTCTTCTGCAACAGAACGGTTCACAGATACTGTTTCTTAGTTAGCTTGTAGGTCTGGATTGGGGTGGGTTGCATTGCATTGGGGTTTTTTAAATACAATCAAGTGCTATTACAAATACTCATGCTTTGATTTCCTTGACATGACTTAAAACCCGGACCAGAAAAAATACCTGAAGTACTGCAGTACAGTTCTCATCAGCCCGTTCCCCACTTGGTAGGGAGGGCAGTGGGATCACTCTCTAGATTGAGTTCATTCTTGTGCAAGATCAATAAGACAATCACAGGGTTTAAATCAAGGCACAGGCCTGTAAGCTTTGGTGCATTTTCACTGTGTAGCCAGGGACTGATTCACCACTCCTGCATGTGAGTTTTTTGCTGCCGTAACACCGTTTGTATCAGCAGCATTCTTTTAGCATACTAATGGGAGTCCCTTTTTTTTCCTCCTAAATGCATATGTGCACATGATTTCCAAAATTAGAAGGGATAGCAAAAGGTTAGTTCCAGGCTATGCTGTGTGTTTGCTGAGAGGCTCCAACAGTGATTTTTCTGGGTCAGTGATACTAAGGAGGCTCCTGTTGGTTGTTTTTACTTTCACTGAGGCAAAACCTGAAATCAAATCAGCTCTTCTGATTAACACATTTTGTACTGCTGAATGTTAACCAGTACCTCGTTAATCAAGGACTGTGAAAGTTTGTAACACTTCCAGAATAAACTTCTTTCATCCTAATTTTGCCAGAAATACTCGGATGTTTTGTGTTG
Organism: Acropternis orthonyx; assembly: GCA_035583155.1. Lineage (NCBI taxonomy): Eukaryota > Metazoa > Chordata > Aves > Passeriformes > Rhinocryptidae > Acropternis > Acropternis orthonyx. The sequence goes on along the minus strand of JAWWEU010000040.1, from coordinate 65,565,958 downwards.
AAACTAGGATTTCGTCCTTCCTGTGCCACTCTCTCTTCCTATGCCATTGCATTCAAAAAAGAGAAAGCAGAGCTTTTCCACGCTACCTCTGTGCAGTAGAACACATAAGTATCCTGGCAAAAATCAAGACTGCGGACTTTATCTGCGGGCTGGTGGATGTCCTTTCCCATTTCCTACTGCTGCTGTGCCTCCTGAGGGGCAATTTCTGTTTCTAGCCCCCTGCAGACTTCCTGCATTGAGAGATTAGTGCTGGGAGCCACAGCATTCATTGCAGAGGATGCTGCTTCGCTACAATTACACTTGCTACAATCACACAAGGAAAAGACTGTCTTTGCTTGCAGTTCCCTAGCTCAAAAGCTTTTTCCTGCAGGGCTTTTTCCATTTCCCAGAACTTGTTCTGACTTGGACCTTGGCTTTTTCCACCACTGTTTCTTTGGTGTTCCATATTCTTCTCACTCTACACACAGGCCTGCACAAACCAGTAACCCTCTGCCTCTCCACACCTTACAAGTGCTTTTGCTTTGAAATATGCGGGTCATAAAGGTCTCTAATGTTTCTGTCACCAGCCACCATAAATGAGTGTACCTGGAGCATGCTATCATCTTACATGACTAAAGCAGGCGAAATGAGGGAGAAGAAATAAATACCATTTTTTGGAAAAGACTGGGGAGTTTGGTTGAGATTTGGGCTTTCAAAGGAGCAGTGGTAAATGCCTGTGATTTTTTTGTTTCCTTTTAAGGTATGGAGGAGGGAAGACACCAGTAAACTGGGCAAAATGTGGGAAGTACTAAGGCACTGGAAGGATACAGCACAGATTATCTCAGGGGCTGTAGAGTTCAGGGGCCTTAACAACTTGATGAAGATAAAAACCGAAACCGCTGAGAAATCCACTTTTTTCTCTGTTCTGCAGGTTCATGAAGACCCCAGATGAGATTATGAGTGGCCGAACAGACCGCCTCGAGCACCTTGAGTCGCAGGAACTGGATGAACAAATATACCAAGAAGATGAGTGCTGAGGGAAACAGGTGCACTGCCTCTGTGGGTCCATGGGAGGAACATCTGCCCAGATGGCTGGCACAGTTTGGGAGGGGAAGCAACAACACAGAAGCAGTACTTGAGGTTGCCGCTTAGCTTGAAAACCACACAGGACCTGAAGCACCTTAACAAAACAAACCTACAGGCAGAAGTGGTGCTGGCAGAAAAGCAAAGGGGAGAAAGTCTGGACTTGTGCACTACTTCACTGTTCCTACAAAGTCTCCCTTGAGTTCTTTCTTTCTTTTTGGTTTGTTTCAGTTTTGTGGGGGTTTTTGTTGGGTTTTTTTTTTCCCTAATAAACATGCAGTTTGACTTTCCTTATCTCACATAGGACAAGATGTCAGATTATGCTTTTTTTTTTTTTTTTTTTGGAAGGCTTTCCTATGGAAATAGAGTGCTTTTATTTTCTGTGCAAGTCTCATGACACAACACTGCTTAAACAGTAGCAACACGGAAGGGATTTGCTCAAGGCTTCCAGTTTGCTCGGATCAATTTACATGTGCTGCCACTGGGAAATGTGTGGAAGCTACCAAAAGAATTTACCACACAATACCTGTCAGATGAAGAGGAGACACCCTTCACATGTAGGCTGGGCTGTCGTCCCAGCATAGCTTGGGCTCACAATGAGTACTCTTGAGTGGTTACTAACTGCTGGAATATGGACCAAAACCAATCACCTAAGTGCTCTGGGGAGGAGAAAAATAAATGTGACAAACCTCTGCAACAGACTATCGGTTAACATTTTTCCTCCATCTAGCAAAGAAGTGATAGACTGGAGCAGGGGGACGGGTGGGCAGGGACAAAGACATATATATGTGTATATATATAAAAGTTTCATATATATATATATGTATATATATATGTGTATATATATATGTGTAAGGCTCCCCAACGTACTCACAATGCAGAATTTCAGCTCAAAGCTTTCTATAAAAAGGGGAAGATTGAAGCATCTGTAAATTAGAAAAGGAAGGGATGTTTCTCATGCCTGCTAGCAATTTGGGGGTTAAAGGTGAAGGACTGTTCCTTACACTATAGGAAGAAAGCAAAGGGACTCATCACATGGTTTGTATTACTCAGAAACCTCTCCAAGATCATTTTCTGCTGCAGGAGAGGTAGGTGATTCACCAATCAGAAATCTGATGTTAGAGAACTAGAGACCAAATAGCTATACTTACATCTTGTAATTGATTTTGGCTTTGTTTTGGGATTCGGGGTTTTTTTATGCCTCCTACTACCCTCCCCCATCCTACAGCTCTGTCATCAAGGAAGCTTGTCTCAGCTTGCCTATTTTTAACATGATTTAAAAGACAAAGAAAAAACAAACCCTCCAGCCTTGTTGCTTTCTTGGTTTGGGGTTTTATTCTGGTTGCAAGATGCTTCGACTTGGTTTGCTGCACTGAGGATGCTTTGCATGAGGCAAAGAGCTGTGCCATGTTTGGTCACAGAAAGCTCAGCAGTCCCTGATGGCCAAGACAATATAAACTGTTGGCCTGTTTCATTTCACATAGCTTGGACCACCATGACACGAATGTCTGTGGTGTCCAGCAATCCATCAGCAGTGGCCCTTTTAATGGAAGGAAGATCTAGCAGCAGAAATTATGCTTGTAAAGAGAGAAGATATATAGAGAAACTGTGCAGGAATCACATGGTGTCTGAAAGAAAGCAGTTCCACACCAGTTCTGTTTTTAAGCAGAAAGCCTCTTCAATGGGAATATAAAAGAAACTAGACATGGTAAAAATCAAAAGGCTAATCTAATGTAATTCAACCAAAAAACAAGGTAGATAGAGCTTTTATCAGCTATTAAATCAATACAACATTTGATCTTTCCACATACTTAACAGGAGGGTTAATCTATCCAGGAAAAAATGGCACACAGCAATGAATTGACAGGAGGAAAAATGCCAGCAAAACCTCAACTCTGTACATGTGGAGAGCAGACTTCAGGCTGCTGAGGGAATTAGTAAGTAAGGTCCCCTGGGAAAATGTTTTTGGCAGTGCTGGGGTCTGTCAGTGCTGGTCACTTGTTATACATCACCTCCTAAGGGCACAGGAGCAGGCAATTCCCAGAAGTCAAGCAGGGAAGACAGAAGGATGGCTTGGCTGAGCAGGGATCTTCTCCTGGAAATAAGGCAAAAAAGGAAGTTTTATGCCCAGTGGAAGCAAGGTCAAGTGGCATGGGAAGAATACACAGATTCTGCATGCCGCTGTAGGGAGAAAATTTGTGTAGCCAAAGCTCAACTGGAGTTGAACCTGCCAAAAATGTGGGGGACAGTAATAAAAAAGAGTTTTTTCAAGTACATCAATGGCAATAGGCAATATAAAAATATAATTGGTCTGTTACAGGAGGAGGATGGTCACCTCACAGACAGGGACAGAGACAAGGCAGAGGGGTTTAATGCTGTCTTTGCCTCTGTCTTCAACACAGATGACAGACCAAGGGAGTCTCAGTGCCCTGAGCTGGAGGACCATGACTGTGAGAATGATCAACTCCCAGTTGACCCTGAAATTGTGCAGGGTCTGCTGTTCCAGTTGGATCCCTGCAAGCCTATGGGCCCTGATAGGATTCATCCAAGAATTCTTAGAGAGCTGCTAATGTCATTGCAAAACCTCTCTCGATGATTTTTGAGCCATCTTGGGAATCCGGAGAGGTCCCAGCTGACTGTAAGCTGGCAAACAGTGTCCCAATTTTAAAGAAGCACAAGAAGAAGGACCCTGGACACTACAGGCCAGTCAATTTCACTTCAATGCCTGGTAAAGTTATGGAGAAGATTATTCTATGGAGGTATTGAAAAACAACAAAGTCATTGGTCACAGCGAGCTTAGCTTAATGAGAAGAAAGTCCTGCCGATCAAACCTGATTTCCTTCCATGACAAGGGAACCCACGTAGTTACCACACAAAGCCAGTTGATGTAATCTTTTTGGATTTCAGTGAGGCTTTCAATACTGTCTTTCACAGGATCCTTCTGGACAAAATGTCCAGCCCACAGTTAGAT
>JAWWEU010000040.1:65539229-65559316 GCA_035583155.1 Acropternis orthonyx | reverse complement strand
TTTTTGTTTTTTTTTTTAAATAAAATTCTAGTGTTTTTATTGATGATGGCTTTTGTTTTTTTAAGGTGTGGGGCTAAGGAACTGAATCAAATGAATGTAACAAAACAAAAACAAACAAGGCTATTCTCAGGGCCAGTGAGTTGCAAATAATTTTTAAAATGCTTGTAATTACATCATCTCAATAAAAAAAAAAAATTAATATAAAAGCAGGAATGCCAAATTTGTTTGTGCAATCATTGCTACTAGGTTCTTTCTTTTTAAAAACTATGGTACCAAATAATCTATGGAACATAGCAGCTGCTTTCTATCAGGAAATTAAACCTGCAGGCTTCCCCTGCCCAAACACATATGAACAGTGCATTGATCTTCCCTGGGAAGTGTTCGGAAATATTAAAGCTGTCCCTTGAAATATTTACTTTGCTGCCTGCCCTAAGATGAGCAAAGTAGTGACTAATGACTGGATGGGTGTACCTGGCTCTCCTTCCTTCTCTTGGAGAGGATATAGAAGCAAAAAACCACGAAAACTAGTTGTTGAAATGACTGTTGCATCTTTTTTAGCCTGATAAACAGGGTAAACAGTTTGAGACCAAGGGGTTTGCCTGTAGGATTCATCTTTGCGAACCAGTCTAGAAATCCAGCTCTTGATATACTGCCCTCCCAGCACAGGGTGACCTTATTTTCATGTCTTCACCCTAACCAGGCAAGAGGGACTTCAGTGCCACCAGGTGGTGAGGGGACAGCAAGATGAGGTGGCACAAACTGCTCCCTGCCACAGCTTCTCTGAGCAACCTGTTGCAATGCCTCACCACCCTCACAGTAAAGAATTTCAACCCAATATCTAATCAAAACCTACCCTCCTTCAGCTTAAAGTAATTCCATCTTGTCCTGTCACTTACAAGCCCTTGTAAAAAGTCCCTCTTCAACTCTTTTGTAGGCTTCCTTCAGATACTGGAAGTCTTCTCTAACGTCTCCCTAGAGCCTTCTCATCTCTAGGTTGAACAACCCGAACTCTCTCAGCCTGTTCTCACAGGAGAGGTGCTCCAGCCCTCTGTTTATCTTTGTGGCCCTCCTCTGGTCTCATTCCAACAGGTCCATGTCTTCGTGGCAGGTTAAAATGTTTGGATCCCATCTACAGCTCTGGATGACCACGTGACAAACCTGGTTGATGTGTGGGTTCTTGGTTTTCTTTCACTGTTGTTTTTAAAACACAAAGGCAAAGGACTAAGCAGTAAACAAATTCCTTTCTGAATCAAGATATCAAGCAAGAAGGAAACAAAGTGTGGTGCTCCATAATTCAGCCCCTTCAATCCATTTCCTTTTATTTTAGAAGAGGAAATAAATGTATCCTACACCTTCACACAGCTTTCTCTGCACTCTGAACAATAGCAAACGGGGCAGGTTGAAGGCACATGGAAGAGGTCCTCAGTGGTTTTTGCTATTGTCCCAGTGAGAATTAGTCTCAGCTCAAGAACTAGTCTTGAATCTAGAGAACATCCTTTAGAGGCTGTGGGACATAAGAGGCACAGCACTACATGTCCAATATTCCTCTCCCATTTTCAAAACTGACTGAGCTGTAAAGGAAAGCCCCCAGGGCAGCATCAGTACAGGGAGCATGGATGGTGCACACATTTGCAAGCTACAGCTGCCACAGGCACCACACTTCCTCCATCATGCTCCCCAGTGCTGCCCACGAGAGATTTTGCAAAGGTGTCAAAGAGGACCTCTCAGTGGTTGTCCACACATCCCAAGGACTGACAGAAGGCTGCTGGTGAAGTCCTGACAACAGCATTTTTTAATTATGTAGGAACCCATTTTAAAGTAATAGCGGAAAGGTTTTCACTTCTCTCAGATAAGACTCCACCTATGAGGCACATGCAAACATGTACATGCTGGCTTCAGTTTGAAACTGAGCGCTGAGGAAAGAACCACCTATGAAAGATGTAAGGACAGTGAAGAGAGAAAGGATGCACTACCAGGGTATGAAGCCCAAAAAACAAGTGTGTTTCATTAATCACCTGAAAGATAAGATTGGTGTGTCAGTATAACTAGTCCAATAGCACAGGAACAGGTGGATCTACCACATCAGGACTGTCCATATTGGATTCCTGTGCACCCAGGAATTTACTGGTTACACTTGATTGACCCCAGGCACACCTTGCTGCAGTTCTGCTGCGGACAGCAGTGTCCCTTCTCATGCCATGCAAAGCCCAGCAGAACTAAAAGTCATGCCAGATTATATCCACCCGAAACAAAAAAGGTGCAGCTTCATGAGCTGCTTCAGAAGAAAGGTGCAACTACACACTGCCATTCTGCCAAGCAAGGAGGAGGCTGGGGAGCAAGAAAGGAAAGGTATGCAGCCTAGATCAAGCTTTCACCCCCCTGAACAGCCTCCTAACAGCCCAAAAGATGGTTGAGGAGGAGGATGAGCTGGAGGATGAGCTTCCCAGCACCCACTTCCAAAAGAGGCAAGGACAGGAGGTGCCAATAAATCAATGCCAGGGTAGCCAGAACTCCAGCACAAAATGTAAAATGGGATTGTGCCCACTGGTGAACAAAAATCACATCACTTTCTTCATTCTAGGTGTCCCTACCTGTTTTCCCCAACCAATTCAAAAATTTTACGTCATTTTGCAGCCAAGGCAGAAAAAGAGGGGCAAGAACCTGTCTTTCTATGTTCATTCCTCCAAGTCTACTCTTTTCCTCACCTTGTTACCTTAAAAAAGGTTGAGTGGGGTATAGACACTCAGCAACCAGGTGCCCCCTACACAGAGAGAGACATCAGTGTGCCATACGCAGCAGCACGTGCCTTGTCACCAAGCAGCAGGGAATCTACCCCATACCTGAGCTGGGTCCAACAGTGCCAATGTCACCAGTGAGCAAAACAACCTTTTTCCTCCTCCCTTGTGTCAGTAACAGCCCTCATTTGCTCAAAAGGACAGCACTAACAGATCATCTTCCAGGGTTAGTCATTGTAAGTCAGGCAACCTGTCTGCTTATCGACTGTCTCTCCACCCCTGGTTAGATTGTCCAGTGAAGGGTAAGGCTTAGGTAGTGTGTAATGGTTCAATCTGCAGGACACTCAATTCTTCTTGGGATTCTTGTCAGACTGAGGCAGGCTAAACATACAAATGAGGAAAAAAATAATCCTGCAAGTACTGTAGAAAATGGGAGCAGTGCACACGTTTACTTCTCTGTTGTCCATTTGTCAACAAAAGCAAGTGCATACATCTCCACCAGCCTCAGTACAGCATTAACACACTCCAGCACAGGAACCAGACCGAGATTCCAATTTAAAATCAGGAAGACCCTCTTTGTGTGACTGCTCCAAGCAACATTTAGGGGAAAACAAAGGAAACACAGTGCCCTCCCATAAGACAGTAGAGATCATTATGACTGATACAAACAGTTGTAAAACCTGCAGGGATACATCAATCTCTCTGCCTCCTGCAAACACCTGTGCATAAAGTTTCTCAGCATCTCAAAGTGCTGGAGAACAGCCACAACAGGAAAAATGGTAACTGGTCAGGAATTAGAATTGATCTCCTACCGCCTGATAAAAACTGTTAGCCTGGGGTTGTTGACTCGAAGCCAAGTTCTGCTTCCCAGTGTTTGACAAGGTAAGGGGAAAGAACTGAAGACAGCTTGAACAAAGCAGGTATTGTTTCCTGTGGGCTCTGTAAAGATGTGAGTCCGTGACCCATCAGAAGAAAGTGAGGAAAAGAAGCAGGGCTGACATGAAAGCTGAGGTAAGCAAAGAGGCAGTTCAGATGATCATGAAGATGAATGTTGGGAGGGTTCACCACAAGCCTCCTCAAGGGCAGGGCCAAAGTCAGTAACTTTGACTGGACTAATGTGTGCTTGCAGGATCTGAACATGTTTCTATTCAAAGACTTGCAGAATAAGGACTCCACCTCCTCTCTACCAAGGGTCAAACATCTCCTGCATTAAAATATGTCCTTTCCATTTAATTATATCTTAATTCTACTTCTAATCATTAACTCTCATTATGCTTTTTTTCTCTAAATTCTGTAAACCGTAATACTCCCACCTGTACATGAAGATCCTTACCGACTGCCATCAGTGGAACTCATACTCTTTTTTTCCAATGAAATAAGCAGAATGCAAGGGAGGGACTGAAGCTCCATTGTACAGTGAGTTCCTGTAGGGGCTCATCCCAGCTCAGAGAGCTGCAGGACACATCTACACTTGTTTCTTGGGGTGCTGACTGGGCCTCTCCTGCAGGAAAAGCTACAGAGAGCATGTTACTCTCTTGGGAACTGGCTGATGTGAAACAGCAGAAAGGGAAAAACACCCATGGAAGTGTCATTTTGGTCTCATGAGAGTCTAGGTAACCCAACTGCCATGGTTCTTTCATGGTTCCTCCAGTTAGGGCAGGAGGTCTGCTCCCCACCTGTGAATTACCCTTGGGAGATTGCCTGCAAATACATTGGTAAAAGAGGTTGCTTGTTTCCCTATTTCTTTTCAAAATATTCTTGGTATTGGTGAGTGCTCTTTGGAATGTGCTGTCTCACAGATAAAGGTTTCTTCCTCTTCATATGTCTCCCCTGCTCACATCCCACATCACACCTAAAAATTCAATGGAATCAGAAAGCAAGGATAATTAACAAGCAACCAAATTTCGCATGGCCAGGACTTCACCGAGTAGTTAATTCACTTAGTCTGACCCGCTACTGAAATCTCCTTAATGTTACAGAGAACAGGAGAAAAACGGGCCAGAGAGGTCTGCCAGCCCGTGCCAACAATTTCATGCATAAAGCGACATCTTCACTCTGTTAAAGCAAATGGAAATTAGGGCTGTATAAAATTCTGTGCAACAGAGAGATCTGAGCAGTGTTTACTGAAAATATCCTACCCTGAAAAAATTGAGGGCTCACCACAGAAATAAAACTTGACCCTCACAGCAACCTCCTCAACCAAATCAATTCCCACCCTGGTGTAAAAACACAATTTGTTTTGATGGTACTTTGCAGAGATCTGGAGTCAGTGCTGACATCCAACACAGATGAACTGACAGCACCAAATCAGCCTCAGACCAGAGGCCTATCAAGGACTGATGCTCCCAGGGTTGTCAAGTCATACATTTTCAAATTGGAAGTGTTCCAATAGAAATAATTTTACCTCAAAAGATAAGTTTGCTGTACAAAAAAACCTTGCGCTTTATAAAATCAAGACAAGTTCATCTCCAGACCTAGGAACATATGGCCCGATTTCTGAAAGGACTTTGATTAACCTACAGTTTTCACTGAAGCCGACGAAACCCACTGATTTTGCATTTAGATATCAGAGTGTTCCTTTTGGCTCCTACATGCATTGGGTGTTTATTTGCATTGTCCTTTCTATATGGCTCATACCTAGCTGCTTTCCAGAGTCTTCTTTGCCTGCTGTCAAGGTGCCACTAATGTCTGCATGCTCAGACAGCTTCCCTTCTGCCCTGTGAAAGGAGCCTGGCTTGGGGAGTGCTGCTCAGAGGTGGGCAAGTGGCAGGGCAAGTGGAAAACATCAGTGCAAGGGCTGGTCTCCGTACAGGGAGGGGCAGGAGCAAAACACACGTGCCATTTGAGGTACCCAAGGCCTTGTGGGACACACTGGAGACATTCATCTCTTTCGCAAAATGCTTATGGTTTTGTAAGCGCGGGTGACAAAGACACACTAGCAAGGGAGGATGAAGCCACCCTTTTGCCTTCATGGCAGGTGACTGACCCCATACAGAGATTTTTAGGGGATGTTTGAGAGAAGAAATGGCCTTGGGATGAGCATCAGCAAAGTGATGGGGGGGTGGGGGGTGTCCCCTAAGTGTTGTATCTGTGGCCGAAGCACCATAGGAAGGGGCAGAGGGAAATATGCGCCCAGTCCCTGCTGAAAAGCAAACAACAGAACAAAGCTAGGGGTGTGAGAGGCCTATTGCAAAAGGGTAAATATTTATCTGAGACAATTTTACAAAGAAGGAAACGTTTTTCATTCAGTCCTAAGTCTTTCAGGAAATTATTGATTTTTTCGAATGAAAACATTTCTTTAAATTCAAAACAACTGTTTTTCTCACAGCTTTTTTTTTATAAAAACGGGAGAGTTTCAACTCTGTCCTTTCTCATCTGTCCTCCACAAAATGTCAACCAAGTCTCAGGTCTTCAGCTGAGAAGTCATTTTGCAGAAAGTGAAAAAAAGAAAAAAGTAAATGTTGTGAAGATTTGCTGAGCAGCTGTAGCTGCTGCTGATGCAGAGAGAAGGGCAGGGCAGGGCAGGGGAAGGCAGGGGAGGGCAGGGCAGAGGAGGAGAGAGCAGTGGAGAGCAATTTTGTTCCTTTGCATCTGTTAGAGATGGGCATGAGGCTTTTTGTAATGAGCTCATTAGAAGCCAAAAGCTGACTACTAGAAAAAGCAAAGGGGAAAATTAATTGATTCACCTCTTCAACAGCCGTTTAAGCACTCCTAGTCAGAAAACAAGCATCTAATTCACTCCTCTTTTTCCACCTTCATAATTTTTATTTAAGACAGAAGCTTCCTTGTGAGTCCAGGCCACATGTGGTCTATGCAATGAGTGAGCAATTTCCAGTCCACAAAATAACTGTCCTGTTTGTCTTTTGCTCTTTTGATCTCCCATTTCACAGCAGTGTTTCCAACATCCCTAGGAAGCCACACAAAAAATTCACAGGCTTTGTACTATGACAGAGGGCTGATAAGCTGTCGCTAAGCCCAGCTTTGCCAAGAGTGGGGTCCTCTCAAAGGCTACATCTGCTCCTATTGTCCACTGAGGCTCAAACCAAGAGATGTTACCTCCAGCTTCACAGATTATCTCAGCCGCTGTGTTAATAACATGACCAATCAGGCAAACTATTTGCTTGTAATTTAAATCTTATGAATATTGAAACAATCGAATTGAATAAAAATCGCAGGGTGCGGACACAGGAACTGTCCCCTAGGTTTGTAGGCTGCCTTTCGCATCTGTGAAAATCAGCAGTGTCTTAACATGTAACCAAATTGAGAACGTACTAGTAAATCCATCCGGTTGCAGGAATGGATGTGCCTGTGTGGGAGAGAAGAGGTGTCAGCTCACCAGCAATCATGAGTAGTTGTTACAAATCAGCAGGAACAACACACTACCTCCAGGAGCAGCTGCAGAAACGAGGAAGACACAGCTGCAACTAAAGCTAACAAGGGATGGCGGGGGGAAGGACAAAAATATGGTAAAGAATCAGCTTCTCAGCTCTGTCACTCCGGTGACCTGTCCTCAGGAGCAGCCAACGCAACCTGGCTTACCCTAATTGAGAGTAAGGAGTCTCTTTCCCGTATCTGCAGCCACAAGTGTTAGTCTGTGAAACCCAGGCCCTCCCATGCATTCCCAGCACCCTTCTGGTTCCAGCACCAGCCCTTTGGCAGCCACCACACACTGACCTGGGCGAAAACACCCTGGTCAGAAAGAAGAGGATGGTTTTCAGCTGCTTCAGCTCCTCAATCTGACTCACTGCCCAACCGCGCAAACAGCAATGGTGCTGCAATATGAACAGTGGGAAAAAGCATCCCAAAGTGGGGAGAGGAGAGGGAAACCACAGCCCCAGTTAGGCCCACTGCCTGTAGCTATCTGCTTCCTGTGGTCATCCGTTCTGCCATTTTCTTTGTGCTTTCTGACATCTAATCAGCTGTCCCTACCCAACACACTTTCCAGCAAACCAGGCTGGAAAACTAAATTCCTGGGGCATGACACAGTGTTTGCACACTGCCAAGCGGCATAGCTTGTCTCTGTCCTGCTATCTAAGCAGGTGCTAGCTAAACTACTTCAGAGGAGCTCATCTATGCACTGCTCTTCAAGGCTTTCAGCTGCAGCCCTCGCCACTTTCAGTTATGACCCCCAAATCGTTCTTTGCATTCATCCGAAAGTGATCAACAAACCCAACAGTTCTGCTTCAAAAGAGCCCATAGCTCCTTTGTCTGGGTATTCACGCCTTTTGTGTCTGAGCAGAGGAACAAGAGCAGGGTAGAGGAACATGGAAGACAAGCAGTATGGGGCACTCCCATGGTTCACACGAGAAGCCCCCGTTCCCGTGGCTAGACCCTGCCATCTTTCACAGGCACTGCCCCTTTACTCATGAGGGAGCACCATATATCTCCAAAAAACACTGTTGTCTGTCACTGGTGGTCTGCTATGTCAAGTCCACCCTATGTTTAGGCTTTAGAGAGAAGCCCCATCCTTTCCAAGATAAAAATCCACTGGAGAGAGAGTTCACTTCAGTACAAGTTACATTTGACTATCCAAAACCCAACACAGTCTCCTGGCTGCTTCCTTGGCACTGTGATACACACTTCCAGCATGCTCCAAAAGCCAGCCTTAAGTCTTGGATAAGGAGTTGGCCACAGAAGTAACCACCTCCACACAAGATTGCTGTAATTCCCAGGCTTTGAAATCCCCAGGATATTCACTTGCCAGCTCCCATCAGTATTCTGATCTTTGCAGCCTCCGTGAAGTTGAGCTGGGGAAAGATTATGGGTGTTGCAAGATAGGTGGGTGCTACTCAGCTCACAAAGGCAGCAGGTACTTTCCTCATGTCCCCAATTGCCCCTGAGCCATTCCCCCTCACCTTGAACCCTTCTAGTCCTTTGTTGCTTGGGGATTTTGGAGATTCAGTTTTGTGATTTAGCAGCATGTGTGGAGCTCCTGTTGCTACAGCCTTGTGTGGCAGCTGCCTCCAGAAAGCCCCTAGCACTTCGGTGTGACCACTTGCTCATGTAAGCAGCATGCCAGCAGCAGAGTCATGCCGCGCTATCTCTGGCCTGAGGATTTTTCCTGGTGTGCACTGCAATAGGTAGTGGGATTTGACTTATGCAGGCACAGGATGGAGCACTTTTCCAAGCCAACAGTGCCATCAAATAGCCCTGACTCCTGGTTCCTCCCCTTTGTTTCTTTCCCTAAGTGTATCACATTCATTAATTTAATTTAACTCTGCAGGCTGCTTAGTTTTTCTTGCATCTTTGCACAAGGACGACACTAGGTGTGTAGACCTTTGCTTGTGTTGATGGTCAGCAACTTCAGCCTCCTCTTCTGAGCCCTACAGAAAAGCACAGGTGCCTGCCAAAGTCAAATTGCTTTCGTTCTCTTCCCTCCCCCCACAAGGAGGCAAGAAGACTATTGCAAGAGATGTATTCCCCACCCACAATTTCTCTCACTGCCAAACACATTGCATCAGGACCAATTAGAAAAATTTTCTTTGTGTAGGCCTGTAGACTGCATATAAAACGCAGAAATGTTTTCTTCTTAAAAAGTCATGCAAAACAAAAACCCACCTCCTGCATGGACTTGCTTTTAGAGAACTGGTTCAGCTGATAAGGTAAGGAACTCTACTATTGGGATAGCTACAGCCACAGAGGCAGAGCTGATCTCCCAACTGTAGGAAGGGAGAAAAGGATGCCCAGGGACTGTCCATTCCATCAAGGAGACAAAGATACAAGAATACAGAGCTTTTTGAAAGTTACAGCTGCACGCACTCATGGCAGAAGGAGATTACGGAAACTACTTCAACAACTGCTGCTTCTGCCAGTGATGGCATGTTGTTCCCCAAAGCACCTTCCCAGGAAGCAGGGCCCCATAACTCAGTGTGATAAACTGGCACAGCATGATTGAAACCAGATTGACATCAAACACTTGACCCCAGATGGAAACTGGAACATTCATTACCACCATTGCATGCAGAAGCACCAACTTGGCAGCCATCAGCATGAGAGCCTAGCTAAGAGCAGTACATGAAAGCAGTAAGTGACGGTTCATATCTAGACATTCAAGCGGGTGCAGGTAGTGCCCTTCCAAAGCAACATCCTTGTCTAAAAGAGTTGCTTCATCTCCAGTCTCAGCCGTGTATTGAGGTGTATGGTCCAGACACAGAAAAGCACAACGTACAATCCTCCAAGAGCAGTTGCAGCAAATATCTCAAACAGTAGCTTTACTTTCTTTCACGCAGTCCCTTTTTAATGCTGGTTAGTGCTCTGACCTGTCCTGCATGTTATCTCCCGCTGCCACCCTGTCCACAGTACAGCTTCACAGGAGCTTCAATTACCAGTAGCTGAACTGCAGCTCTGGAAGTTCATACTCATGGGGCCCAGCTGGGGTCAGTAACCCCGGTGAGACAGGGCCATGGGCTGGATATGGGCTTCCAGCGACCACAGGGGGAGGGGGTTGCATTGGCTGGGTCCTGCTGGGAGCGAGGCCAGCTGGACCAACATTTAGCCCCAGCACTGCATTCCAAGATCCCTCAGGAGAAAAACATCTCCTGACCTAAGTTAGGTTCCATTCCCAATCAAATGTCTGAGACCTTCATTCCAGAGCTGCTACAGTGATGAGGTGGAGCAGAGCAGGACAGAAGCCCTTGTTCACCGTTCATGTGCCTCCACCTTCGGCGCTTGGCCAAGGGCTGAGCCCAGCAGCCTTCCCCACCAATTTGCTGTGCCTGTGTCAGACCATCCCCCCTTTGCCAAGGGGCCTCTGGGGAGCCCCCCACTTCTCCAGATCCAACAGCCTCTCTCGGCTCTGCTGGCAGCAGCAGTGGAGGCAGCGGTGGCACCAGCGAGCCGGAGACACCAATTTATCACAGTGGGTTATCACTTTTTCTCCTCTGACAGAAAGTTAAATGCTCCCCACGTTGCTGCCAGCAGCCCTAACCACAACACAAACAAGGAGGAATCTGCAGAAGTATTCAAAACATCTGGATGTTGTGCCACCAAGGCAATTAGATCCATGTTCACTTTCTCACACAGTGCCTGGAGGGAAACTGACGGCAGGGCAGGGCAGAGGAGGACATGCCATGGTAATCTCAGCTTCCTCATGGCCCAGATCCATGTTGCAACCTCTGAAACCACCCTTAGTGGCAGGACCTGGCCCAGCAGCATTTTTTACCCTCTACAGGGTGGGCTTCTTCTCCTTGAAGGACAAGCCCTGTGCCCATGAGGGATTGCAATGCTGGGGGCTGCCTCTCCCGTGCCCACTTTTAGCAGCCCTTTTGGAGTCAAGGCAGAGCAGCAGCTGAGCAAGGCTGAGGAAGGGAAACATCTCCCGGCTCATGACCAGCAGGCTCATGCCTTAGGAGAGCCGTGCCATGCCAGGCTCCTCTCCCCTGCTCAGCTGAGCCTCCTGCTCCAGAGCTGTGGCTGCTGCGCCAAGGAGGCAAGGGTAGGGATCCCACCATGGGTGAATGAGGGCTTCAAGCGCCCTTCCCCTCGGAGCCTGCCAGAACAGGTCTGTCAGCTCCCTCCTTCCTTGTGTGCACTGCAGAGCAGGGCTCTCCCAACCAACCTCACTGGGGCCTGAGGGTACCTGTGTGCCAATGGCACCCCTACGGAAAATTTCTCATGGATCTTGTTTCCATCCAAAAAAAAAAAAAGGGGGGAGGGGGGAGTTTGCCACAGCATGACTGCACTGCAGCAGTACCTCAGCTTTGGTGGCATCTCAGGGGACGTGAGGTGGATTTCCACCAGCCCTTTGGGCAGACCAGGTGAGCTGCCTGGATCCCCGCTGCTTGTGCTGCCTGTAAGTGCAGCATGGCTGGTCCGGGAGAACAGGTGCGTTGTCCAATGCCCAAAGTTTCCAAACCTCATTCCCCGAACCTGTCCAAAAAAAAAAAAAATCCACTTGGAAATTTTGCATCAGCACAACCAATACCACTTTTATTTTCTGCATCAGGAATACAACTGCAAAGAAACTGCAGAAAGGACACTTCATTAGTTGCATTTTGACATCTAATCCTTTCTATCACCAGCACCAAATTTCCAGTGACAAATTGGAGGAGAATAATAACAGCGGTTTGAAGCCAGGGAAGAGATTCTTGGTGGAGGGCTGTACTTACTGCCTGTTATCTGTGAACAAAATCCCAAGTCAGCACCCAAACGTAGCTCACATTCCCACCTGCAGTCTCTCACCCTTAGACTCCCATTGCTTTCAATGCCTTTGGACATGACACGTGCTCTCTCAATTACCTTTTCAGCAGAAGCTTGTAGTTTATTTGCAGCCCACAAATACCCTTTTTTTTCCAGCTGATTTGGTTACCTGCTAGAAATACACTCTTTGCAGCATGGGTAAGCTTGGCTTTACGTGGATGTAATAAAACAGGGCTTACTCATTAGAGTTCCTAGAAGTTCATTCAACAGAAATAAAGAACAATTTGGCAACTTGGCTACCAGGCTACAGGCTGCTGGCCAGCTTACAAAATCAATAACCAGCCAGATGAGACTAAAATCGTCTGCCTGGGTTGAGCTGGATGAACTATTTTTGTGAATACTGTATTTTCTGGGGAAAAGGCATTTCAGATGCATTGTTAAGAACTGTCAGTTCAGGTCAAGTGAAGCAAATAGTTACATCTGGAACTAAAGCAGGACAAAAATTTATAGCATTGAAAAAGTTTAGTCTGGCATATCTTAAAATTATGTGTTCCAGAAATGTCAAATAGAAACTTTTTTACTTTTTCACTTCAGAATTGAAATTTTCATTTAAAGATTGACCTGAATTTCTAGCAGGAAAATATTAAATAGCAGGAATAAAAAAGAAACTATACCACTCTGGATCGTGTATAGCATTTCAAAATAGTAAGAAATACTTGGCTTTCTTTTTATGTAGGGGAAAAAATCCAGATCTTCTTTGCCTTGAACCAGCACTTCTCCCTAAAACATTCACATTAGCCACTGAGCAAAAACATGATCACCTTCCCACTGGGTTTTGCAAACACTAAGAACAGCTCACAGCGTGTCTTCGAGATCAGTATTTTTGGCGTGGACAACCAGGACCACAGAGAACTTACTCAATATATCCAGGGACATAGGATGGGCAAGGAGAATCAGAAGAAAACTGCAGATATTTTGACAGGTGTTTTCCTGTCAGTAACACAGTAGAGAGTGATTGTCACTGATGGGGATGTTTATTCTCCTGCTATATGAAGACTTAACTCTCTCCTCAGGGTCCATTTGAGGAATATTTTAGAGTTGCAGTGTTATCAACACGGGAAAATTAAATGTGGAGAGTTTTTTGAGCTGCAATTACATAATAAGTAGCCTGCAAATTTGGGGTGCCTGTGCTCTTGGCTGACTTCAGATACCTACAGCCTGATTTGCGTGAGCATTAATGCACCCAGAACTCCTACTGAGATCAAAAGAACAACTTAGTGCCTCTGCAAAAACAGGTTGCTGGCATCCAAAGACAGAGTTATGCACATTTTTCCAAAATCTGGGTCTGCATCTCTTATCTGGGGTGGCCTCTGAGCCAGATGCAGATTTCAGCCGCAGTAGCTCCAGTGAGAACTCAATCCAGTTTCTATCTCTACAAAAATCCCACAAAGCCCCTCTTACAATTTTGGAGGGAAAGTTTATTCTGTTGTCCTCTGCTTTTTGGTTTTTTTTAAATCACCCTGATCTGGGGCTTTTCTTCTAGAGCCTAGAGGTACTAAAATTGCTCCACACCCACTCCAGGCCACCTACCTGTGCATACACACACACAAGTCCAAAAGCAGTCAGTTTAGAGCTGACACCTCGAGCTCTTGCCGAAGAGCAGATACCTACCAAAGCTGAACAAGGAATCCGTTTTGTCCATGGGCTTTCACCAGGATGCTGGGTAGGTACGGATCAAGCTCACCAGCCCTGGGGTTATCACGGTCTATGCGCTCACCACCCCTCCATCAGAAAGGCACAGCAGAGGTAAATGCAGACAATGTGCCATCAGTCTGTGGCCCAAAGAAGAAAGGAAGAAGATTTAGGAACACTTTCTGCTTTTCTGGGAGCCAGGTGGACATTCTGCACTGACTGTCTGCAACGTTCACCTGTGGAGTTTTGCTTGTTGGAAGTTTTTTTCAAGTGGATGGAGGCTGTCTTGTGTTTGGCTTGTAGAAGGACCACACACTGCCAGAGTTCGGAAAGGGCAATGTTATGCCCAGAGAGTTAGCCTAACAATGACTGGGGTCCATCTCACTGTGGCAAGGCTGCTGAGGGGTTGCTTTCATGTGCGTTTTGTTTCACGTTCATCACGCTGGCATCAGGGCAGCTTGCATTTTGGTTCTGCTTGTGAGAAGGGGGAAGGACAAGAGGCTGAGTGCTTTACCGAGAGTGAGGTACAGAAATTAGCCAAGCGGATTTCATTTAGCCTTGTTTCCAACTCAGATCTTCATCAAATGCAGCTCTATAGGCAGGCAAATTGCTGCAGCCCTGGCACTGGCGGGGTTATCACACTGGGACAGTAGTGCCTGGGGCAGCAGTGCCAGCTGCCAGTGATGTGGCAGAGGGACCATTTCTGAAGATGCTCAGCAAATTTGCACCCTTTGGCTTTGTCGAAGGCAGTGCTAAAAGCCACAGTTCCCTGTGGAAGAGCAAGGACAGACAGAAAACCAGTAGAGGGTGTTGAGCAGAGAAATCTAATAATTTATAAAAAGCAGGTTAACCCAGGGCCCCACAGGTATTCTGATAACCTGTTATGGGCACGAATTGTGTTTCCTGTGATTGTTTTCACTTATGTCAGTCTGTGCTTCATATCAGCTTTGACAAAACCTCAGTGAAAAAGGCTTCAGAGTCTGAACTAAATGTGCTACACAGATCGTAACCACTGAGATGGAGAGGGAATATTTTCCTTTAGAAAGGTCCTGCCAAACCTGTCCTGTGCTTTGTTTACTTTCAGAGGCACCATGGTCATTCTTTAGGAGGAAAGGGTATGGAGGAAAGAAAGGGCAAAACCAGCCTGGCAGGGAACAACCTTCCAAAATCATTGATCAAAAATTCACTATGGAAGTATGGGGACCATCCCAACTGGAAACTGCTGCTTCACACGGACTCCATCTAAAGGACCATTGGGCATAACCTTCCCCAGGGAGCAGTCTCGGGCTGAACTCTGTGGTGCCTTGATCTGCATCTATTTTACTTGGAGTTAAGCTGCTGTACTTTGTAGGTGAGTGATTCTATTTGCAGTGGCAAGGTGCAACCCATGCAGCGAGTGTTTACACACTTGGAGAGCACAAATCCAATTCAGTCCCCAGGGGGTGCAGTAATCACCTAGGTGTTTACAGTACAGTGATTGGCAGGGTTGAGGATCCATACATACATGTCCAGAACAACTTTGAAGATACATGATTTTTACACAGGAGTTATGAGAATGAGTTCTGGCTAAAGTAACTTCAAATGCTCTGGGCCCAATCTGCTCCCACTGGAGTCCCTGGAAAGACCCCAGGACAGCAAATCAAGACCCTTGGTCTCTGTGCCTATTCTGCTTTTAGTGCCTTTCCTCTATTCATTTGCCCTTCACTTACTGCTGCTTTCCTTTTTTTTTTTTTTTCCTTTTTCTTTTTTTTTTCTTCCCTGTCTGAACATTTCTGTAGCTGGCTTCAACTAAACCTTCCTCTGGCACAGTGTCATTCCTTAAAAGGTTGTTGGCATTTGTTTCCTGAACCCACTGTCTTCCCTTTCCCTCCTGTCTCCTCCCCTCCCCTGCCCTGGACAGTTGTGAACCTATTCTCTAGCTTCTCATGTGGTTTTTTTTCCATCTTGTTCGCCTTGACAAGCCCCCTGAAAACTGCCAAGCAGGTGGGTGAGTGAAAACAAATATTAGGCTGGGACAACACAAAGGCTGGTGGACGGAGGGTTAGGAAGTGTATCCTTTCACAGCTGATGTCTTTATTCTTACTGCAATTTCTTTATATGACTTCCAAGGCTATTAGAAAATAGTCTCTTACCAAAGCCAAATAATCTGATTTGAATTGACCAAACCTATGCCTATCCTTTACTGAGAACCATTTGCAGCTCTATTCATTTCATGTTTTCCTTTCATTTTCCTTTTCCTTTCAACAAAGGAGAAGGCCCTAAGTGCAGCTTTTCCCCAAGACCTGATAATATGCAGGGCATGAATGGTGGTGGGAGGGCTCTCAATACTCTATTAGTGAACAAATAGCGCAAATGTCCAAACCAATTAATAGCAAGAAGACAAATATCATGAAACTATGGACATTCAAAGGACAAACAACCTTCTCTGTGAGACAAGATAGCAAAAAAAGATTCTTAAATGTTTTCCAGGACAAGTGTTTTTCCTCCAATCCTGCTATTTCCCCTCCACCTTAGCAACAGTATACAAGCACCTTGCTTTGTCAAAAGTATAAAGTGCTTGGGAGAGGACAATGCAAGCGAAGTGACTCCAGAAAAAAACAAGAAAAACTTTTCAACATGAGGACTTATCGAGGTGGAGGCAGAACACAAAGCATGGAAAAAACGCCCTGTGAGAGCCCTGTGAGAGCAAGTGTTTTGAATGTGCAGAGAGGAGGAGTCTGCACCCTTTCTGAGGTTTTCTCAATGTAGCTGCAAAGCTGCTCTCTGACTTCCAGCCTTGTGAATTTCCACTCCAGCCTTGCTGTTTATAACCAGGACACAAAGCCCTTATCTTCCAAGCACAGCTTTAGATGATAGAGGGGGCAAGCTGTCAACAGAGACTGTCAAGGCTAATGAGCCCAGGGTTAAACCAGTGCTGCAGTGATGGGACGCCTCTCGAGGAGCTGCGTGGCAGCAATGCTGGGTTTTCAACACATCCAGATGAACATGCATATCTTTCCCCCCTCTCCCTGGTTAGCTCCTATTGCTCTGAAGCTACACCTTGACCACCTGATCTCCAAATATCCAGGTAATAAGAAAAGCCTTTGAAGGCCACAGGAATGTGGTACTTGCTGTACACCCGCAGTAGCAAGTGCCCAGCAGGATGGGGAAGCACTCACATGGGTGGGAGGTGCGTGCTTTTCAAAATATTGTGGCTGCCAACTTTTTTTCTTGTGTGTCTTTTTGTATGGATAGTATGGGCTTTTAAGCATCCAGTTAAACAACTAGGGCAATTCGCATTCTGGCAGCCAGTTTTGATGGCAAATGCAAGTGGCTCATATAATCCACACCAGAACTTATAAAAGTTCTTATAAAAGTTCATGTGTCTCCATGAAGAACACCAAGCTTCTTCCCGGTGCACAAGGAGCACTGCACTGAGATGACATCCACAAATTCAACGTGACTACCTTCTGCCCTATGTTTTAGCATTATCCAGCCAAAAAATGAGATTTTCCAACAAAACAATTCTTTATTCTGAGAAAAAGCCTCTCATTCTTCTGTGCTCTAAACTTACTGCTTCACAGCACAAATAAGAAAAAGTAAAGTTGGTAGAATGGAAAAAAGAGGGACCTGGGAATAAATTGGTTTCTCATCATTATAAATGAAAGGC
The DNA here is from genome assembly GCA_035583155.1 of Acropternis orthonyx. Taxonomy (NCBI): domain Eukaryota; kingdom Metazoa; phylum Chordata; class Aves; order Passeriformes; family Rhinocryptidae; genus Acropternis; species Acropternis orthonyx. Next base: position 65,542,102 of record JAWWEU010000040.1, on the reverse strand, counting down.
AGCTTAAGGCTGTTGAATGTGGAAATCACAAACATCCTGGTGCTCATTTTTCCATTCATATCACACATTCAGATAAATTGAAGGTGATCTTTTGCATCATACTTCCCCTGCTTACCCAATGCAGTCATTTCCTCTAATAAACTTCCTAGTGCTTTGTGTGGCCAAGTGTTAGATGTCCCCAAGGAATGAAGTTTCCACCACTTCCTTGCAAGGCATTGCACATCTCTCCATCAAAGAGATTCTTGATATTCAGTTAAATGTTTCTTACATAGGAGTGCTCCTGTTACTCCTGATTATCCTTCAGCATCCAGCCTTAAGTAAATCTGGTTAGCATTTACTTTTTTTCTAACACTGGCGACAGTTACCCTCTTTGTCACCTTCTGACCGCTTTATGGACCAAAAATTTTGGGATAGCATAGTCACATACAACCTCCCCCCCTACTTTTTTGATTGCTGTTTTGAAGCCCCTCCAGCATGCCTCTGTCTGCCTTGAAGTGCAGTACACAGGACTCAGGGCAATGTTCCACATGCTCTGCCTTCTTGTATGTGAGAGGGTGCCTTCCCACGCATTGCCAACTTCTGTAGCTTGAGAAGTATCACTTCCAATCAGCTAGCTGCTGTAATTTCTAGATCTCCTCAACAAATTTATTCCTGCTGCATATTTGAGTTTCAAGTTGTTTTCTCCAGTTTGCATTTTTCCAAGTTGGAACATGTGTTGTTGTTTTCCAGTCATTCTTTAATCTCCCTTGAATTGCTTCATATCACTTTCCTGTTTATAAGGGTGTTCACAGCCTTTCCCAGTGCAGCACTGATGTGTCTTTCACTTCTTGTTTAAAAAAAAGGATTTAAAAGTACAGTTTACACAAACCATCAGAACACCTAGATTCCTGCAATGGAAGACTACATTTGCACAGCACACAAGACCTAGCTCTAAGATCTAGCTCTATTCCTCCTCTACTGCTCCGCTTGTTTTCGGAAACTCAAACGAGCCCTCAGAAAGTTTTTAAGTGAATGTGTCACAACCACAGGATTACCCATGGATTTCACTGAAGTGCTGCTCACTCTGTTTCATGGGGAAAGCCACCATGATCACTGCTAAGACTGCTGTTCCAACAGGGTAAGGACACTCACGTTGGTAGTGCTCATTTCCACAAATTTACAATACCAAGTTTAGGAATAAAACTTGGTTTTTCCTTGCAGAATATGGTAAACCAGACTGAATTTGCCACTGAACCCTGTGCTCTGTGATTATACACCCACTCCACAGCAGCTGGTTGCCAGTGCACCACAGTGCAGTCCTGGTGTTGCAGGGTGGCCTTGACCTCCTGGCTGAGATGACCATCTGGGGCTGATTTGAGTGGGGACGGTGTGAATTTCACACCTGATGGCAGAAGCTGAGAGGTGACCAGTGTAGCCACACAGAACCTGCACACAGCGTCTGCCCATGTGTGTGCAGAGCTTGCTGCCCTGCCAGTTATGCAAAGCACTGGAGGTGAAATCAGAGCAGTTTACCTTTCAACACTCTCACGAAAAAAAAACTGTTTTCATCTCTTAAAACAGATAGACAACCTTGGTCGTTTCACATTCATTTTGGGATGAGTATTTTGAGGTCTTCCGAGAACCTCTGCTTACAGATGACACCAACTATTAAAGCATTCGGTGAAGCAGGTTGCATATCCACTTCTGCCTTCCTGGAGTACCAACTTACCAACAAAAGAACAAGCACGTGTGAGTAGAGGACTCAGCCAGTTTGGCATGCCTTTGTGCTCAGCACCTTCAGTATAGAGACCACGCCTCAGAATAATTACAGCTCTAGGTCTCCAGTCTTAAAACCACTCGTGTAGTTCTTCACTTTGTGCAAACAAACGGTACCTTTAAGGTGAGATTACGCACAGGCACAGAGCAAAACACATGCTTAGTATGACTGTGGTGCAATTTGTCAGCTGTACACATATACCCAAAATAGCTTTACATTTGGTTCCCACTAACAGCGTAGAAGTGGCAGTGCAGTGCTGAGATGCTGATGAAATACCTGTGTGATGGGGAGATCCACACGGCCGTATGTTAGCAAATTTACAGCATGGTCCCTTCAAAAACACCCCTGAAACCACTCCAACCTGCAGCCCCAGCAGCACAGAAGTACCCTGCTTTGGTTGCTGTCTGTTTGGTTTTCTGTCTGGCAGAAGCTGGGAAAGGTCCATGGGTAGCCTTTAGAGTGGCCCGGGAGAAGCAGCTCAGTTTTAATGTTCACAGCAATACACTTCCAGTAGAAAATATCTGGATACTCACCCATTTAGGTCAAAACCACTGCCTGAAACAGATCTGTACTTGTGTCATAGATTACAATAAGAATCCCTGGGCAGGTGAGCAAAATAATCTTCCTGAGTACACAGTTTCAGAGTTAGTTGCTTCCACAGGGGGCAGGCGCTGCTTTGCCTTGCAGTGGCCTATTTGATGGGTACTGTTACTCTAAGCTTGCCACTCGTCTCACCTTTATCGCCTGCCAGGGTTCTGTGAACATCACCTGGACACACTTAAGAAATGGATCCTAAGGATCTGAGATTAACAGGCAAGAGAAATAGGAGCCAGCTTTCTCCATCTTTTTCCCCATGAGTCACCAAGGGCTCTTCTCAGCCTGCTCTCTTATTGTTCCTGCTTTCACATTCTTTTCTTCCCAGTAATCTCTGCAGTGACCTTGCTGGCTGAGAAGCTGATGAAGCTGCTGCAGTGTTTTTTCTCCCTAGAAGGTGAGTGGTCCACCCCACAGGCCTGGGGAAGTAATCCTTGCTGTCTGTGAAGCAGTCACACTATTCTGGGGGGCAGGTTTGGTGCTGAAAGTGGTGGAGTTGTTTGCTCATTTACTCTTTTCCTAT